>CAUYUJ010015460.1:620937-678437 GCA_963575745.1 Prorocentrum cordatum
CGCTTGTCTGCAGGGGTGCCATGTGGCCGCGTCGAGACGGTGCGAGCCCGCCGTAGATCTCTGCAGGTTTCTGGAGTTCTCCAGCGGTCCCCAGAGGTCTCCGCGGAGTCTTTGGGGGCCTCTGCCTCCGGAGACCTTGCGGAGGCCCTCCAGAGGCCTGCGGAGGCCTTGAGGCTGCCCGATATCTGGCTAGCGGCTTCGGCGGAGGGAGTCGGGCACGTGCAGTGTTCGGAGCCACGGCGACTGGGTGATTGCCCCTGCTCCTCCCGCTCCTCCCACGGCATGGGGAGCGGGAGGAGCGGGGAGGAGCGCAGAAGAGGAGGAGGCACTCGCCGGCCCCACCATCACTGCCGCTCCTGCTGTCCGGTGTGTTGCCTCAAAGCGCTTGCTCGCCCGTCTGGGGGGCCATGCGGGCCATGCGGCGCCCGGGTGGGGCGGGGCAAGATCCGACGAGCGGGCCCCGGCGCCCGTAGCGTGCGCGCGTGGGGGAGGAGCGTCGGGAGCGCTGTCTATTGTGTGGCTTTCGCTCATTCCGCCGGCCCATCTTGCATCACTCGTGCTATATGTTGGTGTGCTCGTGGCGAGCGAGGAGGAGGAGGAGGAGGAGGAGGAGGAGGAGGAGGAGGAGGAGGAGGAGGAGGAGGAGGAGGAGGAGGAGGAGGAGGAGGAGGAGGAGGAGGAGGAGGAGGAGGAGGAGGAGGAGGAGGAGGAGGAGGAGGAGGAGGAGGAGGAGGAGGAGGAGGAGGAGGAGGAAGGAGGAGGGAGGAGGGGGGGGGGTGAGGAGGAGGAGGAGGAGGAGGAAGGAGGAGGAGGAAGAGGAGGAGGAAGAGGAGGAGAAGGAGGAGGAGGAGGACTCTGGGGCTGTCTTGGGGCGGTCTGGGGCCGTTTTGGGGCGCTCTTGGAGGCCTCTTGGGCCGTGTTTTTGGCGATCTTGGGGGACTCTTGGGCCGTCTTGGAGCGCCGGTAAGTGAAACGACGAGAACGCCACTATCCTTCAAATACGCATGGCAAAGCACTAATTTGTGCCTCTGGGAGCCCTCTTGGGAGGTCTCTTGGAGGATGCTTGGGGCGTCTTGCAGGCTTCTTCTTGGACCGTCTGGATGCAATCTTGGGGTCTTGGACTGGTCGTTCGGTGACTCGGAGCCCTCTTGGACCATCTTGGGGGCCTCTTTGGGCTCTCTTGGCGCGCCCTCGGGGCCTGAGAGGCCGCACCCAGGAGGAAAATCATCTTCGAGTAAAGGTTCGCTGGGGATCAGCCGGGGTACTTTTGATTCGGGGACCCCTAGGGACTCTGGGGCGGTCCCGCGCGCGCGAATTAGAAAACTTCTAAACTAGTTACCAGAGATCTTAGCACGCCTCTGGCCCGTTGGGCTGGCGAATTTTGTGGTTTTTGCTTCGCAGCGGTGTGCTGCCCGATCTCACATCGTGGTTTCCGCAGCCGCCGCCGTAGCCGTGGCCGCCTCTGGCGCCGCCGCTGCTTCGGTGAATGGAGTCGGGCGCGCGGAGTGCTCGAGAGCACGGTTGCTGGATGCTTCATGCGTGCAGTGCAGGTGCAGGTCGGCGGCGCTTACAAAGCGGCAGGGCCAGGGGTGGCGGCCTTCTCAGAGGGCAGAGGGATCGCCCCCGTCCGAGAAAGCCGCGCGCACGCCCGACGCATTCGGAGAGGCAGGGGACCTTCAAGAATGGCTCCTCCCTCGCCCTGTCCGCTTCCGCGCGCCGCCACAGCGTGTGTGGCGCTGGCTTCCCATTCCGCCGCCCTTTGGAAGGGCTTCAGAGGAGGCAGGGGCCTTCTTTGGAGGGACTGGCCTCTTGAGAAAGGTTCGAGGATCGAGGATGCAGGTCTTGATAATGTTTATGCCTCTCTCATCCTGGGCTGGACTCCCCCTCAAGGACCCAGCCAAAGCCCCAGGAGAGTTGAAGGGCAGACTTTGAGGTCGGGGGCCACCCCTTCAAGAAGCCCTCTGAGAAGGCCGCGCTCTCGTGCTTCCCACTTCTGCGCTGCAACGCAGCGTGGTCGGCGCTGGCTTCCTATTGCATGCGGCCCCTCACTGAGCGCCAGATGGGGAGGGGAAACATAATTTGAACAGGCGTGTGGCGTCGAGAATGGGGGGTCGTGCGGGGTGCATGCCATGCCCAATGAAGCACTGAGAAGAAGGAAGCGTGAAGGTCCACGGAATGAAGGAAAGTGCGCCAGTGGATCTCCCTGAATACACTAAGGGGGGGGGTCCAGAACACCCCGCCCCCCCTCCCCCCCTTCAAGGGGGGGAGGGGGGTCCGGACCCCCCCCCCCTCCCTCCCCCTTAAGGGGGAGGGGGTCCCGACCCCCCCCCCACCCTCCCCCCCTTGGCGCTGGAAGGGGGGGGGGGGGGTCGGACCCCCCCCTCGTGTAGGGAGTACGGAGTTGGAGTTGGGAGTAGGGAGTGGTGAGTAGTGCGCAGTGAGTTAGTGTAGTGAGTATTGGGTAGTGAGTAGTGGGTAGTGAGTGGCGAGAAGGGAGTAGGGAGCGACGGGTCGGGGAAAGGGGGGGAGGGGTGGGGGTCCCCCACGACGGATCGGGGAAGGGGGGGAGGGGGGGGGTCCCCGACGACGGATCGGGGAAGGGGGGGGGGTCCTAACCCCCCCCCCCCCCTTGGGGAGATCCAGCGGCGCACCCTCGAAGGAACGAAGGGCATAACAGGCAGTATATGTTGTACGCAGCAGTTCGCACGAGCTGTTGGTGGCGTTACGCACCAGGCAATCGAAGCACATCATTTTGCCGTGGGTCCTCTTGGGCATGTGTGTGATGCAGCACTGTCATCGTCTGGAATAGCGCTCTTTCAACGTTATCTGCGCGTATTGGCTCTGTGGCGCTTTTCATGTTGAATGTGCAATCTATTTTCCTGGGTGGGCTCACGCGGGCTCCAACTCTCCTCCAGCAGAGTTGCGCATGCACCTCCGCATACGTATTGGAGTGATAAGCGGCCCAATCATCTGTTTCCCGTGGGTCGAACATTGACAAACTTGCATCTCAGCGTAGTTGCGTTGCGGAGCAGGTGTGTGCAATAATTGGTCGCTTCCCGCCGAAGATGCCTGGCTGTCGACGTTGTCGGCATGCTGGTCTGTCGGACGCAGATTTAGCGGCGCAGCCGCTGGTTCTCGGAGGGCTTAGCTAAACTGTCGCGGTCTAGTTGATGGCGGCGGGGCTTCCAAGTTGCGTGTGCCTTCTTTTCTCCAGTCTTGCACCAGAATGTTCAAGGCAGCATCGTTCTCAAGCAGACCTCGCGAAACGTGCGGGGGCACTGCGTCGGCCTCGGCGCGTCGGCATTTCCCTAGTGGAGCGTGTATCTTGACCAATGCGAAGTATGGTAATGTCCGTCATGACGCTTCCGCGCTTTTTTCTTTGCGTAGCAAGTTGCCCAGACAACGTTGTTGGCTGCTTTAATCGACGCGCGTTTTGTTGCGCCATGCGCGCGTGAAGTGGGAGCGGGCGCAGGTGGCACAAACTGGCCTTATCAGCGGCAAGAAGCGACATGCAAGAAAGAACAGTGGGAGGAGCGACGGTCACGGCAGAGCAACGGGACGGGAAATTAGAGTGCGCGTTGGAGGCGCGGGGGACCTTCAGCAGGGCTTTGCGCGAGCAGAGGGTCAGAAGGAAGCGGGGAAAGGCAGGAAGAGGCCATCTCGAGCCTCGCGACGGCGCCGAACCTCGCATGACGGCCGTGCGCCGCACACGGCTGCATGCTCCACGAGCCTGACGGCGGCGTTGGCCAAGTTGCCCTCTGCAGCGGCGGCCGCTTGTCATTCTTCGATGCCCGCTTCCCCGCTCGCAGTCCGCGCGCCCTCCTGCACGACGGCGATGGCGATCGCGCGCGCGCCTCCCAGCGCGACGGCGCGCGCCCACCCGCCGAGAGCCCCGCGCCCACCCGCGAGCGCGGGCCCCGCGCCCTGCGCGCCCGCCCACCCGCAGGCGCGGCGCTCGCGCTCGTTCGCTTCGCGCTGAGCGCCCGCGCGCTTGCGGCCGAGCGCCAGGCGCAAGGCGTCCCGTGCGGGCACGCTGGTCCCGTGGGGGGGCAACCGAGGGGGGGGATGGGCCCTGGGAGGGGTGCCTCGACCCCCAATCGCCCATGGATCGCCCGGACGGGCCTGGTGGCCCACCCCGTCCATGGCCGTGCGGATTGTTGCCGTGAGCTTGTCGGCGGTGCATCACCGAGGTCAGTTCGATGCCACCCTCCCCTGAGCGAGTCCCCTGTTCCCTTACCCCTCGAGAGAGCGTGGGCGACATGCGGGGCACGTGTAGTGCGTGTCAGTCAGTTCGGTGCACATGCGCATTCTTCTATGGAGGCTAAGCGCCTCGGGCTTCTGCTTCCGGGCCGCAGAGGGCTGCGGTATTCCCGCGCGCTTGTCCTGCTGCGCGCGAGCACGGCAGCTGGAGGCCAAACGCGTGAGGCCGACAACGCGGCCACAGGCCGGAAACCGCTGCTAACATGTGGGAAGCCTCCGCCGACGGCTGGCCAGGGGCAGGGGGAGGAGCTCCAGGCCCTCTCTTGTCAGGGAGCGGATACCAGAGGACCCCGAAAAAAAAATCGCGGCGCTCCGCGCCGACGGGGTTGAGAAGATCGAGGGAAAGTTTGACTTGTCGCCCCCCCACCCCTCCCTCCCGCCCCAGCGCAACCCTCCCTCGCTGTTTGTCTGCACGGTCCCTCGCGGCCGCGCGGGTGGCCAAGGCTCGCCATTCAGAAGGGGGAGGGGTCAGGAGACCCATGCTTGAGCGCATTGCCGCAGCCCCGGACTTGTTTTCTTTTATTGGTTCTCGGAGACACGACGGCGAACAAACAGTCTCGGGGAACGAGTCAGGATAACTAGTTTGTTTAAAGAAGCCTTGGTGCTAGTGGGCACCTCGCTCGCTGACAACGTCCATGGGCAGCGCGCAGCAGCCAGCCCCGCTCCTGTTGCGTCCTCCTCGTCCCCTTGTCTTTTGTATGGGGCTTTCGGCGAAACTGTCGCGACTGCTGTTTTTGTTTACAAGTGGGCGAGATGGGCGACATGCAGCTGTTCTGTGGCAGCCCTTTACTCGGGTGTGTCGTTTCATGGCGCGGAGAGTGAGGTGGGGAGCGCATCAGCATGCCATTTTCCTCTCCCTTCCTGCACGAGGCCAACAGTGTGAATGAGCCGGGTGCGCATGCGGCGGCCTCCTTGGCGAAGAAAACTTGCGAGGCCCAAGCCCCGCAGTGTCCGATGCAGCGTTCACTTGCGCGGAACTTCTTGAACAGCAAAGGGTAAGCTCACTTGATTCAGCCGGTAGCCCTGGCACGGCCGCAACGCCAAATTGTTATCGGGAGTTAGTTTCAAGATGCTAGATTCTACAACTGGGCCAGCGTGGCCCAAACGAACATGTAATACACATACTTGCAATTCGGTGCGCTAGTTTTGCTTGATATTTCCGACCGTGTTTACACCACAATTGTTGCATACTGGCTTAACTGAGCAGGGAAAGAACCGACGGGGCTGGCAGACAGGGGAACGAGGGGACGGGGAGCTTAACAGTCGTGGGCGATCTTCCCTGAGCATTTGCCCTGTGCCGAAGCAGCGCATAATCTACCTATACGACCACCCTTCGGGTGATAAGGAGGTTCGGGGGGGGGGAACCAACGTCTCACTCGATCGGTCTCACTATCGATCTCAGTATCGATCTCACCATCGGTCTCGCTCGATCGATCTCACTCGATCGATCTCACAATCGATCTCACAATCGATGTCACTCGATCTATCTCATTTGATCGATCTCACAATTAATCTCACAATCGATCTCACAATCGACCACACAATCGATCTCACATGCGGTCTCAATATCGATCACACTATCGATATCACAATCGCTCTCACAATCAACGTCATCATCATCATCATCATCAACATCATCATCATCAACATCATCACCAACATCGTCATCATCATGAGGGCACCGTCATCATCATCATCATCATCATCATCATCATCATAAACATCATCAACGTCAGCATCGTCATCGGGACAACATCATCATCATCATCACCATCATCATCTCATCATCAACATCATCATCATCATCATCGGGACACAGTCATCGTCATCATCATCAGCAGCATCATCATAATCATCATCATAATCGGGACACCATCATGATCACCATCGTTCTCATCATCAACATTTTCATCAACATCGTCATCATCCTCGGGACACCATCATCATGACCATCGCATCATCATCATCATCGACATCATCATCATCATCATCGTCAGCAGCATCATCAACAACATCATCATCATTGGGGCACCATCATCATGAGCATCATCATCATCAACATCGTCATGATCATTATTATCATCATCGGGGCACCATCAGCATCACCATCATCATCATCACCATCATCATCATCAGCATCATCATCGGGACACCATAATCATCATCAACATCATCAACATCAACATCATTATCGCCGGGACACCATTTCCATCAACATCATCATCACCAACATCATCGGAATCATCATCATCATGATCATCATCATCATTCTCAGCATCATCATCATCATCATCATCATCATCATCATCATCATCATCGGGACACCATCATCGTCATCATCATCAACATAATCATCATGAGCATCATCATCATCATCATCGGGACACTATCATCATCATCGACACCATCATCAACATCATCATCATCATCTTCATCGGGACACCATCATCATCTCATCATCATCATAATCATCATCATCATCATCATCATCATCATCATCATCATCATCATCATCATCATCATCATGATCTCATCATCATCATCCTTTCGGGACACCGCGGGACACCGGCGGGACACCGCGGGACACCGCGGGACACCGCGGGAAACCGCGGGACACCGCGGGACACCGGCTGGACAACGCGGGCCCCCGGCCGCCCGGAAGGGAGTCATTTGGTCCGGCCGCGCCTCAGCCACACGGGACACCAGCGGGACACCGGCGGGACACCGCGGGCCACCGGCCGCCCGGAAGGGAGTCATTTGGTCCGGCCGCGCCTCAGCCACAGGAGACTTTTTCTCGCCCGCCCACGCAGCTTCGCCTCGCCCGCACGGCACGCGCGAACACGAAACCGAAACCGATTTCCCCGTGGGGGGCTCTCCGTTCCACTTCGATCTCACCCCCTCACCTCCGACATGATCACTCTGCGCTGTAGCTCGTGCCCCTGGCCCCCATACTGTCCGCATGGTTATTTTAATGCGTGCGCTGTCCGTTGCTGCGCTGCTAGCGCGGCGTTCGGGGAGGGGCACAGCGGCGATGACGGTTGCCTCTGAGAACTTTTTTTGCGTCGCGTTGCTTTGATGAATACCACGGCCTGTCTCCCCGTCTCCAGGATGGAAATGGGAGATTGATTTTTCTAGTCGGGACGGCCGCGGGCGCCACTGCCGCTCCCCCCCTCCCCGCCACCCCACGCAGAAAGGAAGGGCGCTTGCGCTACAGGGGCTAGTGGCCATGGCGCGTTTGGAGCGCGGCACGCGTATGACATGACATTTATCTACTTGAAGGCCGCACCCTGCAATTTGGCGCGATGCGCTCCCAGGGAGGGACATGTCTACCTACCAAGGGCTTGGTGGGAGGCCGTCCTCCTTGTCCTCCTCGGCTTTGGCCTTGGGGTTGGCGTAGGCGCTAGCGTCAGAGCTGGCGTCGGAGCTGGCCGACAAAGAAGAGGTGGCCAAGCAATATACAGCTGCCTCTGGAAATGCCTCCACCGTGCCAGCGCAGCGTTCTGGGTGGCGGCGACTCGAGAATGCAAAGGGGGCCTGCTGGGGGCTCTTAGGGCAGAAGGTTACAATTATAGGGTCTTTGTTCGGCGCTCGTTCGCTGTAGTGCCTGGCTAGTCCTTGCTGTTGTTGGCCTGGCTTCCGTGCGACTCCACGACGCCGCGCGGCTGTCCGCTTGCGATTGCGAACAAAAAAGTAACCCCACCAGCGTCGCTCCTGGTGTCCTTCGACGCCTTCGTACCGTTTTGTTCGTCTGAGCTCCGCTCTGTACTGGGTTTGCCCCTACTTTTCCGCAGCTGGTGACATAGCCCGCCCCGGCTAGCCCGGCGTTCGACCCGTTTCGCGCGCCCGCGCACGAAAAAGTAACCTCACCAGCCCATCCAGAAACGATGCCCAGGCGAGTTGCCCTGAATAGGGATATGGGGTAGAATGCGGTAGAATAACGGATTAGGTCAGAGGTCGTACCCCGAGAGGTGGAGGATGGAGGAGAAATTGGAGACGGAGCAAGCGGAGGAGGAGGAGGCGGAGGAGGAGGAGAAGGAGGAGGAGGGTGAGCAGGAGGAAGGGAGAGGGGCACGTGGAAAAGAACGAGGAGGAGAAGGATGAGGAGGAGTTGGGGGAAGGGGAGGAGGCGATATGCAGGAGGAGGAGGAGGAGTAAGCGGATGAATGTGATGATGAGGGTGATGATGATGACGATGATGTTGATGATGGTGATGATGTGGATGATGATGTTGCTGATGATGACGATGATGATGATGGCGATGACGATGGCGATGACGATGGCGATGACGATGAGGATGATACGAATACAAATAATGATGAGGACGAGGATGAGGATAATGATGCGGATGAGGATGATGATGAGGAAGGATGGCGGATGAAAAGGACGAGGAAGAGGAGGAGGAGGAGGATTATGATGATGACGATGGTGATGTTGGTGATGCTGATGCTGCTGATGATGATGATGATGGTGATGGTGGCGATGCTGATGCTGATGCTGATGCTGATGCTGCTGATGATGCTGATGATGACGACGATGATGATGATGACGACGATGATGATGATGAATACGATGATAAAGATGATGCTGATGGTGATGATGATGCTGCTGATGATGATTATGATGCTGATGAGGATGATGAGGATGAGGATGAGGATGAGGATGATAATGAGGATGATGATGATGATCATGATAATGATGCTGTTGATGATGACGTTGATGATGATGATGATGATGATGATGATGATGATGATGATGATGATGCTGATGATGATGATGATGATGACGATGATGATGATGATGATGATGATGATGATGGTGATGGTGATGGTGATGGTGATGATGATGATGATGATGATGATGATGATGATAATGATGATGATGATGCTGATGCTGATGCTGATGCTGATGATGATGATGATGATGATGATGATGATGGTGATGATGGTGATGATGGTGGTGGTGGTGGTGGTGGTGGTGGTGGTGATGATGCTGAGGATGATGATGACGACGACGGCGATGATGGTGATGGTGATGGTGATGACGGCGACGACGACGAAGATGACGATGATGATGAGGAGGAGAAGGAGGGGGATCAGGAGGAGAAGGAGACGGAGGAGGAGGAGGAGGAGGAGGCCGAACAGAAGAGCCAGAAGCCTCTTGAATGCCTCTAGGAGTCTCCTCAGATGTTGCTTGGAAGCTTTTTGGGTGCCTCTTGGGGCGTCTGGGGGCGCATCTTCGCGGGCCCAGGGCACTCTTTGAGCGTCTTGGGTGTCTCTGGGATCCTCTAGAGGCCTCCTCGGGGTCTCTTGGGGGCATCTTGGGGGCTCCTTAGCATTCTCTTGGGGCCGTCTGGGCGCCTCTTGGGGTCCTCTTGGGGCTTTTGGTGGCCTTGGGACGCTCTTGGAGCCATCTTGGAGAACATCGATCAAACAAGGGGGGTTACTCAAGTAGCCTTGCCATCTTGGAATGCCTACAATCGCCTCTTGGGGCACCCTTGGAATCTTGGAGCTGGCCTGAGGCCTCGGAAGACCATCGGAAGCGAAACTGCGATCAAGCAAAACACATTGATTACCCTTAGGTTTCGGATGGGTTTGGGCCTCATGGCAGCGGGGGAGCTCCCGGGCTACTTGGGCAAGTCTTGGAGCGGTCTTGGGGGTTCCTGGATGCATTCGGAGCCAGGATTCGCCGAGACCATTGGGAGGCAGCTGCGTCTAAGACACCATAACATAGATTTTCCAACCATCCTGTGGCGTTGGGTCTTCGTTTTGAAGTGACAGCGCCCCGCGTCCCACCTCTCTTCCTCCCCCTCCGCGCCCGCGCCACCCATTTCGGCACACCCCTGACACAGTTCGTGGCTCCATAGGGAGCTCCACCGAAGGCTGCGACGTTTCCATGCGTCTGGCGGGGTCTCTTCCTGGCGCGCGACGCAGGTGCTGGCCTCGTCTGGTGGCGCTGGCGGTCGTTCGGGCGCCTCTGGCACTGCTGCCGCTGCTGCTGCTGCCTCGCCCTGCCCGGAATTTCGCGGGGCGAATAGGAGCTTCGCGGGGCGAATGAGCCCGCGAAGTTCCGCACACCCTCTGGCGCCTGGCCGAAGACAGCGCTGACGTGGTTCGGCCCTATTGGCCCTGGCGAAGGGGGGTGGTGCTCGCTGAGGCGCAGCTGGTCGCAGCCGTAGCGGTGGTGGTGCTGGTCGCAGTCTTGGTGGTGGCGGTGGTGGTGTTGGGCGTCGTCGTGGTGGTGGTACTGCTGGTGATGCTTCTTGTCGTCGTGGTGCCGGTGGTGCTGCTGGACGTCGTCGTTTGGCTGCGTCGTGGCGGCGCTGGTCGCGGTCGTGGTGGTGGCGGTGCAGGGTGTCGTCGTGGTGGTTGCGGTGCTGCTGCTGGTGCTGATCGTCGTGGTGGTGGTGGTGGTGGTGGTGGTGGTGGTGGTGGTGGTGCAGCTGCTGCTGCTGGTCGTCGTGGTGCTGCTGCTGGTCGCTGGTGCTGGTTGTCGTCGTAGTGGTGCTGCTTGTCGTTGCCGTGGTGGCGCTGCTGGTCGTCGTCCTCGTTGCATTGCTGCTCTCGGCGCTGCTGTTGGGAGTCGTCGCGCCTCTTGCGGTCGAAGTCGTTGCCGCGCAGTTCCCGTTGGCTTGTTGCATAAGCTGGGGCTCCTCCGGGGGCCGCAGTGGAGCTGCGCGCACCCCGATGGGGAACTGGCCTCAGGGGAGTCCGACCGTGGGAATGGAGCCCTGCCCCTGGGAGGCTCGGGCTGCAGCTGGCGCCAGCTCCCTCCCTCGGAAGGTGCTGGGGGACCGGCGGCCAGACGGCTGGAGTGGCCGTCTGGGGTGGCGGTGGGCCTTGATGACTGGTGTCGTCCTTGCCGCTGGCATGTTGCCTGCTGCTGCTGCTGCTGCCCGGGAGCTGCCGTCCGCGGTCGCGGTGGTAGCGGTGGCGTTGCAGGGCGTCGCCCAGTTCGCTGCATTGCTGCCTGCTCTCGCGCGCCGTTCCCTTAACCTCCCCCTGAGACTTGAAGGTCCCTTCCGATGATAGATTCTCCCTGCGATCTCGAAGTCAATACGGGAGTCTGGGTCTGTGCAGCGCTTGGCTTGCTGCGTTCGTGGCACCCGAAGCAAAAGGGCTCGCTGGCCATGACTGGCGCGCCCTCGACGACACCCGACCGCGCCATCGCGTGGTCCGCGTCCTGCCGTCAGTGCGGGCGCTGGATCTTGGCTGTGCCTCGCTTGATCTGCTGGCCGTCGCGGCTCCAGCCTCGCCTTCTGCCGCTTCCTCTCGCTGCTGCTTCTGCGCGGGCGGGTGCTGGTGCTGCTGCGGCTGCTGCCCGTCGCGCGGCGCCGCGACCTGGGCTGCCCGGCCGCGCACTTTCCAGAGCGCGCCTTGCGCCCACCTCATGCCGAACCTATCGGCCAGGAAGGCGCGCCGCCGCTGGCAGGCCGCCGCCTGCTCCACGAGCGATCTGTGTTCGGCGATCGCGGCGTCGAGGGCACCAGCTGCCAGCCGCCGCGCGGCTCGTCGGCGCCCGCGGCGACGGGCCCGTCGAGCGAAGGCTGCCTGGCGCGTTGCCCGCTCGTTGTCGCCTGCTCAGCGCAGCTTCTCGTGGCCCTGCTGCGTCTCCCTTGCCTCCTCCTGCTGCTCCACCGCCGCTTCCCCTTGGGCCTCCTCGAATTGTTCGTCGCCTGGCCGCTGCAGCTGGTGGCGGTGCTGTCGCTTGTTCTTGTCGTAGTGGTGGTGGTGGCGGTGGAAGTGGTGGCGGTAGTGGTGGTGGTCGCGCCGCTGCAGCTGCCGGTCGCCTTGGTTGCGCGGGTCCTGCTGCTGGTCGCAGTCGTGGTGGAGGCGCGGTTGGCCGCCGTCGCTGCGGCGGCGGTGTTGCTGGTTTCTTAGCGGCGGCCTCGAGCGCTCGCGTCGCGCAGGCATCCACGGGCCCTCGGCCAGACACCTGGGTCGGGCGGCGGCGGCCCCGAGGCCGTTGGGGGGCCCGGGTGCGGGGCCCGCAGGCGGCCCAGAGCCTGCTCTGCGCTCGGCCGCTTGTTTTCAGTCGCCTGCTCCTCGCGTCCTCTGCCTCTTGCTTCCTGTCTGCCTCCTCTCCTCGAAGCTGCCCTCTGCGCCTTCGCCGCGCTTGGTCCCTGGTATTCGGCCCCTCCTGGTTGCGCCTGCGCCTCGCCGCCTCTTCCACCTCGGCCTCCTGCGCCTCCTCCCGGCCCGCTCTCCTCGGGCGGCCTCCTGGCTCCTTCTCTTCCTTTGCCTCGGCGTCTGGCGCGGCTCTGCCCTGGCTTCGCCCGGCTTCGCCCTCCGCCCTGCGCGCGGCCCCCCTTCAGCAGCAGCGGCTGTCTCTCGGCAGCCTCCGCCGCCGTCGGCCTGCATGGCGGGGCGTCGCCCCGACGACGGCGCCATTCCTCCGGCCCGCAGCCCGGCCGGCCCGGCCCCCCGCCCCGTACCCGACCTCGGCCCCCAGCGCCGCCCACGGCTAGCTCCCCGAGCTGTCCGAGCCCAGACGCGCGAGTGCAAAATGCGTCGCGCCCCCCGAGATCTGCTCGTCGGCTCCAGGGAAGGGGCGTCGCTCAGTTGCGAATCGCTCCCGCGAGATCTGCTCGCCGGGTCTCGAGAGACCCCGCGCCCTCATCTGGCAGTCCGCGCGCGAGACTCAGGTCCACGGGCTCGCTGCGCTCGGCAATCATATTTTTGCCGCTCGGAACGCGATGCCACCGTCAATCTGCTGCTGCTGCTGCTGCTGCTTGTTGTGCTGCTGCTGCTGCTTGTTGTTGTCGCTGTACTTGTAGTGGTTGTCGCGGTGCTGCTGGTCGCCGTGCTGCCCCTGGTCGCCCTCGTGGTGGTGGTGGTGGTGCTGGTCGCCGTGCTGGTGGTGGGGGCGTTGCTGGTCGTAGTCGTAGTGGTTGTGGTGGTTGTGGTGGTGCTGCTGCTGCTGCTGCTGCTCCTTGTTGTGCTGCTGCTGCTGCTTGTTGTTGTCGCTGTAGTGCTAGTGGTTGTCGCGGTGCTGCTGGTCGCCGTGCTGCACGTGGTCGCCGTCGTGGTGGTGGTGGTGGTGCTGGTCGCCGTGCTGGTGGTGGGGGCGTTGCTGGTCGTAGTCGTAGTGGTTGTGGTGGTTGTGGTGGTGGTGGTGCTGCTGCTGCTGCTGCTGGTTGTTGTCGCTGTAGTTGTAGTGGTTGTCGCGGTGCTGCTGGTCGCCGTGCTGCCCCTGGTCGCCGTGGTGGTGGTGGTGCTGGTCGCCGTGCTGGTGGTGGTGGTGGTGGTGGCGCTGCTGGTCGTAGTCGTAGTGGTTGTGGTGGTGGTTGTGGTGGTGGTGGTGGTGGTGCTGCTGCTGCTGCTGCTGCTGCTGCTGCTGCTGCTGCTGCTGCTTGTTGTCGCTGTAGTGGTAGTGGTTGTCGTGGTGCTGCTGGTCGCCGTGCTGCCCCTGGTCGCCGTCGTGGTGGAGGTGGTGCAGGTCGCCTTGCTGGTGGTGGTGGCTCTGCTGGTCGTAGGCGTTGTGGTGGTGGTGGTTCTGCTGCTGCTGCTGCTGCTTGTTGTCGCAGTTGTGGTAGTGGTTCAAATTGTCGTGGTGTTGCTGGTCGCGTTGCTGGTCCGGGTCGCCATCGTGGTGGTGGTGGTGGTGGTGCTGGTCGCCTTGCTGGTGGTGGTGGCGCTGCTGGTCGTTGTCGTAATGGTGGTGGTGGTGGTGGTAGTACTGTTGTTGCTTGTTGTCGCAGTAGTGGTAGTGGTTGTCGTGGTGCTGCTGGTCGCCGTGCTGCCCCTGGACGCCGTCGTGGTGGTGGTGGTGCTGGTCGCCGCGCTGGTGGTGGTGGCGCTGCTGGTCGTAGTCGTAGTGGTAGTGGTGGTGGTGGTGGTGGTGGTGGTGGTGCTGCTGCTGCTGCTGCTGCTGCTGCTGCTGCTGCTGCTGCTTGTTGTACTGCTGCTGCTGCGTGTTGTTGTCGCTGTAGTGGTAGTGGTTGTCGCGGTGCTGCTGGTCGCCGTGCTGCACCTGGTCGCCGTCGTGACGGTGGTGGTGCTGGTGGCCGTGCTGGTGGTGGGGGCGTTGCTGGTCGTAGTCGTAGTGGTTGTGGTGGTTGTGGTGGTGGTGGTGCTGCTGCTGCTGCTTGATGTTGTCGCTGTAGTTGTAGTGGTTGTCGCGGTGCTGCTGGTCGCCGTGGTGGTGGTGGTGCTGGTCGCCGTGCTGGTGGTGGTGGTGGTGGCGCTGCTGGTCGTAGTCGTTGTGGTGGTGGTGGTGGTGGTGGTGGTGCTGCTGCTGCTGCTGCTGCTGCTGCTGCTGCTGCTGCTGCTGCTGCTGCTGCTGCTGCTGCTGCTTGTTGTCGCTGTAGTGGTAGTGGTTGTCGTGGTGCTGCTGGTCGCCGTGCTGCCCCTGGTCGCCGTCGTGGTGGAGGTGGTGCAGGTCGCCTTGCTGGTGGTGGTGGCGCTGCTGGTCGTAGGCGTGGTGGTGGTGGAGCTTCTGCTGCAGCTGCTGCTGCTGCTGCTGCTTGTTGTCGCAGTTGTGGTAGTGGTTCAAGTTGTCGTGGTGCTGCTGGTCGCGTTGCTGGTCCGGGTCGCCATCGTGGTGGTGGTGGTGGTGGTGGTGCTGGTCGCCTTGCTGGTTGTGGTGGCGCTGCTGGTCGTTGTCGTAATGGTGGTGGTGGTGGTAGTAATGCTGCTGCTTGTTGTCGCAGTAGTGGTAGTGGTTGTCGTGGTGCTGCTGGTCGTAGTGGTGGTGGTGCTGGTCGCCGCGCTGGTGGTGGTGGCGCTGCTGGTCGTAGTCGTAGTGGTAGTGGTTGTGGTGGTGGTGGTGCTGGTGGTGGTGCTGCTGCTGCTGCTGCTGCTGCTGCTGCTGCTGCTGCTGCTGCTGCTTGTTGTCGCGATTATGGTAGTGGTTGTCGTGGTGCTGCTGGTCGCCGTGCTGCCCCTGGACGCCGTCGTGGTGGTGGTGGTGCTGGTCGCCGCGCTGGTGTTGGTGGCGCTGCTGGACGTAGTGGTGGTGGTAGTGGTGGGGCTGCTGCTGCTGCTGCTGCTGCTGCTGCTGCTGCTGCTGCTGCTGCTGCTGCTGCTGCTGCTTGTTGTCGCACTTGTGGTAGTGGTTGTCGTGGTGCTGCTGGTCGCCGTGCTGCCCCTGGTCGCCGTGGTGGTGGTGGTGGTGGTGGTGCAGGTCGCCGTGCTGGTGGTGGTGGCGCTGCTGGTCGTAGGCGTGGTGGTGGTGCTGCTGCTGTTGCTGCTTGTTGTCGCAGTTGTGGTAGTGGTTGTCATGGTTCTGCTGGACGCCGGGCTGGGCTCTGCCGTGGTGGTGGTGGCTGTGGTGCTGGTCACCGTGCTGGTGGTGGTGCTGCTGCTTCTGCTGCCGCTGCCGCTGCTGCTGCTGCTGCTGATGCTGCTGCTGCTGCTGCTGCTGCTTTTTGTCGCAGTTGTGGTAGTGGTTTTCGTGGTGCTGCTGGTCGCCGTGCTGACCCTGGTCGCCGTCGTGGTGGTCTCGGCGGTACTGCTGGCTCCCGTCGTGCTGCTCCCGGTGCTGCTGCTGCTGGAGCTCGTCGAGTTGCTCTCGGTGCCGATGATGCTGGGGTTCGTCCCTCTGCTCCCGGCGGTGCCGCCGGATTTCCTCGTGCTGCTCTCGGAGGTGTTGCTGGAGACAGTATTCGTGCTCTTGGCGGTGCAGCTGGAACCCGTCGTAGTGCTGGCGGCGCTGCTTCTGGAGCCCGTCGTGCTGTTGGCGGCGCTTCTTCTGGCGGCAGTGGAAGGCCCGACCCTGGAAGACGGGACCCCCCTGGGGGTTGTGTCTTCCAGTGCTTGTCTTGTCTCCCTGGGTCGTGCCCCGGGGCCGGGTCCCCTTTCGTCTGGTGGTGGTGCTCCTCCTCCTCCTCCTCCGTTGCCATTTTGGCTCAAGTTGCAGGGCAATCCGCGATTTGAGTGGGCAGCCCAGTTCGGAGCCATCCCAGGTGTCGTGCCTGGGCGGACACTCTCCCAGATCCCGTCTCTGTCGCCCCCAGTTTCCTGACACTCTCCCAGTTCCCGCCATGTCGTCGGTCGAGGAAGGCATCAAGCAGATCCTACAGCAGCTCGGGGGTGTCAACCAGCGTCTGGCCACTGTCGAGTCCTCGATGTCCGCGCTCGACTCCCTCAGAGAAAGCATCACGTCGCACGACAGGAACAGGGCCGCACTCACGCAGAGGATCAACACGATTGAGTCTCGCATCGCCACTTCCTCGGACGCTGCCGCCGTCGCCGCGCTGCGCATCCAGATGGAGCAACGCATGGCTGCGATCGAGTCCTCTCGGTCTTCGCGTCCCAGTGGCAGTTCAGACATCTCAGCCCCCCTTCCTCTCGACGCCGTGCTGGTACGCCTCCCCGTCTATTGCAGGCAGCAGTACCAGCCGCTCACACGATGATGAGTTCAACCCGCTCAAGGTCTGGGTCGGCGGCTTCGCCAGACCCATGCTCAAGGCCTCCCTAGAGGAGCACGGAAGCCTCCTCGTGCAGAGCTTACCTACGCACATTAGGCAGGCAGGCATCGTCATCAAGGGCCACAATCTTGCGACAGCTATTCAATCCAGTTCGCCAGCAAAGTCGACGCGTCCTCCTTCATCGACCACGCTCGTGCCCAAGGCATTTTGTGAAATGACTCCCACTCCAACTCGCAGGTCCAGCTTCGGTGCCGCCGCGATGCCCCGACCTCCGTTCGCCACAAGAACAAGTTCCTCGGTAAGATCTGGCAGCTGGTTAATGCACGCCTTCGGCAGACTGGTCAGCGGAACGACGCCACGCACAAGCTCGGAGTCAACGGGTTCAAGGGCCTCCTCTTCCGCGCGGTCAACGACGTGGTCCACGAGCTCTTCTCCGTTGCTGAGCAGGACGTCGGCCAGTTCACGTCGGCATCGCCACCTTCCAGATCTCGGCCGACCAGGCCAGCTCTATGATCACAGCTGCGCGCTCGTCTTGAACGAGTGCCTCGCCGACCAGGTTTGAGCCAGCCTGCATGGCTGGGGCGCGTGTTCCCTACCCTCCGTCGCCTTCCTCCACCAGGTGTCTGAGCTCATCGGCCGCCTCGTCCTCCTCCTCTGGGTCGTCTGAGTCTTCTACTGGTTCGACCTCTTCGAGTGGGTCCTGTTTACCGTTTTCCTTTGGGCCTTCCTGCTTCTCTCCGTTTCCTGGGGATTGGACTCACTCACCCTTTATCTGGGGGCCTCACTTGAGTATCGTTTCGTGGAATGCTCGTTCGCTTTTTGGAGGCACCCCCTCGACTCTGGGCATTGTCAAACGCAGAATGTCTCGCCTTGTATTCTATGACCAGAAGTTCCAGGTGGTTTGCATTCAGGACGCTACAGGCACCAAGCTCGACCTCCAGAGGGTGTGTCCTGAAGTCCAGGACATTTGGGGTATTGGGTCCTTCTTCGACGACAGGTCTGCGGGAGGTGTTCTCATTTTTCTGCACCCCGATCTTCGCAGTCATTTCCAATACTGTCGCTACTCCGTCCTTGTACAGGGCCGAATTCAATCTTTCACGCTGGGGAGCAGCAGTGGGACGTTGCAGCTTCTCCACATTCATCTCGACCCCTGTCTCGCCCTTCACGACCAGAAACACCAGCTTATGATTGTACGACGTGCTCTACTCCCCCCCTCTGTGGCCACGGGCTTCGTCTTACGTGATTTCAACTTTCCTGCGGCGGGAGAGGGCAGCTTCCATGTCTCGGGCGCTGTGCATTACTCCAGTTCCGACGCCGCCGCTTTCTTCGAGCAGAGCTTCGCTGATCTTTGTGAGGTCGAGCAACCCGCGTTCACGCACCGGGAGACCCAGGAGGAGGAAGGAGGTCAAGTCGTGTAAAGCTACAGTCGTATCGATCGTATTTACACTAACATGTTCAGCGCTACCATTCTTGAATACCGCCCCAAGGCCCTCACCCTGGAGCCCACCTCGAAGGTTGGCAAACTCTCGGACCATGCCCCCGTCTGTCTTAATCTCAGCCCTGGGTCCTGCTGTGGTTTTCGTGTTCCAAGGTGGGTCACCAAACATTCGCAGTTTCCTGTCGCTGTGAGTGATTTACTTTCTTTGGTGGGGCCGCTCTCGGACGATCCGTTCGAAAAGCACTCGCAGACCAAGGACATCCTTGTACAGGCGTGTAAGGACAGCGCTGAGCAGGCCAACAAGTCGCTGGCTGAGAAAGTTGCCTGGTCTCTTTCAGCGCTTCGAGGCACTCTGCGAGGTCAGCTCTGGCTTGTGCGCAAGGCTGTCCTGGCCTACCCCGTGCTGAGCCGCTTCCTCGACCCAGAGTCTGCCATGTGGATCGACGTTCGGAGCTCCCATTCCCACCTGGACAAAATGAAGCACGAGCTCATCTCCCAGCAAATAAGTGAAGTCGAGCAGCAAGCTATTTCAGCTACCCGCAAGCGTGACGTCAAAATCAAGCTTTACAAATACCAAACAGCGTGGGGAAGGAAGCATCGGCGCATTTCCCTATCTGGCGTCTCGGATCCGGCTGGCAAGGCCATCACAGATCCAGAGTGCGTAGCCGCCGAGCTCGCAGCCTACTGGGGCCAAGTACATTCGTGTGTCGACTGCTCAGAAGAGGACCGACAACTGCTTAGTGATTTCGTTCAACCTTGCCCGCCTGAAATCATCTGGAAGCTTGAACCCCAGGAGTTTGCCTGCCTCCTTTCCAAGGTTTCTGACTCTGCCCCTGGTCCCGAAAGCCTTCCGTACAGTTGTTATCCCAAGGAAGGGCCTGCAGTTGTCGACACTCTTTATGGGCTGTATTCCGAGATGCTCGCGAATGGAAGCGCCCTTGTCGGTTTTAACTATGGCATGGCCGTCTTCCTCGCCAAGGGCAGCGACCCAGAGGACACCCCCCAGCACATCATTCGTAATCCCGAGGTCACTCGCCCCACTACTCTTGGGAATTCTGATAACAAGTTGATTTCCGTAGCCCTAGACAGGTCCTTCTCGAGGGTCGCTGCCCAAACTGTGCTTGGCAATCAGCGAGGTTTTATCGCTGGCCGTTTCGTGAACAAGAATCTTATCAACCTTGAGAGTAGGGCGGTGTCTTGGTTTGCCCCGTACGGCCATCAAAACGCGGGGACCATATACTACGATGTTCGGGCTGCTTTCCCAAGCTTATTGCACAGTTTCATATTCGGGGTTCTTCGGACCATGGGTCCTTCCTTCATCATCAATGCCGCGCACGCGTTGTATAATGACGTTAGAATCAACATCAACTTCAATGGGATCCGCAAGGCCTCCTTCGTAGCCCACCGTGGGCTCAAGCAAGGATGCCCTCTCTCAGGCACCATCTTCTGCCTCGCCCTCGACCCGCTCATCCGTTTCATGCTCACCCGTATTCCCAGGCGTCTTTCGTGCTTAGCAGCTTTCGCGGGCGACATCGGCGTTGCCGCTGCTGATGTCTTCTCCGCCTTCCGCGATCGCTTACCTGCGTGGAAGATCGTTGGCACAGCTGCAGGTCTGCACGTCCACCTTAAGAAGTCGGTCATTGTTCCGCTTGGTGACCTCTCCCAGGAACAGCGCCGTGAGAGAATGGTCGCCTCTGGTGTGAGGACAGCCGAGGGACTCACCTTCCAGCGCGCGGGCAAGTATCTTGGAGTATATATTGGGGAAGATTGTCGAAACGCTAGTTGGGGTCCTCCGGCTATGACATGTATCTCGCGGGCTCATGGAATCAAACATGTCGGGGCGGGGCTGTGTAAATCCCTTCTCATGGTGAACATCTTGGCTTTCTCGGTCCTGATGCATGTTGCCCAGTTCTACCCTCCCACGAAGCAGGCCCTTCAGGCTGTTCGTAAAGCGCAACAATGTGCGACCAACGCCCCGAACAATAGCCTCCCCCAGGACCTCTTGCAGCAGCTCCGTGAATGGGGTTTCCCGACTCAGGCTCGTCCTTTAGAGGCGGCAAGTCGCGCAGCCATGTACAGAGCTGCGACCATGCCGCCCGCATTCGACGACGCCAGGGCCCTCTTCGAAGATGAGAGCGATGCTGACAACATGCTCGTGGTATGGAAATGGTCTAAGGTATGGAGGTCCTCAGTCGTATACGCCATGATCACAAACTTTCGTAAGCTCACGTCCATCCCGTCCGTCCCGCCCTTCGGCACTCCCAAGATTCAAGCCGTGACTGAGTCCGCCATCCTCGCTCTGTCTCCGATGTCGTTGCGGTCGATTCTTGAGGTAAGGCTTAAGAAGTTCGGCTCGCCTCCGCCCCCTGCCCAGCTTGATCTTATGTTTATTGCTCTTCAGCGTCTATGCAAGCATGCCCCTGCCTGTATTGTAGCGAATGTTATACGCACGTTTTGCAACTCCTGGTGCACCTCACGTCGATTCCGTGGTGTTACTCTGAATTGTAGATTCTGTGACATGGCCTCAGCCGACTGCCTGCTTCACATTCTTGTTTATCCCTGCTTCTCTCCCGTGTGTCGTCTTCTCCCCTCGCTCCCGCCCTCTTTTGCTTCCGCCTCTGCCTCCGCTCGCGCCTCTCTCTTTCCGCTTCTTCCCCTTTGTCTTTCTCAACTCATCAGTGTCGCCTTGTATATTGATTCGTGCTACACGTGCTACCATGAAGCTAAATGGTGGCCCCGTGTTTCAGAGCCCCGCGAGAGAGAGAGCGTTTGGAGGAGCTGGCCAAAGCCCGCCTCATCCAGCTCCGCAGGCGGGCCTCGCCTGCCACTGTTGCTGCCTTGAGGAGGTGGCGTGTCGTCCGCCGTCGTCGGTCGTCCTCTGGGGCCGTGCACTCCTCCTCCTCCTCCTCCTCTTCCTCCTCCTTCTCCTCCTCCTCCTCCTCCTCCTCCTCCTTGGTTGCACCTCCTCCTCAACCTCCTCGTCCGCTGTCTTCTCGTGTATCTCCTGAGCCTCCTCCTCCTCCCTGGCTCGCTGCCACTGCCCACTTTTTGTACATGCGCCGATCCCAGCGGTGCAGCTGATGGGGTCTTGCTGCCACTGCCCGCCTTTCCCGCGCGCGTTGGTCCCAGCGCTATAGCTGATGGCGTCGGGGTCCACGTTCGCACCCCGCGTCTCGCGGAGCAGCAGCACAGCCCGCTGCCACTGTCGGCCTGTCTCGCAAGCGCTGGTTCCAGCGATGTAGCTGATAGCGTTGGGGTCTGTCGTCGGATCCTGGGTCCCTTTGGGAAGCGTTCTGATATGCTGCCTCTGCCCGCCGTTCCTGCATGTGTCGATCCCAATGTTGTAGCTGATGGCATGTGGGTGTACGTTCGCACCTCGCATCTCTCGCGGAGCCTCTGCCACTGTCCGTCTTTCTCGCACGTGCTGGCCCGCCTTCTCGCACGCACTGGTCTCGGCGCTGCCTCTGCCCAGTTTTCTCGGTAGCGCTGATCTCGGCATTGTATCCGCAGACGTCGAGCGCGATTGTCTTCGCCTCCTCCTCCTCCTCCTCCTCCTCCTCCTCGACCTGGTCCTGCTCGTCCGCTGCCCTTTCCTCCTCTTCTATCTCCTCCTCTGCCGCCTCGCTCTCCTCCCTGGCTCGCTGCCACTGCCGCTGCCCATTTTTCGCACGTGCGCTGGCCCCAGCGATGCAGCTGAAGACGTTGGGCCCCAGTTTGGGAATCAGCAGCGCCATAGCCTGCTGCCACTGCTCCCTTGTCTCGCAGGCGCGGCCGGGTCTGGACTCCAGGCGGGGGTGGGGCGGGCGGGGGACGGAGGCGGGCCCGAACGGCGAGGGGCGAACGACGCGGGGGCAGGGGGCGAACGAGACGGGACCGAGACGAGGGGACAGAAGCCGAGGGAAAGGCGAGGGGAAGGGGCGGTGGGCGTCGTCGGTGTGCGTCGTCGTGCAGGTGCGCGTCGTTGCTGCTGGTCGTTGCAGGTGGTACCCGTCGCTGCTGGGGGTCGTGTTGCCAGTCGGAATTGGTGCTGGTCGCGGTCGTGGTGGTGCTGCTGCTGGTCATGGTCGTGGTCGTGGTGGTGCTGCTGCTGGTTGCGCTCGTGGTAGTGCTGTTGCTGGTCGCGGTCGTGGTGGTGCGAGTCGTGAGGTCGTGGTGGTGCTGGTGGTCGCAGTCGTGGTGATTCTGGTTGTGCTGGTGGTGCCGGTTTTGGTGGTACTACTACTGCTGCTGCTGGTCGCAGTCGTGGTGGTGCTGCTGCTTGTCGCAGTCGCGGCGTTGCTGGTCGCAGTCTTGGTGCTGCTGGTCGCAGTCGTGGCGGTGCTGCGGGTTGAAGTCGTGGTGGTTGTGCTGGTAGTGGTGCTGCTGCTGGTCGCAGTCGTGGTGTTGCTGGTCGCAGTCGTGTTGGTGCTGCTGGTCGCGGTCGTGGTGGTGCTGCTGCTGGTCGCAGGCGTGGTCTTGCTAGTCGTAGTCGTGGTGGTGCTGCTGGTCGCCGTCGTGGTGGTGCTGGTGGTGCTGTTGGTCGCAGTGGTGGAGCTGCTGGTGGCAATCGTGGTGGTGCTGCTGCTGGTCGTGGTCGTGGCGTTGCTGGTGGCATTCGTACCGCTGCTGGTAACAGTCGGGGTGGTGCTGCTGGTCGCGGTCGAGGTGGTGCTGCTGCTGGTCGAAGTCGTGGTGGTGCTGCTGGTCGCAGTCGTGGTATTGCTGGTTGTGCTGGTGGTGCTGGTCGTGGTGGGTCTCGGTGCTGCTGCTCCCGGTTGCGGTCGTGGCGCTGCGGGTCGCATTCGTCGTGGTGGTGGTAGTGGTACTGCTGGTCGTTGTCGTGGTGGTGCTGCTGGTCGTGGTGGTGCTGCTGCTGGTCGCAGGCGTGGTCTTGCTAGTCGTAGTCGTGGTGGTGCTGCTGGTCGCCGTCGTGGTGGTGTGGTTGTGCTGGTGGTGCTGTTGGTCGCAGTGGTGGAGCTGCTGGTGGCAGTCGTGGTGGTGCTGCTGCTGGTCGTGGTCGTGGTGTTGCCGGTGGCAGTCGTAGTGCTGCTGGTCGCGGTCGGGGTGGTGCTGCTGGTCGCGGTCGAGGTTGTGCTGCTGCTGGTCGCCGTCGTGGTGGTGCTGCTCGTCGCAGTCGTGGTTATTGCTGGTCGTGGTGGTGCTGCTGGTCGCGGTCTCGGTGCTGCTGCTCCCGGTTGCGGTCGCGGCGCTGCGGGTCGCAGTCGTGGTGGTGGTGGTACTGCTGGTCGTTGTCGTGGTGGTGCTGCTGCTGGTCGCAGTCGTGGCGCTGCTGGTCGCAGTCGTGGCGCTGTTGGTCGCAGTCGTGGGGCTGCTGGTCGCCGTCGTGCTGGTGCTGGTGGTGCTACTGGTCGTGGTGGTGCTGCTGGTCGTGGTGGTGCGTTGCTCCACTTCGCAGTGTACCGTGGCAGGGGCCCAGCTGCGAAGAATATGCTCAAGCACATCCTGAGTAATGATTTCAAGCACATCCTGGAGGATGTTTTGGGCATTCCGTGCAGCATCCGTGTTTCCGACGAGTCGCCTCACCAAGTGCGTTTTTGCGGTGAACTTGCACCCACAGTCCGCACCAACAGCACCACGACGGAGCGCACCTGGGAAGATGAATGCGAAACTTGGGGGGGGCTGCGCAGCCACCCCAATGTTGTGGAATTGACGCAGAAATGCGATCTAATTCTGCAGCGAGCGCAGGCGGGCATGAAGGGAAGCCCAAAAGGGAATTGAAAAGGAGGCGCTAGCATACAGGAGTTGCGGCGGGCGCTGGAAATGAGTTTGGATTGAGTACGCTCGGCAACCAGCGCCGGAGCCGACCAGCAGATTTCAATCTGGACGAATTTGGCCTTCTGGACGTACCTTCCAGAACTACCACTTCCACCACATATTCTTCATTACAGTGTTTTCGTCCTCCACGTTCTCAGTGTGGTACCTGCTACCGCGCCGGATCTGATAGCGATCCGGAGCCAGATGCACCCCCAAAACGACCGGCAGCCTTTCCACGCACAAGGTTTGCAGCAGCGATTCGGGGACAACGGGGTGGGCAAAGATACCAACACCATTTCTCCACTTGTTCCTGCCTTCCCTCCTCCACAGCATCTGCGTCAAGAGCACCAGCCCTCGTTGCAGTTTGGTTTGGACGTCGTACTGCGAGCGGTTGTTTCATTTTGTTTTTCCTCCTTCCCCTTCCTTACCCCAAGGCTGCCGCGTCCCCTTGCGGTCAGTGCGGACCCCCCGCGCGCCCACGGTGAGTGTGGGGCGGGGGCGCGCCCCGAAGGAGCGGGGGGTTTTCGGCCGAAGCCAGGGCAACCCCGAACCTCCCGCCAGCTAGCCGCCCCGCCGGGGGCCTCCCGCTCAGCTGCCCCAAGCCCCTCGGCGCACCAGGAGCGCCCGGGGCGCCCTCGGCCAGCCGCCGCCAGCCGCCGCCGCCAGCCGGCGCCTTGTGCCGCGGCGTCCGGCCCGTCGCCGCCAGTCGCCGGCCGGCCGCTCGTCGCAGCGCCGCGCCGCCGGGCCTGCCGCCGCCAGCCGGTGCCGCCGCCGCCGCCCTCGGGGCGGCGCTGGCGGCGCAGCTTTCGGCCTCTGCGCGGCCGCGCCGCCGCCGGCCGCCGCACTTCGCCGCGGCGCCTGGCCTGTCGCCGCCTGCCGCAGGTCGGCCGCAGGCCGCCGCGCCTCGCCGTCGGGCCTGCCGCTGCTGGTCGCCGCGCCCGCCGCCGTGGGCAGAGGGTTGTGGTTTAGGAGGGCTGAATCCTCCTCTTTCTGCCCGTGAACGAACCTGCGGCGGCGCTGCGCCTCGCGGCGGTGCGTTCGCCCTCCGCGCCGCCGCGCTGCCTCGGGCCAGCGCCAGCGTCTCCTCCGCCGCCTCCGCCGCCGCCGCCGCCGCCTCCTCCTCCTCTGTGCTGCTGGCTGCTGTCGTGGTGCTGCTAGTCGCCGTGCTGCCCCTGGTCCTGGTGGTGCTGGTCGCCGTGGTGGTGCTGGTCGTAGTGGTGCTGGTCGCCGTGGTGGTGCTGGTCGCCGTAGTGGTGCTGGTCGTGGTGGTCCTCCTGGTCGTGGTGGTGCTGGTCTGGTCGCAGTGGTGGTGCTGGTCGCCGTGGTGGTGCTGGTCGCCGTGGTAGTGCTGGTCGTGGTGGTCCTCCTGGTCGTGGTGGTGCTGGTCGCCGTGGTGGTGCGGGTCGTAGTGGTGCTGGTCGCCGTAGTGGTGCTGGTCGCCGTGGTGGTGCTGGTCGTGGTGGTCCTCCTGGTCGTAGTGGTGCTGGTCGTGGTGGTGCTGATCGCCTTGCTGGTGCTGGTCGTAGTGGTGCTGGTCGCCGTGGTGGTGCTGGTCGCTGTGGTGGTGCTGGTCGTGGTGGTTCTCCTGGTCGTGGGGCTGGTCGTGGTGGTGCTGGTCGCTGTGGTGGTGCTGATCGCCGTGGTGGTGCTGGCCGTGGGCGTGGTGGTGCTGGTCGTGGTGGTAGTGGTAGTGGTCCTCCTGGTCGTGGTGGTGCTGGTCGTGGTGGTGGTGGTGCTGGTCGTGCTGGCCGTGGTCGTGGTGGCCGTGGTCGTGGTGGTGCCGGTCGTGGTGGTCGTGGTGGTCCTCCTGGCCGTGGTCGCGCTGGTCGTGGTGGTGGTCGCCGTGGTGGTGCTGGTCGTGGTGCTGGTCGTGGTGGTTCTCCTGGTCGTGGTGATGCTGGTGGTGGTGCTGGTCGCTGTGGTGGTGCGTAGTCGTGGTGCTGGTCGCCGTGGTGGTGCTGGTCATGGTGGTGCTGGTCGCCGTGGTGGTGCTGGTCGTGGTAGCCCTCCTGGTCGTGGTGGTGCTGGTCGCAGTGGTGCTGGTCGCCGTGGTGATGCTGGTCGCCGTGGTGGTGCTGGTCGCCGTGGTGGTCCTCCTGGTCGTGGTGGTGCTGGTCGTGGTGGTGCTGGTCGCCGTGGTGGTGCCGGTCGCCGTGGTGGTGCTGGCCGTGGGCGTGGTGGTGCTGGTCGTGGTGGTGGTGGTCATAGTGGTCCTCTGGCCGTGGTCGTGCTGGTCGTGGTGGTGGTGGTGCTGGTCGTGCTGGCCGTGGTCGTGGTGGTCGTGGTCGCCGTGGTGCTGGTCGTGGTGGTGGTCGTAGTGCTCCTCCTGGCCGTGGTCGCGCTTGTCGTGGTGCTGGTCGCCGTGTTGGTGCTGGTCGTGGTGGTCCTCCTGGTCGTGGTGGTGCTGCTCGTGGTGGTGCTGGTCGCCGTGGTGGTGCGTAGTCGCGGTGCTGGTCGTGGTGGTGGTGCTGGTCGCCGTGGTGGTGCTGGTCGCCGTGGTGGTGCTGGTCGTGGTAGTCCTCCTGGTCGTGGTGGTGCTGGCCGTGGTGGTGCTGGTCGCTGTGGTGGTGCCGGTCGCCGTGTTGGTGCTGGTCGTGGTGGTGCTGGTCGCCGTGGTGGTGCTGGTCGCCGTGGTGGTGCCGGTCGAGGTGGTGCTGGCCGCCGTGGTGGTGCCGGTCGCTGTAGTGGTGCCGGCCATGGTCGTGGTGGTGCTGGTCTTGGTAGTGGTGGTCGTCGTGGTGGTCCTCTGGCCGTGGTCGTGCTGGTCGTGGTGGTGGTGGTGCTGGTCGTGCTGGCCGTGGTCGTGCTGGCTGTGGTCGTGCTGGCCGCGGTCGTGGTGGTCGTGGTGGTCCTCCTGGCCGTGGTCGCGCTGGTCGTGGTGGTGGTCGCCGTGGTGGTGCTGGTCGTGGTGCTGGTCGTGGTGGTCCTCCTGGTCGTGGTGGTGCTGGTGGTGGTGCTCGTCGCTGTGGTGGTGCGTAATCGTGGTGCTGGTCGCCGTGGTGGTGCTGGTCGCCGTAGTGGTGCTGGTCGTGGTGGTCCTCCTGGTCGTGGTGGTGCTGGCCGTGGTGGTGCTGGTCGCTGTGGTGGTGCCGGTCGCCGTGGTGGTGCTGGTCGCCGTGGTGGTGCTGGTCGTGGTAGTCCTCCTGGTCGTGGTGGTGCTGGTCGCTGTGGTGGTGCCGGTCGCCGTGGTGGTGCTGGTCGTGGTGGTGCTGGTCGCCGTGGTGGTGCTGGTCGCCGTGGTGGCGCTGGTCGCCGTGGTGGTCCTCCTGGTTGTGGTGGTGCTGGTCGAGGTGGTGCTGGCCGCCGTGGTGGTGCCGGTCGCTGTGGTGGTGCCGGCCGTGGTCGTGGTGGTGCTGGTCGCTGTGGTGGTGGTCGTCGTGGTGGTCCTCTGGCCGTGGTCGTGCTGGTCGTGCTGGTGGTGGTGCTGTCCGTGCTGGCAGCAGTCGTGCTGGCCGTGGTCGTGGTTGTGGTCGTGGCGGTCCTCCTGGCCGTAGTCGCGCTGGTCGTGGTGGTGGTTGCCGTGTTGGTGTTGGTCGTGGTGGTCCTCCTGGTCGTGGTGGTGCTGGGCGTGGTGGTGCTGGTCGCCGTGGTGGCGCGTAGTCGTGGTGCAGGTCGCCGTGGTGGGGCTGGTCGCCGTGGTGCTGGTCGCCGTGGTGGTGCTGGCCGCCGTGGTGCTGGTCGTGGTGGTCCTTCTCCTCCTCCTCCTGGTCGTCGTGGTCGTCGTCGTGCTGGTGGAGGTGCTGTTCGTAGTTGTGCTGGTGGTGGTGGCGGTGGTTGTGGTGCTGTTCACAGTAGCTCTGCTGTCGGCCTGCGCACTGTGCTGCACTGCGCCCTGGTCCTGTTCTCCCTCCCTCCGCCCGTCCTTTTCGCGAAGGGTTGCTGGGACCGTCTTCTTCTACAGGCCATTCTTGGGGTAGGCCCCGGTCTGCCTGTCACCCTTGTTGCCCTGGTCGATTGGGCACGTGGGACCTGGAAGGTTTACGCGGCGACTCGATCATTAAGACGACGAGCTTCTCCCTATGAGAAACGGCACTCTTTCTACGCGGATCTACAGACGCAGATCCTGGCGGCGGACAGCACAACGCACATCATGGGTGACTTGACTGCTAGACTCCTGCAGGCTGGAGCCGGAGAGCAGGACATTATTGGACCTCACGTGTTTGAGTGCCCTGATAGGGGGGATTCCTCAGTGCCGGCCGCTGTTTCCAACAGGCCGCTCCTGATGGAAATGTGCACGTCCTTCGACCTCCTGGTGGCAAAACCTTTCTACGACCTTCTAGTTAGCATGAAGATCTCGTTTAGGAATCTTGGCGTCTCTCCCACAGACGACGCCAAATCTGGACATCAGTTCGCTCAGATGGACCACGCGCTG
Organism: Prorocentrum cordatum; assembly: GCA_963575745.1. Classification (NCBI taxonomy): domain Eukaryota; class Dinophyceae; order Prorocentrales; family Prorocentraceae; genus Prorocentrum; species Prorocentrum cordatum. The sequence goes on from CAUYUJ010015460.1 coordinate 649,129, forward strand.
CGCCATCGCAACGTCCTGCGCACCGTCAAGGATATCTAGACGAGCGGGCAGGACGTACTGGACACATCATTACCTCACCACTTTGGAAGTAAATTTGGCATTCCCAGTCGAAGACCTTCCTTTCGAGAGTTCATAGACAAGCCCGACCTCAAGAGGTCCGTAAGCAACATCTTTTTAATGTATATCAGCATTTGCTGGCGCCGTCGGCAGCTCAAGGGATTCTGGCTCAAGGAACAAGGATCCCCCCAGCGACAAGGGGGCGTTCCGTCGGGCCGGGCGCCTCGCGGGGTCGAATTTCGAGCGTCACGGGGCCTTAACGCTCGAAAATCGCCGGGCTGGGCCCGCGCGCGATGGCGCCCTCGCCTGGCCTCGCTGGCACGAGTTTGCGCGCCGACGCGCTGCGCGGCCGCTCAGGGGAAACAGCGGCAGCGCAGCGGGAGGGGAGGCAAAGCGGCGGCAGAGCCGGCAGGGCCACGGCAGACGCCGAGGACGAGGAAGAGGAGAAGGAGGAAACAGCGCAGCAAGAGCCAGGGCGCTGGAGGCAGACGAGCAGCAAACGCACAGGAAGGCAGCGCAGGAGGAGACGGAGGGCACCTCAGGACGCAGAGGAAGCCGCGCGAGAGAGGCGGGCGAGGACGCCCAAAGAGGCAGAGGAGCCCAGGCGCGAGGACGACGAGACAGAGGAGACAGAGGAGGGCGAGGAGAAGAGAACTGAAGAGGCTGAGGAGCCTGAGGAGGCTAAGGAGGACGGGCGCGGGAGCGCGCCAGGGCGCCTCAGGAGGCAGAGGAGGCCGCGGAGGCTTAGGAGGCCGAGGAGGCAAGGCGCCACGAGGAAAACAAAAAGGCTGCGGAGGCAGAGGAGGCCGAGGAAGCTGTAGTGGAGAAGAAGGACGAGAAGACGCGGAGGTCGCACAGGAGCCGCAGAGCCCGCAGAGAGAAGCAGGCCGCGGCGGGCCGCTGGCGCGCGCTGCCGCAGGACCCAGGGCCGCCCCCGGGCCTCTGGACCATCGCGCAGCGCAGGCGCAAGAGGAGCACGCGAGAAGGCCAGGAGGGGCGACGGGAGCAGGAGCTGCAGCAGCGGCTCAGACGGCTAGCCAGGCAGAAGCTGCCAGCCGCGAGAGGGCCGACGGGGGGCAAGGGAGCCCAAGGAGACGAAGGGAGACGAAGAGGCAGAGGACGAGGAGGCGAGGGAGGAGGCAGAGGCAGAGGCAGAGGAGACACAGCAGCGCCGACAGGAGACGCGGCAAGGCGCAGAGGAGAAGGGCAAGGCGCCGCTTGAGCCAGCCCCCGCTCGCCGGGGCCCGCGCCGACGCCGCCAGAGGGCCGCGCGGCGACTGGCGAAGGCAGACTGGGAGACGGCGCTGGCCGAGCATGAAGCACTGGTAGCGCGCGAGGAAGCCTTCCGGCGGCGGCAGAGCACCCTGGCCGACAGGTTCGCGGAGCGCTGGCTGCAGGCCGCGCTCCAGAAGGGGGCGCTGGAGGCTAAAGCGCCGCCACAGCCGCACCAGGCGCCGCCGCGGCCGCAACAACCCAGACGCTGCCGCAGCACGCCTCAACAGCCAAGGCAGCTGATGAGACGGAGCAGGCAGCAGAGAGCCACGGGAGGAGCGCGCAGCCAGGCGAGCAGCACTGCGCCCAGCTCTCGCCCACCGGCTTGCGGACGCGCTACGGCCAGCCCCCGCAGAGACCACGCAGAAGGCCAGAGGCAGACAAAGAAATGGCGCGAGCCGGCCTGCACGGGGAGCACGTCGGCCCTGGCCTTGTGCCACGAGTAGCAACGCCAGCCCGGAGAGCGGCACCACAGAGACCACCAGCAGTTCGACAGGGGCCACCAACGCCACGGCGGCGAGCACCGCGCCGGCCACGACGACGAGCACCGCGACGACGACCAGTAGCGCCGCGCACAGCCACCGCACACGCTCACCGACCAACACCACAGCGAGCACAACGACCGCAGCCAGCCGCAGCGCCACCAGAGCCACTACGACGGCGACCAGCAGCACTACGCACAACAACGGAGACGCAGCCAGCGGCACCACACCGAGCACCCGCACAACAACTACAAGACCAGCAGGACGACAACGGCGAGCACCACCACGACGGCATCCCAGAGCACCACGCGCAGCCACGGCATGCTTCCGATTACCACCACAGCGACGGCACCGACTGCGGCCACCAGCGGAGCGAGAAGCTAGACCCCAGCGGCGACCAGCACCACCACGCACAGAAGCAACGAGGAGACCACCACGAACAACGACACCCGCAGCACCACGACGGCGACCTGCAGCACCACACCAGCTCGCAAGGCGACCGGCAGAACCAGACGCAGCCACGGCAAGCGCCAAACATTCAGCCTGCACCGGCGAGGGGCCCGCGGGAGGCGCGCTATGGCTACCGCGGACAGCGGGTCGGTGAAGCCAGCCACCCAGGGCCTCCCGGGCCGGCCGACGACCCGCCGGGCACGCCGGAACGCAGATCGGGGCAGTCTGCCCTGGTGCCAGCGCTCGCGGAGACGCCCCACACATGCTGTCGGCGCCGGAAGGGTTTGCCACGCCAGAGTCTCGAGCAGGCGGGCGGTCGGCCTCCCCGTCGCCGCCGCTGACACAGCTGAACGAGCAGATGTGCTGGCCGACTACTCCGAAGACGTTCCATAGAGAGCTCTCCAGAGCCACGCCCCCCCATATCAATCAGCTGCCTATTAACACAAGCGCGTCTGCCATGGAAGAACTTGACGAAACGCTCTGGAAAACGTTGGGGTCGGACCCGGGAGCTCCTGCAATTATGCTTCGTTTGTGCCAACAGCGTTGGGAACAAAAATCCATACCCGCATCTTGGAGGCGTGCGAACGTGGCTCTCTTATTCAAGAAGGGAAGCATCACGTTTCCGGAAAACTACAGACCAAATTCACTATCATAAATTAGATATAAGCTTCTCGCGTCCATGTTGCACAACCGTTTGCTTCGAGGTGGAACTGAATCAAGAGGGCAGGATTCACAATTTGGTTTTCGCCCTGGGCGTGGGACGGCCGACGCTCTCATGCTGGTCCGGCGCATGGTTGACGAGGCACCTGCTAACAGCTAACAAGAATGGTGGTCTCATTCTGTTGATGTTGAATTGGGCGACGGCCTTTGACACACTGGAACCATCAAGTACGTGCGACGCTCTACAACGTTTTCGGCTACCACCAGACATGGTCGCTATGATAGAAGCAATTTACGCCGAACGCTACGTCGCGATCCTTGACCGCACCGGAAAATCGAAAGAGAGACAGCAGCAGGCTGGCATCGCGCAGGGATGTCCTCTTTCCCCATACTTGTTGATTGCAGTACAGACGGCCATATTGCACGATGCCTTTCAGACGATCAATTTCGAGGATGGCCCCGCCTACGTGGTGACGTGGGACATCTCGCATGCAGACGACACGCTCTTGGCCTCGCAGGAAAAGACGAATGTCCAGGGCACGCCGAGTGCTATTGTGGCGCAGGGGCGTAAAGATGGTCTCGAGCTTAACCGAGACAAAACATTGCAAATGCATATTTCTACCAATGAGTTGGTTGTCCGGCCTGATGGCGGTCCCATCAAAGCCGTCCGGGAAGCGATATACTTGGGAGGGGTCATCAACTGCGATGGCACAGCACCTCCGGAAATCACCCGCCGCTTGGGGGAAACACGTGGCATCTTCAACAAGTTTGCAAAGATATGGTCACACGCCGCGGCTGGGTGGAAACGAAAATTCAAATTATACGTAGCACCCCGCAATTGCGGATACGTGTGAGGGGGCTGGCGCGGGCGACGCGGGCGTCGTAGAGCCAGCGGAGCTCGTGGCCCCCGCCTTCCTTGTCGATGGCGCTCTCTTCCTCCTTCTCCTCCTCCTCCTCGTTTTCGTCCTCGTCCTCATCGTCGTCGTCGTCGTCATCGTCCTCCTCCTCCACCTCGTCCTCATCCCTTCTTCCTCGTTATCCCTCCCCCCCCCTGGTCCTTCCATCATCCTCCCCCTCATCGGCCTCCATCATCGTCCTCCCATTGTCGTCCATCATCATCGTCCTCCTCCCCCTCCTCCCCCTCCTTCTCCTCGTTCTCCTCCCCCCCTCCTCCTCATCCCCTCCTCGTCCTCCTGCTCCTCCTCCTCCTCTTTCTTGACATTCCCCTTACATCCTCTCTTCTTCAGCGCCCTCCTCGTCCCCTGTTTACTCCTCCTGCCCCCCCCCCTCTTTTTCCCAAGATAACGGCAGCGCAATCCTTTGTTCCATGTTATGCTTCCCGACTTCTCTGATCAAGGCAACTCGCCAGGGCAAAATTGCTGGACGGGCTGGCGTGGATGCGCGGGGCTTGGAGAGGTCGTTGCGGGCTCAGACGGCATGCTACAATCCGCCGCCGCGCTTGTGCGGCCTTGGTTTGTTCAGTGAACGTGATTTGGGTCGCAGGTGGGTTGCGGGCTCTCCGCCTCCACTTGGAAGGGATGCAAGAGCAGCCCGCCGCAGGCGCCGAAAAAATGGTCTGTACACTGAACGTGGTTTGGGTCGCGGGTGGGCCGCGGGTTCTCCTCCGGGAAGGAATGCAAAAGATGCCCGCCGCAGGCGCCGAACAATGCGGTTTGTACCCTGAAAATCGTGGTCGCGGGTGGGCCGCGGGCTCTCCACCTGGAACGAACGCAAAAGATGCCCGCAGCAGGCGCCGAAAAATATGGTTTGTATCCTGATCGCGGTTTGGGTCGCGAGTTGGTCGCGGGGTGGGTCGCGGGCTCTCCACCTCGAAGGAATGGAAAAAAAGCCAGCCGCAGGCGCCGAACATGTTTGTTTGTACCTTGAATGTGGTTTGGTCGAAGGTGGGTCGCGGGTGGGTCGCGGGGTGGGTCGTGGGCGGGTCGCGGGTAGGTCGCGGGTAGGTCGCGGGTGGGTCGCGGGTGGGTCGCGGGGTGGGTCGTGGGGTGGGTCGCGGGGTAGGTCGCGGGTGGGTCGCGGGTGGGTCGCGGGTGGGTCGCGGGGTGGGTCGCGGGATGGGTCGCAAGTAGGTCGCGGGGTGGGTCGCGGGTGGGGCGCGGGTGGGTCGCGGGTGGGTCGCGGGGTGGGTCGCGGGCGGGACGACGACAACAAACAACAACAACAACAACAACAACAACAACAACCAACAAACAAACAAACAAACAAACAAACAAACAAACAAACAAACAAACAACAACCAACAACCATAATCTGCACCGCGGAATCCCACTTCAGCCACGCACCCAGGGACAGTGAATGACCGTTCGGCCCCCTCACTCTGACGAAAGCGTCGTTCTGAGCACGCATACACTCGATTCTCTGAGGCTGTTAAGAGGCAGACAAGTGCAGGCTCGACGCATTTCACTGCCGCTGCCTGCGGCGCACCTTGGGCATACCGCGCTCGTTTCTTTCTGTCGCGCGCCATGGACAAAGCTGGCGCCAAACCTCTTCCCCAGATTCTGCTTCGAAGACAAGAAAAGTTGCATCTCAAAATCGCAGCAAGCGCTCCTTCATCCTTGGTACGCAAGTGCTGATGTAATATCGATGGTACTCCAAAGAACTGGGTGGTGCACCGGAGGCGCGGCCGACCCGGGCAGCAGCGAGCTACCGAACTGTACAAGACTGCGCAGCACATCTGAGGCATCCCGGTTTTGTCTTCCGCTTCCTCTGCCTCCTCTGTTTCGTTTTTCGCATTTGTTATGTTCGAAGAGTTGCCAGTCGCGCGCTCTTCTGCCCGCGCGCCCCTCTGGATGCTCGGCTTAGTGGTGGTGGTGGTGGAATGAGCGAGCAAGGAATGGCAGTCCGCCGACGTGCAGGGCGGCGTTATTGGCACCCGGCCCAGGTTCATGTCCGCACTGTGCCTCCAAGTCCTCCGCGGCAATCGGAGTCGCTGATGTTGCATGAACTGTTTTCTGAGACGTTCGATCAGGGGCGCGGTGCACTCGGGCTGCGAACAGGGAACGGTCGCGACGCCGCCCTGCACCTGCATCGTGCACTGCGCGCCAAGGAAGCGCTTGAGCGGACCGACGCGCCCGAGCTTCACCAAGCGACCCACTTTGTCGAGGCGCATTCGGGCGGGCCCCCCCAGGGCCGCCAAGCATGAGGTCGTCAACGTTCACTGCCACGACGCGCGTGCCGCACGGGGATATCCACAAGGACTTCTCTCCCTCGACGCTCTTCCAGCCAGCGCCCCGCAGGGCGTGCGCCCCAGTCGCCCCCAGAGCGCGGGTGCCCAGAGACCGCCCTCAGCAAGCGCGCCACTGGGTCCTGCATGAGCATCGCACGCTTCGGCAAGTAATGGCGCCTGTGCTTTGGGAGCCTGGGCCACGTGGCATTGCCCCCAAGAGCCGCTTGTAAGTACGCTGTCTTCACGTCGCCTTGGAGCTTCGATCCCGCGACTTCCGCCGTCTTGTCCGAAGCGCGGACGTCGCCCCACTTCAGCCACGCGCTCTAGATCCCACACCTTGTTGCTTGTGAGGGATTTGATATCGACAGCCATGGCTTCCTTAGCAGGTTTGGAATCGCAGCGCCAATCGCGCGGATCGATGTTGAGGGCGGCCAAACCGAAGTAGCGAGACGCATGCACCCATCTCGCCCCCGGCAGTAGGACCAGCGCTCTAAGATGCACTGCCCGCGTTGTCGCCCCCATTCTCGTCGCAGTCACGATGGTGTCGAATCTGTGCGCGGGCGAACTTGTCCACGGGGAGCGAGTGGCGTCGCGGGTGCTGTCGTGTCCAAATCGAGCCGTGGCGGTACTAGTCCAAAGACATCTTTTGCTGGGTCGAAGTAAGGCCCAAATCCACGCTGCCCACCTCCATCTCTACCAAGAGCGCCTCGTCTCCATCGCGGCCGGTGGGGCGGCGGCGGCGGCTGGCCGTCATCGCCCCCAGGGTCGTCGAACGCGTCGTCCGGCGGAGCGCCGCCCCCGTCGCCAGGGGGGCCCGGGGGGCCGCCGCCGTCAGTTGGAGGGCGGACATCGGCAGCCGCTGGCGGGGCCACGTCTAAGGGCGCGCGCCCCAAGCAACGCGCGCGCAAGCATCTTTTCGCCATGTCCTGGCGGCGCCGCCCACCGAGCACGCAAGCCCCACGCGTAGGGTCGGCGTCCGTTGCCCACTTTCTCGCACAACCCGCAGCGACCTGACTCATCAGCCGCGGCCGCGAGGTCCGCGGCTGGGTCGACGAAGAGGCTCTCGACCCACAGCGACACATCCGGGTTCTCGGTCTCTGCCTGCTTGGACGGGTGCCTGACTGTCGCGGGGAATGCCGCGTCCCTCGCGCGCGCGATCCTCGCCGCGCCCTCGGTGTCCAGGTAGTGCTCGAAGTCGAGGACGTAATAAGAGTGCAGCTGACCGTGCCCCGGGACGATGCCGAGCTTGCCCCGGGCCTCGAACTTCTTTCAGCGGTCGCGGTCCTCGAGGAAGAACCGCGCCGAGCCGAACGGGCGGACCATGGACCAGTCGCGCAGCTCGCCAAATCGCCGCTCGCACGGTGAAGGCCCACCTGCTCGAGAAGGCGCCCGGGCGCACCGGAAGACGAACGCTGTCAGGCAGAAGACCCAGATGGCGCAGGGCACACCTGGCGCCAACATCAAGCACCGCATGCCCTCGGCCGCTCGACCAGGGTCCGATGGAAACGGTCGGCGCGAGAGTTCGTCTGTGGACGCCGTGGGAGGCTGCGCTCATTGTGGGCGCGGCGTGCTCGCAGCATCTCGCGAAACTCGCCGTCGAACTCCCCGCCGCTGTCTGTGCAAACCGCCATCGCGGTCGTGGAGGAATACATGTCGTCGAACTTCTCCGCTGTCTCCTCCGACGTCTTGGTGCGACGGCCGCGAGCGGCCGGGTGATCCGCGGCATCATCTCGCGCCACCATTGCGCGCGCCTTTTCGCGCAGGCTTGGCGCCGTAGGGCCGACAAGGTCGCAGTGGATCCTCTCGCCGCACGTCGTGGCCACTTGCTTTTTTCTCGACATCGTCGTCGCCAGCCGCGCGCCGAAAAGCCGGCGCCCTGGTAATCTTGCCCTGCTGGCAGACCTCGCAGTTCGGGTCGCTGGGCAAGTGCGTCAGATCGTGGTCAGTTGTCCGCGCTCGCGGCGCGAGCGCCGACAGTGGCGCCATCAGCTCTGGCGGGACGTCGCCTGTCGAGGCGAAGTCCGTCACAACGTAATCGAAGAAGTACTCCAAGATAAACTCGAAAAACTCGTCGCCCTGCTCCTTCATGATGTGGGGGGGCCGCCGCGACAAGCATCTCCATCATGGTTTCGCCGACAAAATCGTTCACGTCAGCGCCCAGCATCTGCTCTGGGCAGCTATCGGCACCTCGTTCTTGGCGCCGTCCTTCCAAAAGTGTGGCTTGGACAGCCAGGCAGGCCAGCAGAAGTGGTGGCCGGGATCCTCGCAGGTCTCGCCCATGCTGGCCATGTTCAAGGAGTCCTTCATGACCAAAGCGTCGCGGCGACCAATGCGGGGCACCTCGACGTCCACCGCGGCGTCGCACTTCGTCAGCCCGGCGCGGCCATGCACCTCGGTCTCATGGTGCTTCGCTGCGTTCCAGAGCTGGTCCTCGACGTCGTCGGCGCCAACGACGAATTGGGAGGTGCCGGAGTCGAGCACCCGCGCGCCAGCTGCTACTGACGCTGAAGCTGATGAGCGCACTGCCACTGCGCCGCACCGCTTATTCAGGTACTCGGTGAACGCCCGGGCCAGGACGTCGCCCGAGGCTGCAGCAGGCGCTGCGCTCGTTGCTGATGCGCCCGGGCGCGCGCCTGGCAGACCAGGCGGCGCAGGCGGAAAAGAGAAAGCAGCCGATGCCGATACCGACTCGGCTGCGCTGTGCTCGGCAGCGATTTCCAGGCGGAAGCGTGGACTGGCCGGGCTCAGCCAACACTGCTGGCATCATGCGGCTCGCCGCAAATCCTGCATTTCTTGCCGCCCTTTGGCTGAGCAGTCTTGTCGCCACCCGTGCCGGCCTTGTCGAGGCCTTTGCCTCGTCCGCCTCTGCCACCAGCCTTGGCCGCCGCAGCTGCTGCAACGGCCTCCTTTCCTCCTGGCTTCTATCTCGTGTCCTTGTACTCAGCAAGAACACCGTCGATCGCAGCAACAAGCTGGTCGAGGTCATCATTCTGCTGGGCGCTCCACAGGGCGAAGGCGGCCTTCAGCTCGTTGATCTCACGAAGCCGCTCCTTCAGCAACGATACGCCCCTCGCCTTCGTGAGCTCGTGTTCGTCTGCCCCCATCTGGTGGCGCAGTAGCTGGAAGGATGCCATGTAGGCACTCAGGTCGTCGAGCCCAGAGCACGTCAGTTTCTGGATCTCGGCGTTGGCCTTGGTGGCCTTGCGGGCGGCTTCGTGATGATGCTGCTCGTCGAGAATGCGGACTGCTTGGCGGCCGCATCCGAAAGCTGTGCGTGCCTGGATCCGCTTCATCTGCCCCTTGGCCTCGGGCCCTTTCTGGATCGCCCCCACGACGGCGGCGACTAAGCCAACGTCCACCCGATTCATCACTGGGTCGAGGTACGCAGCAAGATCCCCAAATTCGATGGCTGGATTGTCCAACTCCTGGATATACTGCGTGGTCTTCTGGGAGGTCCTTGATGGAGATCCTGCCTGCTGCCTCGCCCGCTCCAGCTGCCGCTGCCACTGCGCAGATCTGGACGAGCTGGAGACCACGACCCTGGAAGAACATACCCTGAGCGGGGTCTCGTTTTCCAGGTTTTGCTGCTTCCATGGGAAGCTCGTCAGGGCAGCGTTGGGCTCATAACCCTGTGTGGATATGTGTGTATGCTCTATGCGCACGCTCTTTTTTCCTGAGCCAGCATGAATACGGAACGCTCCGCTCACGCGCTCTGCAGCAGGCCGAAAATCAGAGGGCAGAAAATCCATCAACATCGCTTGCGCATGCAACTTGCTGTGCTACAAGAGCTGCACGCATGACAAGAACAGTTGCGACATTGACTGGGCTAGCTGCTTTGCTACATGCTGGGTTGCTTTACGCGGCAGGCAAGCACATGGGGCCCGAACACTCTCACGAATTATGCAATGCTGCTGCTCCCTCTTGGTACCCCCGCCCACACCTAGGGCGCGACTTTCGCGTTTGCCCGCCGAGCGCCTGGCACGATATCGCCGCCCAGGAGCCTCGGTCGCGCGGCATGCCAGGGCAGCCGCCGCTCCTCCAACCCACGCTAGCCCGATCGGCGGCCTCGACGGCCGTCTCGGAGCTCCGCGGGGTCGCGACGCCACGGTCGTGGGCGCTCGCCATTCACGAGCCTGGGGGGCCTGCGCCGCGACAGCGGCCGCGGCCCCTACCACGGCCAGGGCGCCAGACATGCCGACCGCAACGTCCGCGACCGCCCCCCTTCTTGTGATTCTTGTCGACGCTCCTACTCTCGCGGCCCCTCTCGCGACCGTGGCCGCCCTGGCTGGCACTCTTCGACGGGGCAGCCGCAGCCGTTTTGTCCGTCTGTGTCGGCAGGCGCCGCGCGCTTACTTGCGCTTGCAATCGGACCACCGACACAGAAGCACAGGACAAGGAGAAGGGACTTGGGAGAATCACGAGGCCCACTCCAGCACGGTCATGAACAGGGGGCCACAGGAGCAAGCCGGCCCCAAACCACGGTGGCCCAGTGGATGCGCCCAATCCACGACCGCAAGAAGAAAGACGTAAATCCCGGATGGCAGCGCAAGGAGCAGTTCAGAAAGCAAGATTGTGGCACCGTCGCCTCTTTGACTTGCCAGGCCTGCGGCCCTTGCCAAAGCTGCGAGTTGAGAACCCGCAGCGTCTGCGATGCCGTCTTCCGCGTTGGCGACGGCGGCCCCAGCGCCCCCCCCGCGGTCTGTGGCCGTGCTGGTTAAATCATGGGCGCCCGACAGCGGTCGGGCGCGCCGCGTCGCCGACAACGAAGAGGCCTTCGGCATCCACATTGAGAAGACATATCTTGGAGACCGCCACTGGCGAGCGCGCGGTGGACCAGCGCGTCCACGTTCAGGTTCCTGGAGCGGAAATCACCGTGACGCATTGGCTTTGACAGAGCGCCCGTCCGTCTCACCCCTGCGAATGCTCGTCGATGGGCCGCGCTTCTGGCGCCCAGGGTGGCAGATGCATCGTGCGCGCGATCCGGTGCCTTCGCGCCGGCCTCTTCGCCCCCGCGGACGACGTCGTTGGATTACCCATTGACGTTGGAATGTTGGGCGTGTCGCGCGGTACCAGCATTGCATTGACTTCTCAGGGCGACGATGGAATCCGCGACGCGCGGGGCGGCGCGAGCGCCAGCGACCGCCGCCGATTGAGTGATTCTGGGATCGGGTAGCGACGCTTCTGCCGCGCGCCGGAGACCACTGCAGACGGAAAGCTCAAGATCCGCGGTCGCGAGACCAAGATGCAGAGGAGTGAGCGCCCCGTCCGCGGCTTCCCGAGGCGCTGGGGGCCCCAGACGGAAGTGCGGGGGAACCCATGCTGCCGATCCATACGGCAGTCGTTGCTCAACCTTGTGGTAGAGCCATTTCAGCTGGGCGTTGAAGACGGGGATGCTAAACCGCCGGCCTTGGGCAGTGCCACCCCCTGGTTCAAAAGGCAACGACGCAAGGTCTTGCAAAGCCACGAATTGACGGTCGGAGGCAATGAAGTCATCTAGCAATAGCCAGTCGGTACCTCGCACGCCCGCCGAGTGGGCGTTGATGAGCGTGGCCAGATGGGACGCCACATCAAAAGCCCACTGCAAGTCGGTGGCCGCCCATCACACGGGTAGGCCCTGCGCCACCCGGCATCGGGCATGAAGGAGAAGGGCAATAAGGAGGACCAGCGGGTCGCCTGACCCACATTGTTGGGCCACCCCACAAATAGGCCTCAAGCCGACGCCTATTCCGGGAAGTCCATAGGGCCATCCACCACCGATGCCATCACGGGGCCACGAAGCGCTGCCCAGGGCGGGTGGCAGCGCCCCACCCGGGGATGTCGGTTGCCCCGTGGTCTTTCAGAAGGCAATATTGGGCGTCCTTTTTGACGATGCCTTGTCGTTCGCCCCCCTGTTGAAGGCGGCCATAGCCAGGGGGCACAGTCTGTTTGAGAGAGTCCTCTTTGCGGGGGAGACGGGCGGCTTTGCCTTGCTTGTCCTGTGTGCAATGGTGCCAACCCGCGTTGAGTCGGCAATTCTATATCCGGGCCCTTTCCTTTTCTGCGCGGCACGCGCACAGTGGAAGTTTAATTCCACGCAGGCAGCATGGGCCCGCCGCCTGTTGGGATGCGCTTGCGGCCCCCCTAGTCCGACTGAGGTCGTGCTTGCCCAGTGTGGCTGGCGCCTGCGGCTGGGGACCAAAATGGTGGAACGCAGGGCCTTCGCCCGCGCTCAGCTCCAGCAGGAGGGGCACCCCGCGCACGCCATGTTGGCTCTCGCGGACGAGCTAACAGCCAGCACCTGGGCAAGGAGTGCGTGCTCGCACATGGCGGCTATCTCTCCACCCATCCCGCGGGCCACTGAATGCCCCACCCTTTTGGGGCATGCCCTCTAGATGCAGCGCGGGCGGGCCCAGGGGTGCGTAGGACGGTTCTGCGGCATTGCCAACTTCGGTTTGTTCGACTCGCCATGGTGGCGGCTGACTTGGCGGCGTTTCAGCAGGCGGCCTCAGCGGTTCTGCCAGTGCTCGAACGCCCTTTTTCTGGACTGCGGTCTTCGCCTGCCCAGCGCCCCGCGGAATTCCTAAACCTGGAGTATGGCCCGCCCACGTGGAAAATGGTGCGGCTGTGGCCTGTTGTGCGCACGTCTGGGTGTTGGCCTTCCCCGGCGCTTGGTGCTCCGATCCAACCCCAACGCCTGGCGCGGTGTGCTGCATGTGGGGCTGACGAAATTGACGTGTCTCACGCCCTCCTTCAGTGTCCCGCCTTAGCTGGTCACCGGGCAGTTTCGTGGCCAACGATTACTCTTCCTGCCCCCTCTGCCCGCGCCCTCGCATTGTTCCAGCTGTTCAGGCAGGGGGTGCCTGAGGAGACGCGCGCGGCTCAAATTCGCGATGTTGCTGTAGCGATTTGCAGGGCGCACTTGGGATAAGCTGGGTCTGCGCGTGTGGCGTGCGTTCTTTCCTCTAATTGCTGCCGCTCTGCCGCCCTCCCTTTGCTTCCGCCATCCTTGCCCCCTGCGATGCCTCCGGGGTGCAAAGGGCGCGCGCCGCATTTAATCCCAGTCCTGGGTGTTCGGGTGGGCAAGCTTGCTTCCGCCCTCGCTCTTTCCCCTCCTCCTCCGCTTCGCACGCCCTGGGGCTTCAGGGGCGTTAGTCGCACCTGGGCATGGTCCAGTGGGTGGGGAGGCCCCCGGTCGTTGCCCAGGGGGTGGCGCTGCGCGTTGAGGTGAAGACATCCGCGCGGCACCCGCTAGCACTAGGCCACTGCGAGTCCGGTTGCTGCCGCCAGCTGCGCGCCTCGTCAGCCCCCCGGGCCATGTGTCAGCGCGCTTTGCTCCCTACTGTTGCTCCCGCTCTCCCTGTTGTCTGGCCTCGCCCCCCCCATAGCGGTGTGGGCTGCCGTCTGGCCCTTTGGTTGCGGAGCATGCGGAGGGTTTGTGCGCTCGCCGCGCTTGGGTATTGGCCCCAGCATGCAGGAGGGGGCATGGAGCTCAGCCGTTCGCTGCTTCTGCTAGCCTTCTCCCCGCGATGCTGCTCTTGCGTTGCTGGCCAGGCCCCGGGGCGTCGCATGGGTGCCCCTGGCGCGAGCGGGGCCCACGCGCAGCCTAGGCTGGCGAGAACTCGCACTCCTTGGGGGGCCAACGATGGGGAGTGAAAGACCTTTATCAAACCGGGGCCACCTGGCGGCTCTCTCTACCGCCCGCAGCGTCCAGGCGAGGGCAGAGTGAGCCGCCGCGGGGGCTGACAGCACGGCGCGACGCGCCCGCGGGCGCGGGCGCGGGCGCCTGACCGGGCGTCGCCGCAGGCGGTATGACATGAAATGAAATGAAATGATGTTGGCCGGTTTTGTTTGATGTTGGGAGGTTCTGGCCGAATTGGGTAGATTTTAGCAGATCTGGGCAGATTTTAATAGATTTCGGCAGATTTGGGCCTCTGCGGGCACGTTCTGGCAGGTTCTGGAATGGGCCCATCGGCGGCCAGAAACCTTTAGGGAATCTGGCGGCCGATGGGTTTGCCCGAATTGTCCCCGCGAGTTCTGGGATACCCATCGGCCGCCAGGTTCCCTAGGGGTTTCTGGCGGCCTGGGAGTTTCCCGTAACTCGCGGAATCAGAACATCGCTTGCCGCCGCGAATTATGGGAAACCCACAGGGCGCCAGAAACCCCTTGGGAACCTGGCGGCCGATGGGTTTCTTAAAATTGCTCCCGCGAGTTATTGGAAACCCATCGGCCGCCAGATTCCCTAGGGGTGTCTGGCGGCCGATGGGTTTCCGATTATTCGGGATCTGGACCCCGCTCGCCGCCGCAAATTATGGGACACCCATCGGGAATCTGGCGACCTATGGTTTCCCAGAGCTGTCCCCGCGAAGTTTGGGAAACCCATCGTCCGCCAGATTCGCTAGTGATCTCTGGCGGCCGATGGGTTTCCCATAATTCGGGATCTGGACCCCGCTCGCCGCCGCGAATTATCGGAAACTCATAGCTCGCCAGATTCCCTAAGGGAATCTGGCGACTTATGCGTTTCCCAGAGTTGCACCCTCGAATTTTGGCAAACCCATTGGCCGCTAGATTCCCTAGGGGTTTCTGGCGGCCGATGGGTTACCGATTATTCGGGTTCTGGACCCCGTTCGCCGCCGAGAATTATGGGAACCCGATAGGTCGCCAGCTTCCCGATGGAATCTGGCGACCTATCGGTTTCCCAGGGCTGGCATGGGAAACCCATCGGCCGCCAGATTCCCTAGGGGTTTCTGGCGGCCGATGGGTTTCCGATTATTCGGGATCTGGACCCCGCTTGCCGCCGCGAATCATGGGAAACCCATCGGCCGCAGATTCCCCAGGGGTTTCTGGCGGCCGATGGATTTCCCATAATTCGGGATCTGGACCCCGCTCGCCGCCGAGAATTATGGGAAACCCATCGGCCGCCAGATCCCCTAGGGGTTTCTGGCGGCCGATGGGTTTTCCAGAAATCGGAATCTGGGTTCCGCTCGCCGCCGCGAATTATCAGAAACTCATAGCTCGCCAGATTCCTTAAGGGGTTCTAGCGACCTATGTGTTTCCCATAATTCGGGATCTGGACCCCGCTCGCCGCCCCGAACTATGGGAAACCAATCGGCCGCCAGATGTTGCTTCGCAACTGTTCCGATTCCGATTCCGATACCAATCGGCCGCCAGGTTCCCTACGGGCTTCTGGCGGCCGATGGGTTTCCCATAATTCGGGATCTGGACCCCGCTCGCCGCCGCGAAGTATGGGAAACCCGTCGGCCGCCACATTCCATGGGCTTCCCGTGATTCCGAATTAAGTGAATCCCACCGGCCGCCAGATTCCCTAAGAGTTCTGGCCGCCGATGGGTTTCGCATAATTTGCAGGCCGTTGGCTTTCCCACGATTCGGAATTACGAGAAGCCCATAGATGGACAACTGCCCGCCGCAAATGCCCCGGGCATCGTGGACGCCGCATTCCCGGTGTCTGATTTCGGCGACCGTGTCGCTGTCGGGCCGCATGCGGTAAGCATTTTGATGAAGACTCTTTACTTGGCACGTTGCTGTCGGCTCGACATTCTGCACGCCGTTCGCATGCTCGCCCGTGAGATTACCAAATGGGACACAGCCTGCGGTAAGCGAATTCGCCGCCTGGTGTGCTACTTTCACGACGATTGCAGTCTACAGGTCTGGATCGGATAGCCTGTCGAGAAGTTGTCCATCATGCTCTTCACAGGCGCGTCGCATGTTGAGTGCCTTCTTTGAAGTCTACCGCTGGCATCTTCGTGGCACTTTTCGATTCCGATAGTTTCTTTCGGGTAAGTGAGTGCCGCGTGCAAAAAGCAGACTGCTGCACCCCACCTCCTCCACAGAGTGGGAGGTTGTCGCTCTTGAATTGCGAAGTGAGGAACTTCCACTGCTCACTTCCTGGGAATTTGTTGTCAGCCGCTGGTCATGCCCGCGCTGGGCCTCGCAGAAGAGCCCATCCCGCTGTGGTGGACCACTGACTCCATTCTCGCCTCGCACGCGGGCATGCCCGCTGAGAAGGAGAGGTGGATCGTGGGCGGGGTGAGTTGCTCGTGCGTCGGCATCTCCAAGTGCATCGCGGCGCAACTCAAGGACGACACTCCGGAGGCCACGTTCACCGACATCATGGGTGAGGACATGGAGGCCGTGAGCGACAATCCGAAGAAGTTGGGCGAGATTGCCCTGAGCAGTCTGAACAAGGCGAAGGCTTAGTTGGACCAGGTGGCGCAGGTATGCGCAATGCATTGCTCGTGCGTGTGTTTGGTTTGACCTGGTTGGTGTGGCGCCTCCGGTGTACAGCTGTCGGGCACAGCACGTGTTCACTCACCTGTTGTTCTCGGCAGCCACTCAAGAGACCTGCGTTACAGCTCTGCGGGCGTCTGCCGCATCAGAGCCGCGCATTTGAGGCTGTTCGTCGGCCTCGTGGTGTCCACGCTTTAAAAACTGCCTCAAGCTTATACTGGACCTGGGGCTGTCCCTGTCCAGCTGGGGAGCGCCGCCCATGGCAGGCATCCTCAAGAAACTGAACTCGGACAGTGACTTCCAGGCGGAATCTGATTAGGATTCCGGAAGTCACAATCTCAGCTTGGGGTTGCTGGAGTCGCCTTTTTGCTTGATGCCGCCCTTCCTCTGCGGTCCCACCGGAGTTGATTGGCGGGCCTAGGCTCTGCTTCGCGGCACCATCGACTCTGACTAGCATGCCGCTGCCTGTGCGAGACGCGGGTGTTTCGCTGCCTGGCCGCGCGAGGTAACTGATCTTCGTGAAACATATATTCTGGGCTCTCCCGCTTGCCCACCTCTTGTTCTTCCTCCTTCTGCTTGACCTCGTATCTCTGCCCTTCCCTCTCGGCTCTCTACCCTTCCCTTCTACAGCATGCCCTTTCTGACTGCGTGCGGGGCTTATCTGTTTTGCAGGTGTGTTTCGCTTTCGCTCCCTGCCCTATGCCCCCGGCGGGAAGCGCCTGTGTTGGGAACATGCCCCGTGCATCTGCTTAGGCCCCACCCTCCACACTCGAGCTTCTCTGGACATCGCATGCAAAGCGAGAGTGTCGGCACAACAATTCTCGGCTCAGATGCAGCTTGCGTGCAGAGTTGCATATTGTGCACGTCGTGAGACCGTACGGTTGACAAAACAAGCCTTTGTTCTTGGAGACCTCTTGGAGCCTCCCGAGGGCTCCTCTGGGTCAAGGGCTCGAAATGTCATCTCGGGCCCCCCGTCTGGGCCTTCTCTTGGAGCCGTCTTGGGGGCCTCTTATAGGCCATTTTGGAGGCCTCTTTGGCCGTCTTGGGCCCTCTTTTGTCGTTTAGGGGCCCTCTTGGAGGGCTCTTCGGCTGTCTTGGGGAGATATCCTCTTGGGCCGTCTTGGAGCGTCGGGAGGCGGAAAAGGCAAGAACGCCAAGATCATTCACCAACCTACGGAAATCAGCGACTTTGCCTCTTGGGGCCTTTTTGGGCTTGCTCTTGGTGCCCCCTTGGAGCTTCTTGAAGGCCTTTTTGGCCGCCTTGGGGACATCTTGGGCGCCTGGGAGCGATCACGGGGCGATGTGAGGCCCTGGTGGACCATCTGGGCGGATTCCCGGGTCTTTTTTGGCCCTGTTGGGGGCCCTCCTGGCTTCCAGGAGACTCATGCATCATATCCGGTAGCTCTCGGGATCTCCCGGACAATCCCGGGAGCGCACGGGAAACCAGGGGTCCGGGTCCTTAAGAACCATACGAACCCTCTACCTCTCCGGGCACACTCCATTTCGTGCCAGAGGCACGGTGGCGGATCTTGGTTGATAGGAATGTAGGCGGCACATGTTCTGTCTTGGTGCATGCCCCCCCGCTACGGCGTGACGCTCTCCCTCTCTCTCTCTCTCTTTTCCTCTGAGATACCGTTGGGCATTCGTGCTTCATATAAGTGGCCGCTTGAGCCGCAGGTGATTTCCGCGCAGCGCCCTGTCCCCTCCTCGTCCTCACCCTCGTTCCTTCTTCACGGCCCGACGATTTTCCTGGGCATTTCCGTCACATCAGCACTTGGCGACGGCATTTTGAGGCCCATCGATTTCAGACGGCAGGCTCATTTTGGTGAGTTCTTGTCGGGGAGCGCTTGCGTTGAAAAAACAAAGAAATACGCAATCTGTGCCACCCTCTCCCGCCTGCCCACCTCTTCTTGCTCTCTTATTTCTTCTTGACCTCGTATCTCTTCCCTTTCCCCTCGGCTCTCTACCTTGTCCTTGCCCAGCATGTCCTGTCTGATTGCTTGCGCAACTCACCTGGTTTGCAGGTTGGTTTCGCTCTCTGCCCTATGCCCCCAGCGGGAAGCGCCTGTGTTGGGAACATGCCCCGTGCATCTGCTTAGGCCCCACCCTCCTCACTCAAGCCGTTCTGAACATCACATCCAAAACGAGAGTATCGGCGCAACCATTCGCGGCTCAGATGCAACTTGCGTGCAGACTTACATATTGTGCACGTCTTGCGGGCGTACGGTTGACAAAACAAACCTTTGTTCTGGGGGGCATCTGTGTACCCTGCGTGTTGTTACGGTATGCTAGCTTACATCTGATCTGAGCACAGTCTGCACACGCACACCGCTATGGATGTGCCATGTGAATAGCCACTTGGGCTCAAGTGCAGCCAAGCGACTCTCTGACCAGTGCGCATTAGGCAGTTGTCCTTGCCTCTCCACTCGTTGCAATGGGCTCTGGTGCATCATCCTCTGCTGTACAATCCGTGAAGGACGCGAGTGCGGAGGAAATCAGTGCGTTTGTGGGAGAGCTGTCCGCTGAGGACAGGGAGAAGTTCCTCGCCGCATTCGAGAGGGAGAAGCTCCGCGCCGCACCCCAGGTCGGCTCCGGCAGCGGCGCGGGCCTGGTCGACGTCTCCTCGCTCACGAAGATCGCCAAGGATGACCTCGGCCTCCTGCCGCAGCCGGCCGCCCCGAAGTTCAAGGGCGCGGTCATCCAGATCTACGTGCGGGACCAGCCCTACGGCGGCGCTGACAAGAGCTCCAACGGCCACCGCTACGACTCCGTTCCGTTTGCCAACGGAATGATCATGGCTGGCATGAGCTGCCAGCTGATCCACTACGTTCACCAGGAGCACGACAAGTTCTTCGAGGTTGCCGCCAAGTTTGACTTCCTCATCGTCCGCTGCAACCCGGGCCAGATCAAGGCCGACGGCGGTGACCAGCAGAAGTTCGATGACGCCATTATGGGCCTGCGCGCGAAGGGCATCCAGGCCTGGCCCTCGCCGACCGTGATGGAGAAGATGGGCGCCAAGGACGCCCTCTGCAAGATCGCCAAGCTCAACATCGGCCTCGAGGACACTCTGGCGTACTACGACGAGGAATCGTTTGCGGCGGGCTTCAAGAAGACCATGGCCTTCCAGCCGCGCGTGATCAAGCAGAACCGCGGCTCCGCGGGCGAGGGCATCTGGATCATCAAGCTGAAGGAGGGCAACTACTGCTCGACGTTCGGAGAGCGCAGCTGCGAGGACGGCGAGGTGCTGGACATGATGGAGGCCAACGACAACCATGCGGAGGAGCACACCGTGGGGGAGTTCATCGAGTTCTGCGTCAATGGCCGCACCGACAAGTCCGGCACGTGGACGTCCCAGGGTGTGGGCAAGTACCTGGAGGGTGGCAAGGAGGCTGGAGGCCAGCTTGTGGACCAGCGCTTCTGCCCCCGCATCGTGGAGGGCGAGCTGCGTTACAACTGCATCGGGGGAGTCCTCGTCGGCATCATCCACAAGAAGCCCAAGGAGGGAGGAATCTCCGCCGTCGGCGGCACGGGCTCCATTTACACCTACTACGGCCCGGACGAGGTCAAGTTCGCAAACCTCACCAAGAAGTTCCTGACGGACGACCTGCCGCTGGTCATGCCCGCGCTGGGCCTCGCAGAGGAGCCCATCCCGCTCTGGTGGACCACTGACTTCATTCTCGCCTCGCCCGAGGGCACGCCCGCTGAGGAGGAGAAGTGGATCGTGGGCGAGTTCAACTGCTCGTGCGTCGGCATCTCCAAGTGCCTCGCGGCGTACTGCAAGGACGACACCCCGGAGGCCAAGTTCACCGACATCACGGGTGAGGACATGGAGGCCGTGAACGACTACGCCAAGAAGCTTGGCGAGGTGGCCCTGAGCATTCTGGACAAGGCGAAGGCTTAGCTGGACCAGGTGACGCAGGTATATGCGCAATACATTGCTCGTGCGTGTGCTTCATTTGACCTGGTGGGTGTGGCGCGGCCGGTTTAGCCGGGCACAACACGTTCCCATTCCTTTGGTGTGGTCGGCACCCGCTCAATAGACCTGCGCTGCAGTTCTGCGGACGTTTGCCGCATCAGAGCCGCGCGCTTGAGGTTGGCCTTTCGGCCTCGAAGTATTCACGTTTTGAAAGCAGTTTTGTCAAACAGGGGCGCAATTGTTTTTTTCTTGAACCTACCGTCGTCCCTGTCCAACTGGGGGACGCCGCCGACGGCATGGATCCTCAAGAAACGGAGCTCGGACAGTGACCTCTGGGCGGAATCAGACTCAGCCTTCGAAAGTCACAATCTCAGTTTGCGGTCGCCGGAGTAATATGTTTGCTTGGTGCCGCCCATCCTTTGCGATCCCATCGAAGTTTGATAGGCGGGGCTGGTTTCTGCTTCGCGGCATCACCGACTCTGACTAGCATGCTCTTGCCTTTGCGAGACGCGGCGGCTACGATCGGGTGCGCTGCCTGGCAGCGCGAGGTGACTGATCTTCCGAAACGGGAGCGCAAGTTGGTCGCATGTTCAATCGAATGGCCTTCGGCACATCCCGCCACTGTGCCTGGTTTGTGGGTCGGAGTCCTCAGGGATGCTTCGCGGGTTCTCTTCGGAGCGCACTTGGGGGCCTCCATGGGGCAGTTTGGGGGCCTCTTGGGATCCTGTGGAGAGCTTCTTGGGAGCCTCTTAGGGGCCTCTTGGGGTTTCCTGTGTGCCTTTTGAGAGCCTCTTGGAGCCTCTTGTGGGAGTCTTGGAGACCTCTTGGAGCCTCCCGAGGGCTCCTCTGGGTCAAGGGCTCGAAATGTCATCTCGGGTCCCCCGTCTGGGCCTTCTCTTGGAGCCGTCTTGGGGGCCTCTTATAGGCCATCTTGGAGGCCTCTTTGGCCGTCTTGGGCCCTCTTTTGTCGTTTAGGGGCCCTCTTGGAGTGCTCTTCGGCTGTCTTGGGGAGATATCCTCTTGGGACGTCTTGGAGCGTCGGGAGGCGGAAAAGGCAAGAACGCCAAGATCATTCACCAACCTGCGGAAATCAGCGACTTTGCCTCTTGGGGCCCTTTTGGGGTTGCTCTTGGTGCCCCCTTGGAGCTTCTTGAAGGCCTTTTTGGCCGCCTTGGGGACTTATTGGGCGCCTGGGAGCGATCTGGTGGACCATCTGGGCGG
This sequence comes from Prorocentrum cordatum, assembly GCA_963575745.1. NCBI lineage: Eukaryota > Dinophyceae > Prorocentrales > Prorocentraceae > Prorocentrum > Prorocentrum cordatum. The sequence goes on from CAUYUJ010015460.1 coordinate 670,598, forward strand.
ATTCCCGGGTCTTTTTTGGCCCGGTTTGGGGCCCTCCTGGCTTCCAGGAGACTCATGCAACACATCCGGTAGCTCTCGGGATCTCCCGGACAATCCCGGGAGCGCACGGGAAACCAGGGGTCCAGGTCCTTAAGAACCATACGAACCCTCTACTTCTCCGGGCACACTCCATTTCGTGCCAGAGGCACGGTGGCGGATCTTGGTTGATAGGAATGTAGGCGGCACATGTTCTGTCTTGGTGCATGCCCCCCCGCTACGGCGTGACGCTCTCCATCTCTCTCTCTCTCTCTTTCTCTTTTTTCCTCTGAGATACCATTGGGCATTTGTGCTTCATATAAGTGGCCGCTTGAGCCGCAGGTGATTTCCGCGCAGCGCCCTGTCCCCTCCTCGTCCTCACCCTCGTTCCTTCTTCACGGCCCGACGATTTTCATGGGCATTTCCGTCACAACAGCACTTGGCGACGGCATTTTGAGGCCCATCGATTTCAGACGGCAGGCTCATTTTGGTGAGTTCTTGTCGGGGAGCGCTTGCGTTGAAAAAACAAAGAAATACGCAATCTGTGCCACCCTCTCCCGCCTGCCCACCTCTTCTTGCTCTATTATTTCTTCTTGACCTCGTATCTCTTCCCTTTCCCCTCGGCTCTCTACCTTGTCCTTGCCCAGCATGCCCTGTCTGACTGCTTGCGCAACTTACCTGGTTTGCAGGTTGGTTTCGCTCTCTGCCCTATGCCCCCAGCGGGAAGCGCCTGTGTTGGGAACACGCCCCGTGCATCTGCCTAGGCCCCACCCTCCTCACTCAAGCCGTTCTGAACATCACATCCAAAACGAGAGTATCGGCGCAACCATTCGCGGCTCAGATGCAACTTGCGTGCAGACTTACATATTGTGCACGTCTTGCGGGCGTACGGTTGACAAAACAAACCATTGTTCTGGGGGCATCTGTGTACCTTGCGTGTTGTTACGGTATGCAAGCTTACATCTGATCTGAGCACAGTCTGCACACGCACACCGCTATGGATGTGCCATGTGAATAGCCACTTGGGCTCAAGTGCAGTCAAGCGACTCTCTGACCAGTGCGCATTAGGCAGTTGTCCTTGCCTCTCCACTCGTTGCAATGGGCTCTGGTGCATCATCCTCTGCTGTACAATCCGTGAAGGACGCGAGTGCGGAGGAAATCAGTTCGGTTGTGGGAGAGCTGTCCGCTGAGGACAGGGAGAAGCTCCTCGCCGCACTCGAGAGGGAGAAGCTTCGCGCCGCACCCCAGGTCGGCTCCGGCAGCGGCGCGGGCCTGGTCGACGTCTCCTCGCTCACGAAGATCGCCAAGGATGACCTCGGCCTCCTGCCGCAGCCGGCCGCCCCGAAGTTCAAGGGCGCGGTCATCCAGATCTACGTGCGGGACCAGCCCTACGGCGGCGCTGACAAGAGCTCCAACGGCCACCGCTACGACTCCGTTCCGTTTGCCAACGGAATGATCTTGGCTGGCATGAGCTGCCAGCTGATCCACTACGTTCACCAGGAGCACGACAAGTTCTTCGAGGTTGCCGCCAAGTTTGACTTCCTCATCGTCCGCTGCAACCCGGGCCAGATCAAGGCCGACGGCGGTGACCAGCAGAAGTTCGATGACGCCATTATGGGCCTGCGCGCGAAGGGCATCCAGGCCTGGCCCTCGCCGACCGTGATGGAGAAGATGGGCGCCAAGGACGCCCTCTGCAAGATCGCCAAGCTCAACATCGGCCTCGAGGACACTCTGGCGTACTACGACGAGGAATCGTTTGCGGCGGGCTTCAAGAAGACCATGGCCTTCCAGCCGCGCGTGATCAAGCAGAACCGCGGCTCCGCGGGCGAGGGCATCTGGATCATCAAGCTGAAGGAGGGCAACTACTGCTCGACGTTCGGAGAGCGCAGCTGCGAGGACGGCGAGGTGCTGGACATGATGGAGGCCAACGACAACCATGCGGAGGAGCACACCGTGGGGGAGTTCATCGAGTTCTGCGTCAATGGCCGCACCGACAAGTCCGGCACGTGGACGTCCCAGGGTGTGGGCAAGTACCTGGAGGGTGGCAAGGAGGCTGGAGGCCAGCTTGTGGACCAGCGCTTCTGCCCCCGCATCGTGGAGGGCGAGCTGCGTTACAACTGCATCGGGGGAGTCCTCGTCGGCATCATCCACAAGAAGCCCAAGGAGGGATGAATCTCCGCCGTCGGCGGCACGGGCTCCATTTACACCTACTACGGCCCGGACGAGGTCAAGTTCGCAAACCTCACCAAGAAGTTCCTGACGGACGACCTGCCGCTGGTCATGCCCGCGCTGGGCCTCGCAGAGGAGCCCATCCCGCTCTGGTGGACCACTGACTTCATTCTCGCCTCGCCCGAGGGCACGCCCGCTGAGGAGGAGAAGTGGATCGTGGGCGAGTTCAACTGCTCGTGCGTCGGCATCTCCAAGTGCCTCGCGGCGTACTGCAAGGACGACACCCCAGAGGCCAAGTTCACCGACATCACGGGTGAGGACATGGAGGCCGTGAACGACTACGCCAAGAAGCTTGGCGAGGTGGCCCTGAGCATTCTGGACAAGGCGAAGGCTTAGCTGGACCAGGTGACGCAGGTATATGCGCAATACATTGCTCGTGCGTGTGCTTCATTTGACCTGGTGGGTGTGGCGCGGCCGGTTTAGCCGGGCACAACACGTTCCCATTCCTTTGGTGTGGTCGGCACCCGCTCAATAGACCTGCGCTGCAGTTCTGCGGACGTTTGCCGCATCAGAGCCGCGCGCTTGAGGTTGGCCTTTCGGCCTCGAAGTATTCACGTTTTGAAAGCAGTTTTGTCAAACAGGGGCGCAATTGTTTTTTTCTTGAACCTACCGTCGTCCCTGTCCAACTGGGGGACGCCGCCGACGGCATGGATCCTCAAGAAACGGAGCTCGGACAGTGACCTCTGGGCGGAATCAGACTCAGCCTTCGAAAGTCACAATCTCAGTGTGCGGTCGCCGGAGTAATATGTTTGCTTGGTGCCGCCCATTCTTTGCGATCCCATCGAAGTTTGATGGGCGGGGCTGGTTTCTGCTTCGCGGCATCACCGACTCTGACTAGCATGCTCTTGCCTTTGCGAGACGCGGCGGCTACGATCGGGTGCGCTGCCTGGCAGCGCGAGGTGATTGATCTTCCGAAACGGGAGCGCAAGTTGGTCGCATGTTCAATCGAATGGCCTTCGGCACATCCCGCCACTGTGCCTGGTTTGTGGGTCGGAGTCCTCAGGGATGCTTCGCGGGTTCTCTTCGGAGCGCACTTGGGGGCCTCCATGGGGCAGTTTGGGGGCCTCTTGGGATCCTGTGGAGAGCTTCTTGGGAGCCTCTTAGGGGCCTCTTGGGGTTTCCTGTGTGCCTCTTGAGAGCCTCTTGGAGCCTCTTGTGGGAGTCTTGGAGACCTCTTGGAGCCTCCCGAGGGCTCCTCTGGGTCAAGGGCTCGAAATGGCATCTCGGGTCCCCCGTCTGGGCCTTCTCTTGGAGCCGTCTTGGGGGCCTCTTATAGGCCATCTTGGAGGCCTCTTTGGCCGTCTTGGGCCCTCTTTTGTTGTTTAGGGGCCCTCTTGGAGGGCTCTTCGGCTGTCTTGGGGAGATATCCTCTTGGGCCGTCTTGGAGCGTCGGGAGGCGGAAAAGGCAAGAACGCCAAGATCATTCACCAACCTGCGGAAATCAGCGACTTTGCCTCTTGGGGCCCTTTTGGGGTTGCTCTTGGTGCCCCCTTGGAGCTTCTTGAAGGCCTTTTTGGCCGCCTTGGGGACTTCTTGGGCGCCTGGGAGCGATCTGGTGGACCATCTGGGCGGATTCCCGGGTCTTTTTTGGCCCGGTTTGGGGCCCTCCTGGCTTCCAGGAGACTCATGCAACACATCCGGTAGCTCTCGGGGTCTCCCGGACAATCCCGGGAGCGCACGGGAAACCAGGGGTCCGGGTCCTTAGGAACCATACGAACCCTCTACCTCTCCGGGCGCACTCCATTTCGTGCCAGAGGCACGGTGGCGGATCTTGGTTGATAGGAATGTAGGCGGCACATGTTCTGTCTTGGTGCATGCCCCCCCGCTACGGCGTGACGCTCTCCATCTCTCTCTTTCTCTCTCTCTCTTTCTCTTTTTTCCTCTGGGATACCATTGGGCATTTGTGCTTCATATAAGTGGCCGCTTGAGCCGCAGGTGATTTCCGCGCAGCGCCCTGTCCCCTCCTCGTCCTCACCCTCGTTCCTTCTTCACGGCCCGACGATTTTCATGGGCATTTCCGTCACAACAGCACTTGGCGACGGCATTTTGAGGCCCATCGATTTCAGACGGCAGGCTCATTTTGGTGAGTTCTTGTCGGGGAGCGCTTGCGTTCAAAAAACAAAGAAATACGCAATCTGTGCCACCCTCTCCCGCCTGCCCACCTCTTTTTGCTCTCTTCTTTCTTCTTGACCTCGTATCTCTTCCCTTTCCCCTCGGCTCTCTACCTTGTCCTTGCCCAGCATGCCCTGTCTGACTGCTTGCGCAACTTACCTGGTTTGCAGGTTGGTTTCGCTCTCTGCCCTATGCCCCCAGCGGGAAGCGCCTGTGTTGGGAACATGCCCCGTGCATCTGCCTAGGCCCCACCCTCCTCACTCAAGCCGTTCTGAACATCACATCCAAAACGAGAGTATCGGCGCAACCATTCGCGGCTCAGATGCAACTTGCGTGCAGACTTACATATTGTGCACGTCTTGCGGGCGTACGGTTGACAAAACAAACCTTTGTTCTGGGGGGCATCTGTGTACCCTGCGTGTTGTTACGGTATGCTAGCTTACATCTGATCTGAGCACAGTCTGCACACGCACACCGCTATGGATGTGCCATGTGAATAGCCACTTGGGCTCAAGTGCAGTCAAGCGACTCTCTGACCAGTGCGCATTAGGCAGTTGTCCTTGCCTCTCCACTCGTTGCAATGGGCTCTGGTGCATCATCCTCTGCTGTACAATCCGTGAAGGACGCGAGTGCGGAGGAAATCAGTGCGGTTGTGGGAGAGCTGTCCGCTGAGGACAGGGAGAAGCTCCTCGCCGCACTCGAGAGGGAGAAGCTTCGCGCCGCACCCCAGGTCGGCTCCGGCAGCGGCGCGGGCCTGGTCGACGTCTCCTCGCTCACGAAGATCGCCAAGGATGACCTCGGCCTCCTGCCGCAGCCGGCCGCCCCGAAGTTCAAGGGCGCGGTCATCCAGATCTACGTGCGGGACCAGCCCTACGGCGGCGCTGACAAGAGCTCCAACGGCCACCGCTACGACTCCGTTCCGTTTGCCAACGGCATGATCATGGCTGGCATGAGCTGCCAGCTGATCCACTACGTTCACCAGGAGCACGACAAGTTCTTCGAGGTTGCCGCCAAGTTTGACTTCCTCATCGTCCGCTGCAACCCGGGCCAGATCAAGGCCGACGGCGGTGACCAGCAGAAGTTCGATGACGCCATTATGGGCCTGCGCGCGAAGGGCATCCAGGCCTGGCCCTCGCCGACCGTGATGGAGAAGATGGGCGCCAAGGACGCCCTCTGCAAGATCGCCAAGCTCAACATCGGCCTCGAGGACACTCTGGCGTACTACGACGAGGAATCGTTTGCGGCGGGCTTCAAGAAGACCATGGCCTTCCAGCCGCGCGTGATCAAGCAGAACCGCGGCTCCGCGGGCGAGGGCATCTGGATCATCAAGCTGAAGGAGGGCAACTACTGCTCGACGTTCGGAGAGCGCAGCTGCGAGGACGGCGAGGTGCTGGACATGATGGAGGCCAACGACAACCATGCGGAGGAGCACACCGTGGGGGAGTTCATCGAGTTCTGCGTCAATGGCCGCACCGACAAGTCCGGCACGTGGACGTCCCAGGGTGTGGGCAAGTACCTGGAGGGTGGCAAGGAGGCTGGAGGCCAGCTTGTGGACCAGCGCTTCTGCCCCCGCATCGTGGAGGGCGAGCTGCGTTACAACTGCATCGGGGGAGTCCTCGTCGGCATCATCCACAAGAAGCCCAAGGAGGGAGGAATCTCCGCCGTCGGCGGCACGGGCTCCATTTACACCTACTACGGCCCGGACGAGGTCAAGTTCGCAAACCTCACCAAGAAGTTCCTGACGGACGACCTGCCGCTGGTCATGCCCGCGCTGGGCCTCGCAGAGGAGCCCATCCCGCTCTGGTGGACCACTGACTTCATTCTCGCCTCGCCCGAGGGCACGCCCGCTGAGGAGGAGAAGTGGATCGTGGGCGAGTTCAACTGCTCGTGCGTCGGCATCTCCAAGTGCCTTGCGGCGTACTGCAAGGACGACACCCCGGAGGCCAAGTTCACCGACATCACGGGTGAGGACATGGAGGCCGTGAACGACTACGCCAAGAAGCTTGGCGAGGTGGCCCTGAGCATTCTGGACAAGGCGAAGGCTTAGCTGGACCAGGTGACGCAGGTATATGCGCAATACATTGCTCGTGCGTGTGCTTCATTTGACCTGGTGGGTGTGGCGCGGCCGGTTTAGCCGGGCACAACACGTTCCCATTCCTTTGGTGTGGTCGGCACCCGCTCAATAGACCTGCGCTGCAGTTCTGCGGACGTTTGCCGCATCAGAGCCGCGCGCTTGAGGTTGGCCTTTCAGCCTCGAAGTATTCACGTTTTGAAAGCAGTTTTGTCCAACAGGCGGCACAGTCTCATTTATTTTGGATATGCGGCCATCCCTGTCCAACTGGGGGTCGCCGCCGATGGCAGGGATCTTCAAGAATCGGAGCTCGGACAGTGACTTCGAGGCCCTAGCAGGCGGAGTTTGATTCGGACTCCGAAAGCCACGGTCTGAGTTCGGAGAAGCTGGGGTCGTCTTTTTGGGTCGCCGCCCATCCTCTGAGATCCCATCGGAGTTTGATGGGCGGGTCTGGGTCCTGCTTCACGGTACCGCCGGCTTTGATTAGCATGCCGTTGCTTGTTCAAGACGCGGGTGCCAAGATTTGTTTCGCTGCCTGGCAGCGCGAGGTGGTTGACCCTCCGAGAAACACACGATCTGGGCTGCCCTCTCCCGCCTGCCCACCTCTTGCTCTCTTCATGTTCTTGACCTCGTATCTTTGGTCTTCCCCCTCGGCCCTCTACCCTTCCCTTGCCCAGCATACCCTCTCTGACTGCTTGCGGGGCTTGTCTGGTTTGCAGGTTGGTTTCTCTCCCTCTCCACTGCCCCCGGCGGGAGCCGCCTGTGTTGGGAACATGCCCCGTGCATCTGCCTAGGCCCCGCCCTCCACAGTCGAGCCCGCCTGAACATCTCATCCAAACAGAGAATGTCGGCGCAACCATGCTCGGATCACAAAACAAGTGCGTGTGTGTGTGTGTGTGTTCCAAGGAAGTACCTGCGTACCTTGTGTGCGTGTGTGTGTGTGTGTGTTAATGCGGGATGCAAGCTTACAGTTGGTTTATACACAGTCTGCACGCGCACATCGCTATGGATGTGCCATGTGAACAGCCCCTTTGGTTCAAGTGCAGCCAAGCGACTCCCTGACCAGTTCGCACTGGGCAGGTCGAAGGTCCGGGGTCTGGAGTGTCCGAGGTCTCGTCGCCGTCCATCGTCTGGGCTTGTCTATCGGGTCCGCCGCCTTGTTGCCGCCGTCGCCGCCCAGTCGCCGCCTCGTCTGGGCCCGTCGTCTGGGCTCGCGTGTCGGATCCGCCGCCTTGTTGCCGCCGTCGCCGCCCCGTCGCCGCCTCGTCTGGGCCCGGCGTCTGGGCCCGTTTGTCGGGTCCGCTGCCTCGTTGCGGCCGTAGCCGCCCCGTCATCGCCCTGTCGCCGCCCGAAATTAGCCGCCGCCCCGTTGCACCCCCCCTCTCAAACCCCCCGTTGCAATCCAGTCGATTG
>CAUYUJ010015460.1:683437-805937 GCA_963575745.1 Prorocentrum cordatum
TCGTGCTCCTCTCCACCTCCATCTTCGGCTAGATCACGTTCTCCTCCCTGCTCTTTGGCCTCCCCGCGCTCCAGCTCCGCTCGACGCTCGTCCACAGCCATACCCCAACCAGGTGGGTTTCCGCGACCCGCCATGCCATACATTCGCACATCCAGGGGCCCGAGAGGTACCACACGGAGTCCCACGATACCGACGGTGCGGGCATCTTTCGGGCCCGTCCTCAGCCCGACCCCGGGCTCCTGTCCCACGGGCTTGGTTCTCTGCCGTCGTTGGAGTTTCGGCCAATCCGGAGCGCCGGGGCGCCTCCGGTCCAAAACCTTTCGAAATTCCAGCGCTTGTCTGTACAGGCCGTTGCCTTTACAGTCGCACTTCCTGCCTGTAGCTATTCTCGTATTTGCACATGGGGCCTGCTGGCTGTGATTGTGCTCCCCCTTTCCGCTCGCCTCCTTCCCTCTCCTTCCTCTCTCCTTCTGTTGTGTCTTTTGCTCGTGTGGGATATTGGTACGCGCGTCGCTGTTGGCCTCCGCACCCACGAGCTTTCGCCCGTTCTTTCAAGTTTCGGGGCGTTTTATTCCGATTCTGTGTGATGCAGGCAGTCTCGCCCCGTCCGCTCTTCTCTGCTGTTGCCGTCCGCTGTCTTCCCTCGTTTCCCCTTCCTCCGGTGGCACGGCGCGCTCTTGGCAACAATTCGTGTGATTTTCCCGGCTGGCCCAGTGGTCCGAAGTCTCACGTCGTGGAGCCATGTTGTGCGGCGGTTGCGGCAACACACACACACACAAAAAACGATTTCGTGGGAATCCAAGAGACGCACGGCACCGAAGCAAATTCGGATGTTCTTCATGCATATGATGGGTGTACGCTTTTGTGGTCGCATTGTTCCCGACGGCAGGGAGGAGTGGGTTTAGTTTGCCTGATACTTTCCTCCAGCAGTTTATGACGATTCGGCCAGGCGATTGGATTGAAGCAGTTCCAGGACGCTGTGCAATTCTCCATCTGTCTGGTCCGACTGGGGCACTCGCGATCGCTGCGGTTTGCGCTCCTTCTGGCCGCCGGGCCGCGGGGTCACGAGGCCGCCTGCGTCGAAAATTGCGGACAGCGATGGGAGACAGGCCTGACTCTCTATGGAATGTGATGGGTGATTTTACTTGGGTGCCTAAGGATACCGACCGCATTGCACTGGAAAGAGCGCGGGCTACAGGTCACCACGACGCATCTGAGGAAGCGCGCTGGGTGGAACATGCGGCGGGGCTGGGGAGGCTGATTGAATTCGCACAGTCCGAGTTGACCTACCAAGCCACCGGCGTGCGATCACGATTGGACAGGGTATATCCCAACCATCACACGGCGGACTTTTTCGAAGGCCCCTTCTGGGCATCGGCATGGCCATGGCCGCGAACTGACGAGTCAGGGTGGGCAACGTCCGACCACCGTCTTATTTCTTTCGGGCATCGTCGACCTGACAGGCACCAGCGGCCACGATCCCTACCGGATCGATCCTTCAATCATCCAGACTTTGCACCCCTGGTATCCAGGGAATTCCACGACGCAGAGAAAAGCAGAAAGCTCGGGAAGGGGAGGTACCAGATCCAATACAAAAGCTCCACATGCTCAAAACGGCTATGCACGCAGTGGCGGGCAACACGAATGAATGCAATTTCGGCCGCGGCTTTCTGGACGAAGCGGACCTCCCAGCCACGGCGGCCACGGCATTTTCCATCATCGCCGACATACGTAAAGGTGTCGTGACGTCCATCAGAAACCTGCGTCAAAAGTTTCCTCTAGTATGGGCGCCCTCAGTCCTGTCGTCGAACTCGTCGTTGCAGTCGGCCCTGTCAAAGCTTATGGATCTTGCAGTCGAGCTGACTCGGTCTGAAGTTCTCTCGGACATGCTGTCACAACAGCAGGGCGAAGGCCAGCATGCTGGAGAGCAGGATGAACATTGTCGGTGCGTCAAACGGAACTCCATACACAGGCGTCTGGCCCGACTGGCTCGGAAGACAGAGAATATGAACATCCACCTCCTCGAAGACGATTCCGGCGACATCCATTCCAATGAGCAGGGAATCGCGACGCAATTAGCCGCCCACTGGCGCAGGATCTTCGGACACAAGCCCGTGGACGAGGTCAAGCTCTCTACTTGGACGGCCTTGGCGGCGCACGCGGGCGCTCAACGGCTCACCCTCCCGGTCGGTCAATGGCGCTTTCGAACCAAGGACGTTCAGAAGGACCTCAGAATCGCAGGAATTCCAGGCCGGGACCTGATGGTATCCCGTTCCAGGCATGGCGCTGCATGGGGTCTCTGGGAATCCATGTGTTATGGGAGGCCGGCAGGAGGTTGGCAGACGGGCTACAGGCTGGGTTGGCGGCGCACGACGACTTCAACGCATCCTTGCTGTGTTGTCTACCAAAGAAGTCTTCCAGGACCAACGATGCAGGCCCTCGGGGACGCGGCCGCTCTCTATCAACAACACCGACAACCGCATCATCGCCAATGCATACCGACTGCGTTGGAACTATTCTGGCCCAATGAGGCTTTATCCAGAGAAGGTCGATGCTGTCAAATGTCATCGACGTGGGCACCGCGCAATGTTGGCCGCTCTGGAAGAGGAGGACGCCGCAATTGTGTTGTTCGACCTCACCGCCGCGCTCCCATCGGCACCCATGCGCTACCTTTTGGCCACTGCGGAGGCCGCCAGCTTCCCGCCCCTCGCCATGGGCGTTCTTTCATCGCTGTACCACAATACGTTTGGGGTCCTTTTACTGCACGGGCGCCTCCACGAACGAGTGTCGTTAGAGGCGGGCATCAGACAGGGGTGCCCACTGTCGCCCTTGCTGTTCGCTTTGGCGCCCGACAGTCTACTGCGGATTCTGGACCTCCGACACCCCAATGCGACAACCAGAGCACTTGCCGACGACACTGCGATGGTCCTCCGCTCTTGGCGCCAGGACCACCGGCGGGTTGTTGCCACTTTCAAAGTGTTCGGAGATGTGTCGAATCTTGCATTGAACCTGGCCAAGACGGTGGTCATCCCGCTCTGGCACGGTGACATCGCCCAGCTACAACAAATTACTACAGGCGGCCCTTCCGCTATCCAGATCAGCTGGGCCACTACAGGCAAATACTTGGGATTCTACATTGGGCCGGGTAAAGGGCACAAATCGCGGGAGAAACCACTATCCAAATACACCGAACGACTACGAGAATGGCGTTGGAACGAATTGGGCTTGCATTTGGCTATGACGACGTACAACGTATTCGTGTTACCGGCGTTTCTCTTCGTTGCCCAGCTCGAGCAGCTTCCGCAGTCTGTCTCGGATATGGAAGCGGCCGCGGTCCGCGCAGCGGCGCCGGGGCCAGGCAGGTTGGTGGTGCACGCCTGTAGACCTTCACCACGCGACTGAGCGTGGCTTATCTACACGCATGCGACACCTCCTGGGGTCTTGTCAAGCAGCCATGCTGCGAATACACTTTTGGGAGTCACGCGTTTCGGGCGGCATCCCACGAAACCAACTAGCACGAGAGTTGGCGGACGTGAGTTCCCGATAAGACCAGGTGGTTCTCCGCGGTCGTTGGCGCGCATGGCTCGCGGTGCACATGCCGACCGTGGTGGACGTTGCTGCTTCTGCTCAGGCTGCAGCGGGAGTCCATCTCCGCGCTGCCCAGGCTGTCCTAGGCGGCGTCGCGATTGGCCCGCTCACGCTCCAGGCAGACCGACGCTTCAAGCGGGGGGCGCAACGATGGTTCACAGAGCGACAACTCCAACAGGACAGCTACAGCGTGGAGTGGCGCTTGCGAGGGAGGCTGGCGCGTTGGCGGCTCCCAGATTTCCCGGGCCGGACGGCGCGGCGAGTTGCTTGTCTATTAGGCCGCTTGCGTTGGTTTATACCGCCCAGGGCCCAGGATCTGCGCGGCGACCCTGAGTACAATCTTCAATGGGTGGACAACGGACCGACGGATGCGGAGCTTACGGGATCGCCAGGGGCCGCGCGGATTTGGGTGCTGCGCGGCCGCGGTCGACCCAATCGAACATTATTTCCGGTGCCTGGTGCGGTTGCGATGGCAACGTGGACGCCTTGGACAAGAAGTTGCGCGCCGCGGCCTGCCCCGCGGCATGTTGGGTGTCAGTATGATTGATGATATTCGTTGCAGTCAGGCTGTTTCCACCTATTGTTTGTATCGCGCCGTCAACACGGTTCGCAGGCGTACTTTCCAAGACGCGGGCGCCCCGGGCGCATGCGCTCGACAATGCCTGTATCAGCTACTGCGCGAGGCAGGCAGGGGGCACTCAAGACTTCGACGCATCTGCGGTGCGGCCGTCGGCAACTACACGCGGCGGCGCGAACGGGAGGCTGATGAAGCTCCTCGGCGAGTCCGGCGACGGGTTCTCCGAACTTCTACGTCTCCAGGCCGCGGCATGTCCGAAGCCGACGCCCGCGTCGCCGCCGAATCCGGCACCAACGCCGGCGCCTACGCCAGCACCGTCGCCCACGCCGCGCCGACGCCGCTCCCAACGTCGGCGCCGACCCCGGCGGCAACGACGCCAGCGCCTACACCAGCACCGTCGCTATCACCGTCGCCGACGTCGGCCCCGACCCCGGCGCCGACGCCGGCGCCTGCGCCAGCATCGTCGCCAGCACCTACGCCGACACCGACGTCGGCACCTACGCCGACGCTGGCGCCTCCGTCGGCGCCGTCGCCAGCACCGACACGCCGACACCGACGTTGGCGCCGACTCCAGCGGCGGTTCCAAACCCACGCCGACCCCGCTGACAGCGCCGACGCCGACATCAACAGCGCCGACGCTGACATCAAGGCGTGCGGCACTGGTCGTCCGTCTCAGGAGCATTCTGCCATTGGGTCATATTCACGGGGCACGCAACCGACCGCCACTTTGAGGATCTGCGGAACCTGGGGTATAAAAAACCCAACAATCGACTGGCATGAATGTTTCTAGTTACTGCTTGCAGCAAGGCGGTTGAATAAAGTCGCGTCTTCTGAGCGGTAAGGGCCGATGAGCTTTACGGGGCGATCAGACTTGGTTTCATTGCCACCGGCATGGAGGCATAATGGACATCGCCCGAATTACATATATCAAGACCATGGGATCCCAAGGGTGTTCCACTCATGGTGGCCTTTAAGATTTGTGCGGCTTGCAAGCGGACGCCTGGTTCATGATATCGACTGCATGATCGATTGGCCCCAAACAGTGTTGTTTCGTCGAATGTGTTCCTCGAACTGTAAAACATTTTATGAATGATGTGTAATTCCGATGGGGAACAACAACTTATGGACAACAGTTCTGTAGTCCATTTCCCAGTTGAAGGGTTATCGGGGCCTCCGTCGCGAGAAGCTCCGACGTCGGACAGATTGAAAAAAAAAAAAAACATCGGTGGCCCATGGGGGCATAGAGTTGCTGGCGCGAGTTGCCGCTCGTGGCGCGATTGGGCAGCAGCTGCACGCCTTCCTGGGCTTCGTGCCTTCGTCCCTCGAGGAGGCCGAACTGGATACGGAAGCAGTGCGTACAACATCCAACATTTAGAGCTGGATTCGCTGTCGGCGTTGCCGCGGTCATTGTCTTTTTTTAAACATGGATTCGCCTGCCCAACAGCGACCGGGGTCCCGGGAGTAGCTGTTTAGGTGCCTTCTAGTTCCCCCCCCTCCCCCCACCGCCAACCTCCGAACGCCCCCTGGTAGGCTTGTCCTGTTAGCCTGAGCGGATGCGCGCCACGCTCTCACGCCCTCCCGCAGGGGACAAAAGGACGTGGAGGACGAGGAAGACGAGGACAAGGACGGGAAGGGGGCGAGGAGGCCCCCCGACCCTCCCAAAGCATCCAGGACTTTCCTTTTTCATCATTTTCTCTATCGCTGTCGCCCGTGGCGGTGCTGTCGGTTAGGACCATCATCCTGGATGATCCCCATCCTTGTATTCCTCTGGCACTGGCGCTAGCAGTACAGGCGCTGAAAATCGTAGCCTTCCCACAGCAAGAATGGCAACTCAAAAAAAAGGCGCAGTTCATTCGGTGCCCTATCCCCCCCAGGAACACCTTCATGGCCCGAGACTGGTACCCTTCAGTCGAGCGCCCCAAACGCCTGAAGTTGTGCACATCCTCCTCCTCCACCCTCCTCCACCCTCTTCCTTCTCCCCCTTCTTCTCCTCCTCCACCCTCCACCCTCCTCCACCCTCCTCAGCCCTCCTCCTTCCTCCTCTCGCTTCCGCCTCCTCCTCGTCCTCCTCCTCCGTAGCCATTTTGGCTCAAGTCCGTAGCGGGAGGCTCAGGGACTTGAGGTTTGGCGTGGGGGAGGGACGGCCCCCGACTGCTTTCCTGGTGACACCAGCCAGGCACACGATAACGTACCTTCTGACTCTTCTGCTTTGCGACCTCTTACACAGTGTTGATGGTTTCTCACGATGCTTCTCGTCCCTGGGTGCAGCGACGGCAGAGGCGGTGGGGAGGCAGCTACACTTACTCTTGGCCAGCACCGAGAGACATCGCAGGAGCAGGAGACGATGAGTGGTACACCTCAGCAGGCACCAGGAAGTACGTCCTCTGCACCTCTTGCGGCTGCCGCCGCAACGTCCAGGGGTCGCTGTGCTGCAAGCACTGCGGCTCGTCACTCAAGAAGCCAGCGAGCCAGGAGCCCGACCCCAATGGTGGCAAGGCTACTGGGGCGAAAGGGCTCAAGGGCGAAAAGGGCGGAGGCAAAGGGGGCGGAGGCAAGGCGGCCTCTGGTGGCACGGCTCCGCCTGGCAAGGGCCGAGACGGCCAGTTGGCTGCCCTCCCGCCTGGACCTCTGCCGCAGATCAAGGCAGAGCAGGCCAAGCAGCTGGCGGCCATGGCCAAGGCTGCAGGAGACGAGGGGGGGGCGCGCCGCTACAAGCTCCTGGCGGACCGCGCGCCGCAGCCGCCAGCCGAGCCCTCGCTGCGCGAGAAATGGCAGAAGGCCGAGCAGGAGCAGAAGGCCTTGGAGGAGAAGCTCGAGGTGCAGTACGCGAAGCTGCAGCGCTGGAGGGCGAGTTCGGCTCGCCTCGTCGAGCACATCGCCTCGCTGGCCAAGGAGCTCGAGGAGGCCGACAAGGTGGCTCGCTCGGCGCTGGACGCCATTCAGGCCCAGAACGCCCCGCCACCTCCCCAGCAGGCGCCTGCTGTCAGCATCCGCCAGCTCGTCGAGGGTAAGGTTGACCTCACCAAGGTATTCAGCATCGACGACTTCATGGGCACGTCGGAGGTGGCAGCAGCCTGCGAGCTCGAGGAGTCAGATCGTGAAGAGCTGCGCACGCGCAAGGATGCAGCGGCGGCGGAGATCCAGCAGGCTCTGTCGCGCATGTTCCAAGGCGCGGTGGACGCGGCGAAGCAGGCCATGGAGGCGCACAGCAAGCACTTGTCCCGCCTGGAGGGCAAGAAGAGGAGGGTCGGCGAGGCTGAGGGCCCGGAAGCGGCGCCTGGAGGTGGCACCGGTGGGCCGGCCGCCGCGGCTGCGGCCGCCAAGGCCCCGCCAGCGCAGGTCGACCTCACGGGTGGTGAGGCTTCTGGGGCTGGCGCTGCTGCTGGCCCAGAGCCTCCTACGGTCAACATTCGAGAGCGGCTGCTTCAGGACGCCCAGCTCCGTGAGCAACTACAGCCACCCCAGCAGCTGGTTTAGCGCCAGATGCGGTGACGTTAACCCGGCCGGCCACACGACGGTAGTAGAGCAGCGTGCGCCTCGGGCATTCCACGTTCTTGGTCGGCAGCCTGTGGCAAAGGCAATCAGTACTTGTGCAGCGGGCTCGGGGACTATTCCATCGATGATGGCACCCTCATGCCCGGCACCGGCGACGACGCCTTCTTCTGGATCTCAAGCCGTCGCGCTGTCCTTGTCAGAGGCCCTTCCTGTAGGCCATGATGAGGACAAGTCTGTGTTCACTGTAGGCACTTTGAATGCCAACACTTGGCCGCGAGCGCGAGCGACCATGCCATGGATCGAGAAGGCTGTTGGCATGCCGCACGCCTTGTGTATCCAGGAGACGCAGCTGGCTTACTCTAACGAGCCGGGAGCACACCAATGGGTCCGCACTTGTTCCAGGAGATTGGCGTTGGGATCGTCAGTGCGCACTGGTGAGGCCGCTCGGGCCCTTTCTGCAGGAGTGGGACTGGTCTCGGCGTTCGGCCTCGGCGTCGCGATCCTCGACCCCATTCCCGAGCGCTTCCAGCATCGAGTACTCCTACGCCTGCTCACGCTCGGGCCCCACTCTTGGATGATCGTTGGCTCCGTTTATTGCGTCGACTCTCGGGCCCAAGGGCGAGAACATTGACATTCTGGAGTTTTTGGGAACGTATCTGGGGTCCCAGCGTTTCCCTTTTCTTCTGGGAGGTGATTGGAACATGGAGCCCGAGGAAGTCTTGGGCACGGGCTGGCTGGAGCTGGCCTCAGCTACGGCTTGTGCTCCGGGTGCGCCTACATGCAATGGCCATGAGTACGACTATTTTATCGGGTCCCAGTGCTTGGACGCCTTCCCTATGACAGTGGAAGCTCGTACTGATGCGCCCGTGTCCCCACACTGCTACGTTTCGATTCAGATCAAGGGCATCCGTGACGAGCCGTTCGCGTGGGTGGAGTCGCCGCCGAGGGCTTTTCCCTTGGCAGACCAGGAGGCCAAGGCTAAGGCCAGAGCAAAGGCCGCGAAGGCGCGACGTCAAGCAGATGGGGACCTACCTCCTTCTCCCCTTCCCTCCTGTCACTGTTCGTGGGGAGTGGGCGCTGGATCGCCCTATTGATGACATTGATCAAGAGGCGGCCTGCTGGTTCTCTGCAGCCGAGCGCTACCTTGTGGAGCTGTTCGAGATTCCCAAGAAGGATGCTCGCTTCTACTTTGGACGCTGCAAGGGGGTTGTTATGCGTAAGAAGAACCTCAGCGAGCTTTCCAAGGGTATTCTCGAACGCCATGACGAGACTGACACTAGGGCTTGGCTCTCAGCTCTTCGCCTCTGGGACAGTCTCTGCGTGTCGACATCTTCGCCTGCGGGGTCCAAGGCTGCTCGAGCTGTGCACCGGGACCGAGTCATGCAGCAGCTTCGGAACTTGACGCTGCCTCAGCCTGTATCAGATTCTTTGCTACTCAGGGAGCCTCAAGTTGAGAAGTGGATCCACCTCGCGCAGCGGGGAGGTCAATTGGCTGCGTGGTTCCGCGCTGTGTTAACTGACGAGGTGGACGAGCGCCGCCGTCAGGACTCCAAGGCTCGCAGCAAGGCTTGGAGGGACTTCGGTGAGTCGGCGGTCGAAGGCTCGGGCAAGTTGGCACACGCCGTCTGCAGGCCCAAGAGGCTCGAGGATGCCTGCCCGAAGTCCGGAACACCGCCCCGCGGCCTAGCGGGGGCTGCTGCCATCGAAGCCGCCCTGGAGGAGTGGGAGAGCTTGTGGATCTCAACCAAGAGGGCGGAGGAGGTGCACCCCAAGGATTGGAACTACGCCTGGACCTTGGGGCCCATCAGTGAGCAGCAGGTGATCGACGCCTGCAAGAGCTTCGGACCATCCACGGGGCTCGGCTGGGACAATTTCCACATGCGACTGGTCGCCTTCTTGGACGGTGTGTTCGTCTCGAGGCTGGCCGGGATCTTGTCTGAATGGGAGAAGAGACCAACCTGCGTGAACATGTGGGTGACCATGAGTGTGTTCTTGCCCAAAGCCGACGGGGGCACCAGCCTATCGGCCTTCTTTGCTTCTGGGCCAGAATCTGGAGCAGAGTCAGACGAACTTACGTCAAGAAGTGGGAGGCTTCGGTTGATGCAGACTTCTTTTGGGGTAAGGATGCTGCGAGCAGTTGTGATAAAGCCGCATACCTTCACAACATGCTGTCTTGTCATGCGCGCAGGCGTGGCCTCACGGCCACGACTGTCTTCTACGATATTCGGAAGTTCTACGAGAACGTTAGCCACCAAGAGCTACGTCAGGCAGGAGAACACTTCGCCTTCGACGGGGCACTCCTGGAGGCTCTCTGCTGCCTCTACAGGGCCCCGCGCAGAGCCAGATGGACTGGCGGCACCAGCCGCCTCAGCCACCCGAGCGGCACGATCGTGGCCGGGTGCAGCGCGGCGACAGGAGTCGCCAAGCTACTCACTTTGACGCTTCTCCGGAGGATCGCGGTCGAGTCACGACCATGTCGAACGCTGAACGTAGTGGATGACCTCACCACGCACACCATCGGAGGCCCAGCAACCACGACGTCGGCGACGATCGGCAGCTTTGCGATCGTCACTGCGGAGCTGGAGGCGAAGCAGTTGCCAATCAATTGGGGCAAGACTTGCTTTATGCTCTCGGACCGCGAGCTGCTGCCCGAGCTGCTGCAGGATCCGAGATGGACGCTCGGGGCCGACAAGCTGGTCTCCGCGCACCGCGACCTCGGCGGGGACTCGAACGATGGCGGCGTCCGCCGAGTGGGCACGCAGGCACAACGGCTGTCCGACGCGTCGGCCTCGGGAGCTGCTCTTCGCAACTTAGGGCAGAGCGAAAAACATAGCAGAGTCTTCCGTGTAGGGCCCCTCGCGAAGGCCATTTGGGGGTCCCACATTTTAGGGATACCCCCAACGAGCCCCCATAAGTTGCGGATCCAAGCGGCGAGGTCCTGGGGCCCGCTCCTCCCTGGGACGTCCTTGGGCTTCCGGTTCCTTTCCTCTGCTCGGCTCTGGATGAGGGATCCGCTTGTGGTGGTTATCGTTGCAGCTGTACGAGAGTTCGTGGGGGTTCTATGGGCCAAGTCTATAACGCATGATGTGCTGCAGTCATGTGTGGTAGATGCCAAGGCGGTCCTGGCCAAGGCTAGCCCGCGGGGCCAGGTCCGCCAACCTGTTGCTGCCCTCTTCTTGCTCCTGGCCAGGATCCGCTGGGAGTTCGATTTTAACACTCTCTCCTTGGTGGATGATCGTGGCAGGCCCTGGGCGGTGGAGCGCTTCTCTCCGAGTTTTTTCGGCCTTCTCGTGCGTAGCGCCGTGCGGCGTGCTATCGGGCGGGAGGAGCAGTCTAAGCAGTATGACTTCCAGGAGTGGAGTGGGCCTATCCATTGGGCCCCCTTCTATCAACTTTTAGCTAGGAAAAACAATGATTGTTGGACCAAGGGGCACAAGGCTGTCCTTTCGGCCATCTTGGTGAATGCATATTGGTCGCAGGTCCGTATCTCAGCCCATAGTCCCGAAGCTGGCAAAGAGTGTCAGCTGTGTGGTGAAGCAGTAGGGAATCTTTTCCATCGGCGTTTCCATTGCTGTGCTTTCGCCGCCTGGCGCCGCGAGAACCTGGATCCCGTGGTGGAGGAGGCTGCTCGCAATCTTGGCCATCTGTCCAGGGAGGCTCGGGAACTTTTTAGCAGGTGCACGCTCCCAGACCCCGCGTCATGCGTTCGGAGGCCTCCGAGGGACCCGCTGGACCCGCGCTCGCGTCGCTTTCAATGGCCACAGGACGGCCCCTTGTTCATCCCCGAGGGGGCCCATGTTTTCACGGACGGGCCGGGGTTCGATGGAAGCATGCCTGGCCTGCGTACGGCGGGATGGGCCGTCGTAGTCCTGGACAGAGAAGGCCGAACCTTGGCGGCGCTCTTTGGCGTAGTACCCTTGGCCGAGGCGCCAGATCAGCTGGCACGCGACGGAGAGGATTTCGCAGTGCTCATGTTGTCTCGTCGAGCGGCCCTCGGGCCCCAGGTCTCCCTGTACATCGATTGTGCCGGCACGGTCGGCTGCCTCCGAGATCCCTCGGGGGCCGCCGGTGTGAAGTCAGCCAGGGCGCATTGGTGGGCCGAGCTCGGCGATCGTTTAGAAGGTCTGACAGTGTTTAAGATTCCCGCCCACACGTCGATGAAGGACGTGAGAGAGGGCAAGATCACGGACCTTCAAAGGTTCGGAAATTCAGAAGCAGACCGGCTCGCGAAACAGGGAGCTGAGCAGTATCGCGTAAGTGCCCAAGACAGGTTCCGTGTGTCAGGCTGTTCCGAATTCGCTCGCCGTCTCGGCATCTTCTGTGCCTCGCAGCAGTTTGATTGCAGGGGTCTTGCTAAGCAAGATCATGTAGGCCTCGAGTGGCTCAATGATGTTATGCTAGATGCGATCCCGGGCTTCCCCATCCCTTCCTCCTCGGGGGTGGGGTCTGAGCCTGCTGCTGCCGATGCTGCTCCCCCTCCGTCGTCTTGTGGCCCTGTTGAGGCCCCGATCGGCGCCTCACCAGGAGCCTGGAGGCAGATGGGTCACCTGCTGGAGCAGGCCGACATCTATGAAGCCGATCGCGAGACCTTTCATGATAGTTTGCTCATGTGCGTAAGGTGCGGCAGCATGGCGCACGCCAGCTCTAAACGTGGCAATCTTCGTTCGTCGTGTCGTCCTGTCGCTGGCGGAGGTCGTGGCTTCTATCTTAATAAGTTTCGAGCTGGCCAGTATCCTGGCCATACAAATCCAAAGGGGTTTGTTTTGGCACATGTGGGAGCCCCAGCCCCCGAGGTCAGGGCCGAGTGGCTTCCCTTTTTCTCTGCCTGGGCCCAGGGCCTTCCGGGGCCCGCGAAAATCGCGGAGCTCCCCAAGTCGGCCGCGCGCGAGGGGCGGCTAGCCCCGCCCGCCGCCGACTGGCAGCGCGTCCTGGCGTTGTACGGCCTATCGGACGCGGCTGCACAGGCCCTGGGGAGGCAGGCTGAGGAGCGGAAGGCCCAGGGTGGGGCGGAGGAGGAGGATGTTCCCCCCCTCCTGGCCTAGCTCCAACTTTTTGTCTGTGCGTGTGAATTGGGTCGAACCCTTCTCGGATGCGTGCGTCGTCCTCCTCCTCCTCCTCCTCCTCCTCCTCCTCCTCCTCCTCCTCCTCCTCCTCCTCCTCCTCCTCCTCCTCCCCCTCTCTCCTCCAGCGCTGCTCTCCCCGCCAGCGTTGAGCACGTCTGGCGCGACCTGAGGCCCCACCTGGCGAACTCCACGGCATCGATCTTCTGGCCTGTGGTCAAGACCTTGTCAGGCGCGTGGACGACATCGCACCGCATGCACGCCAACCCCCGCAAGAAGAACTGCCGATTCGGCTGCGACAAAGACTCGCAGGCCAAGAACACGGACGACATCAGCCACTACATTTCGTGCCCGCGAATGTGGGCGCTATTGGCTCAACCTCGGGGACAACCTGCTGGTGATGTCCTCACACGGCTCGGCCTCAACAAGAGCAGCAACATCGACGATCACCCGAAGCACACCATCACACGCATTGCGGTCGCCTTCCGCACATACAACATCCTGCGGGTGCGCTCCGAGCTGAGCTTGCCCGCCATCATCGACGAGCTCAAGTACCACAAGGAGGTGGTCGCCGCCACCAAACGCGTCCTGAGGTTGCCACGCTGCCTCGTAGGCGGCGCGGGGCCGCTGCGCCTCTAACCCGCGGACACGCGCCCCCTTCAGCGCGTCGTTCGCTCCTCCTCCCTCCTCCTCCTCCTCCTCCTCCTCCATTCTCTCTTCCTTGTACATCAGTTCTCCCTGTCGCACCCCGAGGCTAGTTTTCAGAGCGGTCCAGGCGTCTTGCCTGAGACTTCCTCGCCATTTATGAGCATGCAGCCTAAACATTGGCAACAGCTTCGCAGATGGAGGGCGGGTGGTTTTTGAACTGTGACTGTCGCTCTAGCACCGTGCACGCTCGTTTAGAAAATGTAAGAGCTTCGCAGATGGATGGCGATCCGTTTTCAAAATGTGGCTCTCGCTTTAGCGCCGCGCACATTCGTTTTCGCAATTAGCAAGGTCTTCACGGATTGAGGGCGGTCCTTTTTTTCAACATGTGGTTATCGCTTCAGCGCCGAGTGCATACTTTTACAATTTGTAAGAGCTTCGCGGTTTGAGGGCGGTTCCTTTTCAAATTGTGGTTTTTGCCTTAGCGCCGCACACGTTCGTTTATAAAGTTTACAAGCTTTTCACGGAATCCCATGATCAGCGTTCCAGGAATAGCGCTTGGTAAACATTCTGGATTATGCCGGTGCAGCAATTTCGTTGATTCGCGATGTTGGAGTCCCAGGAGTGGCGTTCTGGCACGACGCAGGCTCGTCAGTATGCAAAAGTCAAGTTGATCCGTGGCGCTGGAATCCCGAGAACAATGTTTTAGCGTGCTTCAGAATACTCAAACGGTTGTTTTCCGACGAGGTAGTTCCCTCAGTGGAGATGAACCGTTGTAGAAGCCTATGATGAGGGAGCTGGGGAGGGATTACACTGGTCCTCCTCCTCCTCCTCCTCCTCCTCCTCCTCCTCCTCCTCCTCCTCCTCCTCCTCCTCCTCCTCCTCCCTGCCCCACCCTCATTCCTCCTCCTCGCCCCCACCCCTTGCAGCCGCACGAGGGCGGCGCCAACTGTGGGGGCGGGGCGGCCCCGCAATAGAGGCCCCCCCCACGCGCCCCGAGGGGCGCGCACGGCGGAGCGCCGCCATGTCCCATCGCGCCGGACCGTGCGCCGCGGGGCGCGGCCGCGTGGGCCCCTGGCGCGCCCCCGCCCCGCCCCGCCGCCGCTCCGCCGCGTCGCCGCGCGGCGGCGACGGCGGCGCACGCCGACGGCGCATGCTGGCAGCGGCCGCGGCGGCGGCGCCGCCCGCGGCCCGACGGCGTCGGCGGTGGCGGCAGCGGCGGCGGCGTATCCTGTTTTGTTGTTCCTTCTGCTCCTCCTCCTCCTCCTCCTCCTTCCATAGGTTTGCTGATCCTCTCCCAGTGCGTTTCATTTCTGAGCGGAGGGACCTGCAGGAAGCTGAAGCTCGGTTCATTGTACGGTCTCGAGGGATATGATTCGAGCTTGTTTTGCGCCCGCGGTGGCGAGCGAGAGGATCCCCCTCGAGGTAGTCTCCAAGTCTACAGGTTTCCTCCCCTCCTGTCGCTGACGCTGCCTGCAGTGCCGAGCGAGTTTCGATACCTTCGATGCCCCGCCCCCAACCAATTTTGAGGGCGAGGCAGGAAACAGGAAATACATCTTGACTTAGATGCATGCGCTCGGGAAAAGGGAGAGAGTGAGAGAAAGAGAGAGAGAGAGAGGAATAACAAAACATAGGAAGAGAAGAAGGGGGGAACGGCGACACGGCGGGAGGTGCACGGTGAAGCTTGGAGCGAGGGAATGAGGGGCATCAGGCTGCCCGCCCGCCCGCCAGAGAGAAACAGTGTTGCATGGCTGGAGGAGGGAGGCAGTTTCAGGATGATCCCACGAGGCCTCCAAGAGGCTCCCAGAGTGAGAGACCCGCGAAGGACGTTCTGATTAACTCCTGTCATCGTCGTCGCCGTCGCCTTCTCCCTCTTCTCCTCCTCCTCCGCCTCCTCCTCCTGCTCCTCCTCCTCCTCCTCCTCCTCCTCCTCCTCCTCATGGTTTTCAGTTTCTTCCTGTGTGTTCCGTGTTTCCTCCTATGTTTCTTTCTTCGTCATCCTCGCCCTCCTCCTCTTTCCTCTTCCCCTTTCCTCCTCCTACTCCTCCTCCTCCTTCGAAAGGCTCGCGAAGGCCTTCTGTGCGGAGGGAGCTGGCCGAGCTGATGAGGGAGATTGCAGGGCTGGGGTAGTGGTGGGGCTGACTTCCAGATGACTGGCAGAGCTGTCCGAGCTGCGGAGGGAGCTGGCCGAGTACAGCAGCAGGTTGGCCGACTGCAGCAGCAGGTTGGCCAAGCTGACTTCCAGATTTCTGGCCGAGCAGGGCGGACGGATGATGCTTTAGTTCGGGTGTGTGGGGCTTCCCAGGAATGCACAACATGGCACAGCACATCGATGTGCCAGGGAAGACATTCGGCTCCCGACCTAAGTGTCTTATTCTTCTTTCTCCTCTTCATCCCTCGCCTGGTGTGTCTCCGTGGTCGTCGCCATCGTCTTCGTGATTGGGTTGCGTGCCGATGTCGCGTTCTCCATCAGGGACTGCAGGGCTCACTCGATATGGCGCGTTGCGACACGATCCAAAACCTGGCAGATCGGTACGTTTTTTTTTTTGTGTGTGTGTGTGTGTGTGTGTGTGTGTGAGTGTGCGTGTGCGTGTGCGTGTGCGTGTGCGTGTGCGTGTGCGTGTGCGTGTGCTTGGTCGTGTGCGTGTGCGTGTGCGTGTGCGTGTGTGTGTGTGTGTGGTTGTGTGTCTGTGTCTGTGTATGTGTCTGTGTCTGTGTCTGTGTCAGTGTCTGTGTCTGTGTCTGTGTCTGTGTCTGTGTCTGTGTGTAGGGGGAGGGGGGGCGCGGTGCACGCTGTGGTGCGCGCAACGCCTTGCAATGAGATGCGACAAGCTACACACGGTTCATTACAGCTCGACCTAGCCATTGGGAATGTTGCGTTTAGGGTGGCGCGTCTCGTGGTCAGGCGAGGATGAGTTATCTATAACAAAGGGATGGAGGAGGGAGGAGGAGCAGAGAGGACGAGCAGGCAGGATGATGAGGGAGGGAGGAGCAGGCAGGCAAGAGGAGGACAGGGGATTGAGGGTCGAGAATCGAGTCGCGAATCGATGTGTTGCTTCTCCAGGCCACCCCTGGGTCCCGACCCGAATCCTTGCAACACTGATCTTGGGACCGCTCCCAGGGTCCATCCTGATCAGTTTCTCGTTCTGTACTTGTTTCCCACTGCCCCGGGACCGCAGAACGGGCCCGCCCCCTGGAGGCTGACCCCGAAGGGGAAACGTTGGCCCCTCTCCTGCCTGCCCTGTCGTCTCGCGCTCTGGCCACTTCCGTTCCCGTCCGCGTTCTCGCCCCCTGGGCGAACGCGGCCCGGGCCGGGCGCTGAGGCGGGGCGTGCTCCAGCCCACCGCGGGCGGGACCGTAAGCCAGCTTGGGGTCAGGGCGGCTCCGTCCTCGGGGAGCTCCAGCTGTCGCCGGCGAGGCTTCGGGTTACACCGCCATCTCCGTTGCCTGCCTGCCCGCCCCCTCCTCGCAGCGCCGCGGCCGTCGCGGTGGCCGTGGCTGTGTCGCCATGGCCGTGGCCGTGGCCGTCGTTGTCGTGGTCGGCCGCCCTCTTGGGGGGCGCGCCCCGCCGCGCGCAGGCCCGCGGTGCCGCCCGGCCACAACGGCGTGCCGCGCGCAGCTGGTCACGCCGTGCAGGCCGCGCCCAGGGGCGACGGGGCACCTTGGAGGTGTCGCCTCACGGGGGCAGGGCGCGACGGGGTCTAAGAAGGCGGGCGCTTCTCAGAAGGGCCCGTCGAGCTTCCAAGAGGGCTTCCTTGAGAGGCTGGGATGGCTTCTAAGAGCCAGGCTGCCTTCTGGGAGGTTTCCCCGCCGCCTCAGGAGGCCGCCCACCTCGCGCCTCCCCTCTGCGTCCAGGGGCGCTCGCTGGGCCCTCCGCGGCCGTGTGGCATCGCCCAGGGGCGGGGGCATCCCTGATTCCCTCGTGCTGTGCAACGAAATCACGACGGGAGGGTATTCCCGACCCGACGGGTTGGGGCTGTTAGATCTCAAAAAGAACTCCCGTCTGCCCACCCTGCATTCCGATGTCGCCAGACCCCACAGGATCCTGGGAGTCCCTGAGTATCCCGCCTCGTGTCCTCGACGAATGACGACACCATAGCGCGGCTGCCAGACCCCACATGATCCTGGGAATCCCTGAGTGCCCCGCCTCGCGTCCACGACGAATGACGACACCTTGCGTACCAGACAGCCCCGAGGAGGAGGCGTCTCGGCGACACGCCGTCTAGGCGACACGACGCATGAGCAAAGAGGCGCGAGCAACCGACGGCAAGATCATCCAGCAAGCAATGGGCACATATATCACAATAAGCATACGATGACAGAACAGGGTATACCATATGATGACGTAGCTCGTACAATAACCAAAGCAGGGCGTAACACCTCATACCATAACACATCATTTCATAGTAGAGCACAACATGGCATATCAGACCATACTATGATATGCAATCGCGGTAAATACCATGACATAACAAAACAAACCATACTATGACATAACGGGTCATGGCACAGTATCCAAGCATATTCGAGCCAAAACAAAACATACGGGTTCTACCACTGGTACCACGGCGGCAAATAATACACGATAACGCAGAAGAGTCTACATCATGTGTGTATGAGTATCGATCGGCCCGTTCTGTCTCTCCTCTCCTCGCCTCCTCCTCCTTCCTCCTCGTGCCGACTTCGTCTCACAGTGTTAGTGACATTGCGATTTGATTCGCGAGGCGAGCGGCTGAGTGTGATGTGCATTGCTTGCTGAAGGGCGTGTTCCGTGGGAAGATGTGTGTGTGTGTGTGCGCGCATTCTTGCATAGTAGTACGTACTTTATAGAAGTAGCCGAACATAGCACCACATAGCAAATCATATCATAGCAGAGCATTGCATGACCGAAAAAGAGCATGCCACACGACAACTTCAAATAACGTGGCATGCCATAACACTACAACGCATATTGCGATAGAGCGGGGCACAGCAGAGCACAATGCAACACACTATAGCATAATCGATGTTTCTAGCACTGCTTCCGCTACGACAGCGACTACGTCTTAGCATAATAAAGAAGGCAACGCAATTGAACACGCATATCAGAGCATCACAGAAACCACATCACATAATCTCATCGAAGACAAGCCCAATCAACACATGTCTTGGATTTTGCGCATGCGCCCCACGCCTGGCCTTTCCTTCTTTCTCTCACTCTCTCTTGGTCTTCCTGTTGCTTTTTTTTTTCAGACACGCACAGCTTGTTTACTGCATATTCCCTCGCCCCTCGCTGTGCACTCTGTTGTACCAGACCTACTCTCAACTATTTGTATATACATCAGATATAGTATGCATATAGATATATATATATATATATGATATATATATATATATATAGAGAGAGAGGAGAGAGAGAGAGAGAGAGAGAGAGAGAGAGAGAGAGAGCGTGATCCCCCCCCCTCCGAACATCCCCCCCATCCCTGCTGGACCCCTCCCCCCCCCCTCCCCCGGCAAAACCTCCCTCCTCCCCCCCTCCCCCCCCCCCCCTCCCCCTCGAAAACCGGGGGGGTCACTACCGGTTCGACCCCCCCCCCCCCCCTCTCGAACTCGAAAACCGGGGGGGGGTCACTACCGGTTCGAACCCCCCCCCCCTCGAAAACCGGAGGGGGGGGTCACTACCGGTTCGAACCCCTCCCCCCCCCCCCCTCTCACCGCCAGCAAACGACTCCCGGTCCCTACCACCGTCCTCACCACATCCCCCACTGTTGTTCCCAGCACCACTGTCCTCACCACCACTGTCCCCACTGGTTCCACCACCGCCCCTACTGTCCCCACCAGTGCCACCACCACTGTCGCACTGTCCCCACTGTCCCCACCACTGTTCCCACCACGGCTCCACTCTCCCAACTTTCTCCACGACCCCAACCACTGCCCGACTATCCCCACTGTCCCCACTGTCCCACTGACTCCTCCGCTGTCCCACTGAGCTGTCCCACTGTTCCCACCACTGTCCCCACTGTCCCCACCACTGTCCCCACTGTACCTCTGTCCCATTGTCCCACCGCCGTCCTCGCCACCGCCTTCACCACTGTCCCCACCACCACTGTACCCTCCACTGTCCTACTGTTTCCACCACATTCCCACTGTCCCCACACCACTGTCCCCACCACCACCGTCCCCACCACTGTCCCACTGTCCCCACTGTTCCCACCATTGTCCTCACCATTGTCCCCACCACTACCGTCCCCACCACTGTCCCACTGTCCCCACCACTGTCCCGCTGTCCCCTCACCACTGTCCCCACCACCACCGTCCCCACCACTGTCCGCACCCCCCCTCGGTTTTCGAGGGGGGGGGGGGGTTCGAACCGGTAGTGACCCCCCCCGGTTTTCGAGTTCGAGGGGGGGGGGGGTTCGAACCGGTAGTGACCCCCCCCCTTTTTCATGATGAACTGGGGGGGGGGGGAGGGGTTCGAACTGGTAGTGACCCCCCCCGGTTTTCCAGGGGGGGGGAGGGGTTCGAACCGGTAGTGACCCCCCCGGTTTTCCGCCAGCAGCGGTAGAACACGCTCTTTTATATACATATATATATAGATATATGTATTCAGTGTTCGTGTGTATGTGTGTGTGTGTCTCTCTCTCTCTTTCTCCCTCTCTTTATCTCAGTGTCTCTCTTTTCTCTCCATGTCCCTCTCTCTCTCACTGATTCTCCCTCGGTGTACCCAACTTCGCCCGTCCATTTTGCAATATGATGTCTATCTGTGGTCGCAAAAACACTCTCTCCAACTTCGCTGGTCAACCCTATTCAGACGGGAACAGGGAAGCTGGAAACCCACCAAACCTTTCAGTGCCGGGAACCCTGGAATCGGGAATAGGGAGCCTGGGGACCCAATCGCCCACCGAACTGGGAATCTGGGATCCCAAACTTCACTGCCGGGAGCCCAGAAACGGGAACCTGGGAACTCAACCAACCTCACAGTGCTGGGAACTGGAAACCTTGGAACCCAGCCGCCCACCGAAGTAGGCCTGGAACCCACAATATGCGACCGGGAACTTGGGAACCCAGCCGCCTGCCGAAATCGGGCCAGGGTTTTCGCCAAATCTTACAGTCTGCGCAAGCAGTGTTGGGAAATGTACATCGCATAACACAACACACGATATACCATAATACACCGTATTTTACCATGTCATCAGATGGTAAAAGAGGGCACACCATAACACAACGTCACGGAACAGATCAGGCCACCGCATAACACATCATAGTGTGACGGAATGGAGTATGGCATTGTATACCATGATTGAACATAGCAACCCATACCGTGTTTGTTCAACGATTGTTACCACTATTCTTGACGATTTGCGTAACCGCACCAGCCCATCCAGAATCGATGAGCAGGCGAGTTGCCCTGATCACGCATCTGTGGGGGAGCACACACAGTGGAAGAAAGGCTGGGAAGCCGTCATATCCAAAGAGCGGAGGAGGAGGAGAAGGAGGAGCAGGAGTAAGAGGAGGAGGAGGAGGAGGAGGAGGAGGAGGAGGAGGAGGAGGAGGAGGAGGAGAGAGGAGGAGGAGAGAGAGGAGGAGGAGGCGGAGGAGGCGAGGAGGAAGAGGAGGCGGAGGAGGAGGAGGAGGAGGAGGGGGAAGGGGAGGAGGGAGGAGGGAGGCTGCTCTGCTCGACGACGGCTTGGCGCATGGCGTGCTCGGTACCGCTCTGTCTGTCGGGAACTGTGACTACCGCGACCTGAGACCAGGACTGCGCAACAACACAACAAGACAGGGAAACGATCAAAAAGGAAGGTCTGCACCCTCGCCCCAGAACGCCGCAGAGCGGGGGGCAGACGAAAAGTTTCGCCAGCAATCGGGCTGTCTTTCTGGCACGAGCCGCCTCCCTCTTAGGTCTGATGAGGTCGAGCTGAGCCTCGGTCAGAACGGGAGGAGGGGGGGAAGGCGACGCGGACGAGGGGATTAGCCGAGGGGGGGAGGGGAGATGGGCAAACGAAACACGCGCCGCCTCCTGCTCCAGCAGGTCCAAGAAAGCCTGCTCCTCCTCCGCTTTCACCTCGACGGGCTGGGTGGGAGCTGTTGGCTCCTGTCCCTGCGTCGGAGGGGTGCTGGTAATACTAATACTGCTCGACTCCTGAATTCTGAAACGTTCACGCTCTGGGTCTGCCTTGCGACCCTTGCGCCTTCGAGGCGCGTAATCGGGAGCTTCCGAGAAATTTCGGTCCCCGAGGTCAGAAAGAGCGCGTTCTGTGGTCGTTTGGAGGGGGCGGGGGGTTTGGAACCGGACCCCCCCCCCCTGGATGCAGAATGGGGAGGGTTTCGAACACCCCCCCCCCTCCCGTGACGGAGGGGGGGGTTCAACCCGCATGTGGGCCGAATCCCAACCAGCTGGACCCAATCCCAACCAACTGGGACCAATCCCAACCAGTGCGAAAAGCAAACTGGGCCCAATCCCAACCTGCTTGGGGTAGCCTCACAATAAGATTTTAATTGAATCGCTTCGCTCATTCCGCCGGCCCGTATTGTGCCATCGCGGGGTCTTGGGGGGTTTGGGGGGCCTTTGGAAGCTTCGTGGGAGCTTCTTGGGAACTTTGGGATGCCTCGTGGATGGCTCTGGGTGGGCCCTCTTGGTGGTCTCTTGGGGGGGTCTGCCTGGCCTCTTGGGGGCCTCCTGGGAGCTTCCTGGGGGTCTCTTGGGGGCCTCTTGGGGCTTTCTTGCGGCCTTTTGGGGGCCTGTTGGGGCTCTCTTGGGGGCTTCGTGGGGCTACTTGGGGGCTTGTAGGGGCATTTCGGGGGCGTGTTTGGGCGGGAGGCTCAAAATTTCCGCTCAGGTTGCCCCTGTGGACCTCGGTCATGGGGCCGTCTTGGGGCCTCTTGGACCGTCTTGAGGGTTTCTTGGGCCTTCTTGGAGCGCTGTTGGGCCGTCTTTGAGCGGTCTTGTGGGTCTCTCGGGCCGTCTTGGGGTGATCTTGGGGGCCTCTTGGACCGCCTTGAAAGGTGTGAAAGACGAAGAGGCGGATATGTTAAAAATGCACGCTTTCCTAAAGGAATGAGACGATTTTTGCTTGTGGGAGCCCTCTTGGGACGCCGCTTAGGGACCTCTTGGGGCGTCTTGAAGGCCTGTTGGGCCGTCTTGAGGCCATCGTAGGCGTTTGGGGGTGATATTTCGGCGTCTCCCGGCTCTCTTGGACTGTCTGGAGGGCTTCTCGGGCCCCTCTTGGACCGATTTGGAGCCCTCCTGGGCTCCGAAAAATGAGTTCTTGAGGGTTTCTTGGGCCTTCTTGGAGCGCTCTTGGGCCGTCTTTGAGCGGTCTAGAGGGTCTCTCGGGCCGTCTTGGGGTGATCTTGGGGGCCTCTTGGACCGCCTTGAAAGGTGTGAAAGACGAAGAGGCGGATATGTTAAAAATGCACGTTTTCCTAAGGGAATGGGACGATTTTTGCTAGTGGGAGCCCTCTTGGGACGCCGCTTAAGGACCTCTTAGGGACCTCTTGGGGCGTCTTGAAGGCCTGTTGGGCCGTCTTGAGGCCATCGTAGGCGTTTGGGGGTGATATTTCGGCGTCTCCCGGCTCTCTTGGACCGTCTGGAGGGCTTCTCGGGCCCCTCTTGGACCGATTTGGAGCCCTCCTGGGCTCCGAAAAAGAGTTCTTGAGGGTTTCTTGGGCCTTCTTGGAGCGCTCTTGGGCCGTCTTTGAGCGGTCTAGAGGGTCTCTCGGGCCGTCTTGGGGTGATCTTGGGGGCCTCTTGGACCGCCTTGAAAGGTGTGAAAGACGAAGAGGCGGATATGTTAAAAATGCACGTTTTCCTAAGGGAATGGGACGATTTTTGCTTGTGGGAGCCCTCTTGGGACGCCGCTTAGGGACCTCTTGGGGCGTCTTGAAGGCCTGTTGGGCCGTCTTGAGGCCATCGTAGGCGTTTGGGAGTGATATTTCGGCGTCTCCCGGCACTCTTGGACCGTCTGGAGGGCTTGCCGGGACCTTGCCGGGACCTTGCCGGGACCTTGCCGGGACCTTGCCGGGACCTTGCCAGGACCTTGCCGGGACTTTGCCGGGACCTTGCCGGGGTACTTTTCGTCCGGGGACCCCCCGGGCCCGCCCCGCGCGCGCGAACTAGAAATATTGTTGAGCAGTTACCGGAGATCTTAGCACGCCTCTGGCCCGTTGGGCCGGCGAATTGTAGAGAAGCCCAAGACGACTGTGAAGACCAAGTGACACCTCTCATGTCAGCGCAGAGATTCTGGAAGCCAACATACGTGCCAGAGTTGGAATTGGTCTCAGTTTTGGTCTGCGCACGAGCACTATGTTAAGATGAGCAAGACACTGAAGCGTAAGCAACACCGCACCGAATTGCATCGATTCTAAAATTTGCAAAGTGGATCCTCCTATGAGTAGTAGTAGTAGTAGTAGTAGTAGTAGTAGTAGTAGTAGTAGTAGTAGTAGTAGTAGTAGTAGTTAATAGTAGTAGTAGTAGTAGTAGTAGTAGTAGTAGTAGTAGTAGTAGTAGTAGTAGTCAGTAGTGGAAGTAGTAGTAGTATTGGTAGTAGTAGCAGTAGTAGTAGTAGTAGTAGTAGTAGCAGTAGAAGTAGAAGTATGTAGTTAGTATAGTAGTAGTAGGTAGTAGTCGTAGTTCGTAGTCGTAGTTGTAGTAGTAGCGTAAGTAATTACTTTCGTAGGGTAGTAAGTTAGAAGTAGTAGTAGTATAGTAGTAAGTAGTAGTAGTAGTAGTAGTAGTTAGTCGTTAGTTCGTTAGCGTAGTAGTCGTAGTCTAGTAGCTAGTAGTCGTTAGTAGATAGTAGTAGTAGTAGTAGTAGATAGTAGGAGTAGTATTAGTAGTAGTAGTCTAGTAGTAGTAGTAGTAGTAGTAGTAGTAGTTAGTTAGTAGTAGTAGTAGTAGTATAGTAGTAGTAGTAGTAGTAGTATTAGTAGTAGAGTAGTAGTAGTCGTAGTAGTAGTAGTAGTAGTAGTAGTAGTAGTAGTAGTAGTAGTAGTAGTAGTTAGTTAGTAGTTAGTCGTAGAGTAGTAGGTAGTGGTAGTAGTAGTAGTAGTAGTAGTAGTAGTAGTAGTAGTAGTAAGTAGTAGTAGTAGTAGTAGTAGTAGTAGTAGTAGTTAAGTTGTAGTAGTGTAAGTAGTAGCATAGTAGTAGTAGTAGTCGGTTGTAGTATTAGTAGTAGTAGTTCGTCGTCGTCGTCGTCGTCGTCGTCGTCGTCGTCGTCGTCGTCGTCGTCGTCAGTTAGTCGTTCGCGTCGTCGTCGTCGTCGGTCGTCGTCGTCGTCGTCGTCGTCGGCGTCGGTCGTCGTCGTCGTCGTCGTCGTCGTCGTCGTCGTCGTCGTCGTCGTCGTCGTCGTCGTCGTCGTCGTCGTCGTCGTAGTAGTAGTAGTAGTAGTAGTAGTAGTAGTAGTAGGATTCCCTAGATATTCGCGAAGGAATTCCTAAGGATTTCTCAGGATTCCTATGGATTCGTAAAGGTTCCTCGGGAGTCCTGAAGGAATCCGGAAGGATTTCTCCGGATTCTTATGGGACTCCAGATTCCTAAGGATCCCCAAAGGAATCCCGAAGGATCCTACGGAATCCTGAGGACTTCCGAAGAATCCGAAGGAATCCGGTGGAATTCCAAAGAGCCCGAAGGAATCCTAAGGAATCCGAAGGAATCCGAAGAAACCTTGAGGAAGTCCAAAGAATCCGAAGGAATCCTGAGGAATCCCAAAGAACCCGAAGGAATCCGGAGGAATTCCGAAGAATCCGAAGGAATCCGGAGGAATTCCGAAGAATCCGAAGGAATCCGGAGGAATTCCGAAGAATCCGAAGGAATCCTGAGGAATTCCGAAGAATCCGAAGGAATCCGGAGGAATTCCGAAGAATCCGAAGGAATCCTGAGGAATTCCGAAGAGTCCGAAGGAACCCTGAGGAACCCCAAAGAATCCGAAGGAGTCCTGGAAATTCCGAAGAATCCAAAGGAATCCTGAGGAATTCCGAAGAATCCGAAGGAATCCTGAGGAATTCCAATGGATCCGAAGGAATCCTGAAGAATTCAGAAGAATCCGAAGGAATCCTGAAAGAACCCGACGGGATCCGGAAGAATTCCGAAGAACCCGACGGAACCCTGAAGAATTCCGAAGAACCCGACGGAATCCTGAGGGATTCCGAAGATCCCACTCATGGTTGTAATTGGTCTCAGTTCTGGTTGGAATTGGTGTCACTTCTGGTTGCAATTCGCTCCGAACGGTTGGAATTTGGACCAGTCGGTTGTAATTCGCTCCATTTCGAGTTCAACCCCCCCCCTCCTCCTGTGACGGGGGGGGGGCGGTGGTGGTGGTGGTGTGGTAGATTGTGGTGGTGGTGGTAGTGGTGGTGGGCTTTTGTGGTGGTGGTGGTGGTGGTGATGGTGAGTTGTGGTGGTGGTGGTGGGTTTTTGTTGTGGTGGTGTGGTGGTGGTTTGTGGTGGTGGTAGTGGTGGTGGGTTGTGGTGGTGGCGGTGGTTTGTGGACGCTTGTTGTGGTGGTGGTGGTGTCGCTAGTGGCGGTGGTGGTGGTGTTGTCGTGGTTTGTGGTGGTGGCCTTGGGTTGTGCTGCTGGTAGTGGTTGTGGCGGTGGTGGTGGTGGTGGTGGTGGTGGTGTGGTAGATCGTGCTGGTGGTGGTGGTAGTGGTGGTGAGTTTTTGTTGTGGTGGTGGTGATGGTGAGTTGTGGTGGTGGTTGTTGTGGTGGTGTGGTGGTGTTTTGGTGGTGGTGGTGGCGGGTTGTGGTAGCGGCGGTGGTTTTTGGACGTTCATTGTGGTGGTGGTGGCGGTGGTGGTGGTGTGGTGGTTTGTGGTGGTGGCGGTGGGTTGTGCTGCTGGTAGTGGTTGTGGCGGTGGTGGTGGTGGTGGTGTGGTAGATTGTGGTGGTGGTGGTGGTGGTAGTGGTGGTGGGTTTTTGTTGTGGTGGTGGAAGTGATGTTGAGTTGTGGTGGTGGTGGTGGTTGTGGTGGTGTGGTGGTGGTTTGTGGTGGTGGTAGTGGTGGCGGGTTGTGGTGGTGGCGGTGGTTTGTGAGATTGTTTGGATGGTGGTGGTAGTAGGGACGGTGGGGTGGTGTCGTGTGTGGTGGTGGCAGGTAGGTTGTTGCTGCTGGTAGGGTGGTGGCGGTGGTGGTGGTGTTGGTGGTGAAGGTGGTAGTGATGTGGTAGATCGTGGTTGGTGGTTGGTTGTAGTGGTTAGTGAGGTTTTGTTGTGGTGGTCGGCGATGGTGAGTTTTGTGTGGTGGTTGTGGGGTGTGGTCGGTGTTTTGGTGGTGGTGGTGGCGGGTTGTGGTGGTGGCAGGGGTTTTTGCGACGTCATGTGGTGGTGGTGGCGGGTGGTGGTGTGGTTCCGGTGGTTATGTGCGTGTGTGTGGTATAGTGTGCTGCGTAGTGGTTGTGGCGGTGGTGGTGGTGTGGTAGATTGTGGTGGTGGTGGTGGTAGTTGTGGTGGGTTTTTGTGGTGGTGGTGATGGTGAGTTGTGGTGGTGGTGGTGATTGTGGTGGTGTGGTGGTGGTGTGGTGGTGGTTGATGGTGGTGGTGGTTGTGGTCGTGGCGGTGGTTTGTGGACGTTTGTTGTGGTGGCGGTCGTGGTGGTGGTGGTGGTGTGTTGGTTTGGTGGTGGTTGTTGGTGGTGGCGGTGGGTGTGATGATGGAAGTGGTTTGGACAGGTGGTGGTCGGTTGTATGTTGGTGGTGGTGTGGTAGCTTGTGGTGTGGTGGTAGTGGGGTGGTCTTTGGTGGTGGTGGTGGTGTTGATGGTGAGTTGTGGTGGTGGTTGTTGTGGTGGTGTGGTGGTGGTTTGGTGGTGGTGGTGGCGGGTTAACCGGGTTGTGGTGGTGGTGGTGGTGGTTTTTGGACGTTTGTTGTGGTGGTGGTGGTGGCGGTGGTGGTGGTGGTGACGGTGGTGGTGGTGGTGGTGTGGTAGAGTGTGGTGGTGGTGGTGGTAGTGGTGGTGGGTTTTTGTTGTGGTGGTGGTAGTGGTGATGGTGAGTTGTGGTGGTGGTTGTGGTTGTGGTGGTGGCTGTGGTGGTGGCGGTGGTGGTTGTGTGGTGCTGTTGCTGGTGGTGGTGGAGGTGGGTTGAGGCGGTGGTGGTGGTGGTGGTAGTGGTGGTGGTGGTGGTAGTGGTGATAATCGTCGCTGCGTTCCCGCCGTTGCCGGCGCCAGCGCCGGCGCTGCTGACCGGCGCCAGCGCCGGCGCTTGCGCGAGGGTTGGACCCCCCCCCAGGCGCGATGGGGGGGGGGGGTGTTTGAACCCCTCCCCACTTGAGCTGCTCGGTCATCGTTCGCTGCGTCCCAGCAGGGGCGCTGTCTGGCGGGCCGCCCAGGCCGGCGTCCGGCGGCTGAGGGATGGGGGGTTTGAAACCCCTCACCCCTAGGAGGGGTGGGGGGGGGGTTTGACCCCCCCCCTGGGGGGGGGGGGAGAGGGGGGGGAGGTTCGGGAGGGGGGGGGTTGGGGGGGAGGGGAGTCCCCCTGGTTTTGATCGACGGCGCCGAGTGTTGGGGGGGGGCCCACCCCCCGGTTTGAAACGCGCCGCCGAATGTTCCCAAGGCAAGCGCCCGTGAAACGCGTTCTCTCCGAGGTCAGATACATGAGAATCGAGCAAACCACGCCGGAGATCCTCTGGATCCGCGCCAAAAACGAAGTCAGCACTCTCATCATTCACAGCGATCATATCACTGAGAGAAACGACGCTGCGGGAAGCGATGGGCTTAGATAGTCCAGTAGAGTACGCCGTCTTAGCTGCTGTCTTCAAAGGGCCGTCCGAGGCTTTGCCGAGAAGGGTCCTGTGAACACCAGGTCCGTGAGAGCATCTGCCCTTGCCGGGGGTGTCTTGGAGAAAGGAAGGAAGGAAGGAAGGAAGGAAGGGAGGGCGTACGGAGGCCGAGGAGGCGGGTGAGGGCTCTGCCTGCCGTGTCCCAGGCTGTGTCAGCTGGACGGTGCTCGCTTTGGTCAAAGTCCACTGCACAAGAGTGAGTAGCAGGCACGAGGGCGACAAGAGGGGGCCAACAGGAAGAGGTGGGAGCTCCAGCGATCCACGTGGGGGGGATAGGGTGCTCCATCCATCTACTGGTGCCAGCCGCCACGTGAGCGGCGAAACTATAAGTGAGAGCGTGCAGAAGCTGAGATCCAACAGAAACTTGGAGGCCTTGGCGGGCCGTGCACCAAGGGACTCCCCAAACATGTTCCTGGGTCCGCAGGGGGGGGTCCCCTTCGTACCACCGAGCAGCACACCACGTCACGCAGGGAGGCCGCCCCCTGAATTGAGAACCCTCCTATCACGCACGTGACCTAGCCATCCGTTGATAACCGAAGCCTGCGTGAGGTCCCCTCTCTGGGGATCTATGGCGGCGTCCACTGGCAGACTGTGTATGACACGCGCAGTGGATGGCCAGGCGTATTCTAGACGATGCTGTAAATCCCCAGACCTCCGCACGCCTGAGGAGGAAGGAGGGAGGAGGGAGGAGGGAGGGTTAGACGGATGAGGAAGAGGAGGAAGAGGAGGGCGGGCGAGCAGAAAGGCCAGGGGCCTCTTGGATGCTTCTCAGAGCCTCTTCGGATGTTTCTTGAGAGCTTTGTGTAGGCCTCTTTGGGGCTCTTGGGTGCCTCGTGGCGGTCCCAGGGGCCTCTTGAAGCGTCTTAGATGCCTCTGGGGAGCCTCTTGGGGGCATCTAGGGGGCCTGTTGGCCCCTACTGGGCGCCTTTTGGGGCTCTCTCGGGGCACTTTTGGGAGCTTCTGGGGCCATCTTGAGGCCATCTAGGAGGTGATCGATCGAAGACGGGTGCGTCCTTAATTAGTGTCGCTCCTCCCCCCTCCCCTGGAGGCTGACATGTAACCAAAATGGTATGTAAGATCGGTGAGTTTGCCGGTTTACATGTTCAGTCTCAAGCGACCGCCCAGTGTTGAGCATGAGCCGCCGCCCCGCCTTTACAGCTATGGCACGCCTGGCAAAACGAATGTCTGCGGCGCTAAGGCGAGAGGCCTATTATGAAAACGGCCCCCCTCTATCCTTGTAGCCGCTGCGACTTGTAAGGCGAGTGCGCGCGGCGCTAGGGCGGGAACCACGGGTTGAACACCATTCTACATCCGTGTACCCATTGGAGGTTGTCGAGACGAGTGTGCGTGGCGCTGCCGCGAGAGCCACAGTTTGGACCCCCCCTCCAGGAGTGTACCTATTTGAATTGCCAATGAGGCGAAACGCCCTGGCCGCCCTACCGACAGTCTCATTGTAAGACGAAGGGAGATATCTAAAAGGGGAAAGAGTGGAGGAGGACGGGGAGGAGAAGAAGGACGAGGCGGGCGGGGGGGAGGATATGATTAGGAGGAGGAGGAGGAGGAGGAGGAGGAGGAGGAGGAGGAGGAGGAGGAGGAGTTGCAGGAGAAGGGACGGGAGGAATTGGAGTTGGAGGAGGGAAAGTGCGCACCGCAGGAACGCGGAGCGGCCCGACTGGCCCCCAGGGCCTACGAACGGCCTCTGCCCGAGAGGAGCACGCGCGCGCGGGACCTGAAACGCACCAGAAGTGCCAGGTCCCCAGCAGTGGCCGAGCAATTTGCTGCGCAGGGGAAACGGTGGCCTACCTCCTCGCCACGCAGAGGGCAGATGTGGCCTAAGGCCTCGCCGCGCAGGGGACAGCATGTGGGCGAACCCCTCGCCACGCAGTTGCAAAAAGTGGCCTACTCCCTTGCCGCGCAGGTGAAAATAAGTGGTCTGACCCCCTGCCACGCAGGGAAGACATTGCGGGCTGATCCCTCGCCACACAGGGCAAAGATGTGGCCGAACCCCTCGCCACGCAGGGAGATGTGGATGCCTGACTTCGGATGTTTCTGGTCCAAGGCCAGCTTGATGGCCGCCTCCTGTGCAGCACGTATCTTCGTATCCTCCGACTGGTCAGGGCATACCTCTTTCAGCCCGCGCACGTTCCCGCCATTAATGCAGAATGTGGCACACTTCTCGCAGACACGAAAATGTTTGATCGCACCCGGCACCGATGGCCTGAGTACCTCTTTCTCCTCCGTTGGCGGCACGTTGACAGGCACACATCCGGGATGTTCTGGCAAGAAACAGTCCGCCGTCCAGCCCAACACCGCCGTTGGCTCACACCTCTTGTTCCTTTCCTCCGTGCGCAGACTACCGATCGCATGCTCGGTACTCGCTACGGCATTGCAATTTCGACACTTCCAGCAGCGTGGCGCCTGAGGATCAGTGTCATGCCAGAAGTCGTGGTACCCCAGGTCCACCGCAGGAACCTTGGCCTCGTGGGGCTTCGACACCAAGTTTTGCTCCAGTCTCTGGGCCCACTCCGCATGCCGCCTGCGCCAGCTGCCCAAGCATCGCCACCGCGTCGACCGCGTTCTTGAACCGACCTGGCAATCACGCACGAAGCTGTCCGCAATCGTAACAGCACCACGACCCAGGCCAGCAAAGAAATCAGCCCAGTGGTTGCCAATCCAGTCTACTGGGCCGCAGCATTTTTCCATTGCCTTGTCGTGCGTCAGGTGCGACCCCTGCTGCGCGAACACTGGGTTGACCTCCTCGTCACACAGTTCCTTGATCTTTGTCGATCAGCTCGCGTGCTTGGCCTTTGGATCTGCACTGCTCTTCCCGTTCCTGTTGGCCTCGTTCACGAGAGACAGGGGGTCGGTCACCACCACTGCCAGCCCCGAAGTCACTTTCTGCGCCTGCACTGCCGCATAGCGCTCGGCGTACGAGACCACCTGGATGCGGCCAGGTGCTCCATCGTATCGTGCACGGCAGGGCCACCCGCCCTTACCAAGTTCGACGACGGCCCAACCGCTTCGCTTGCACTCGGGGAAGTCGGAATGAGAGGCTGCCCCATCCTTGTTGTAGACACGGCTCCCCCAACACGTCGTCTTCTTCGGTCATGCAGGTTGTGGGTTCGAAGTTTGTGGTGTTGCGTCATCGTCGGGAGAACTTGGAATGATCGCGCACTATGCGGGTGCCTGCCCGCAATGCTTGATACCGCGCATCTGATAACAATCCTACGAATTGTTGTGGCACTTCTGAAGGGGCCCTCAACGCCTGACCCAGCACCCGACACACAGCTCCCATCGGCAAGTCTGCAGTTGCTTTCAAGGCCTGACCCAGCACCCTTGGAAGCTGATGATCGCGTCGCACCAGTAGCAGTAGAGGGTCCAGCAGCTGCTATACCATGGGTGGGGGAGGGGCTCGCTCGCAATCAGCTCACGCCATCGCCCTGAGCCACTTCATCCTGAATGGCAGTCCCACGCTTACCTATGGGTGTCTGGCTAGACGATGTTGCCTGTCCGACGTTCCGCGGATCAGCTGGGTTCGCATTCGGGTAGCCCCCCGTAGGGTGCATCGTTTGTATCATTTGACTTGTTTTTTGATGTGAATCTGGGTATTCTCTCATTCTCCCTCCCTCCCTCCCTCCCTCCCCCTCTCTCTCTCTCTCTGTCTCTCTCTCGTTCTCTCTGTCCGCAGTTTTCGTTTTCCTGGTATTCGTCCTCGCGCCTCCCTGTGGTGGTGAGGTGGAGGCGGCGCTGGGCGGGCGATTGCGCCGAAAATCAACAAACACATGAAAATCAGTCCACACCAAAGGAAGCACAGGAATACCAGACCCCCCAGGCAAACAAACATAAACGAAATCAAGGCACCAAGTGGTTTTCGGATGGGAAGCATTGAACAACCTTCGGTTGTGCTTGGCTTTTATATTTAAGCAGCCCAGGGCTTGGATTTCGTTGATTTGTTCTGCCTCGGGGCTATGATTTTACTGTGTTTCCCTTGGTTTTGATTGGTTATCATGTTTTTTTTGTTTCTGGCACCCCGCTCTGTCTCTGGGGGTGAAGTGAGGGCGGCGCTGGGGGGGCGAGGGCGCCGAAAACCAACAACAACAGGAACATCAGCCACAACAAAAAACAGAAACATCAGAGCCCCCAGGCAAAAAAAACGGAATCAAGGCCCCGAGTGGTTTTCGGATAGGAAGCATTGCAAAACCTTGGGTTTTCTTTGGCTTTTCTGTTAAAACACAGCTCAGGGCTTTGATTTCGTTCTTTGTTTTGCCCGGGGGGCTGTGGTCTTCATGTTGTTCCTTTGGTTTTCACTGAAGATCCTGTTTTTGTTGGTTTCTGGCCCTCCGCTTTGCCTTTGCGGGTGAGGGGGAGGCGGCGCCGGGGGGACGAGGGCGCCGAAAACCAACAACAACAGGAACATCAGTCACAACCAAAGGGACAACAGCAAAATCGTAGCCCCCAGGCAAAACAATCAACGACATCAAGGCCCCGAGTGGTTTTCGGATGTGAAGCATTGGAGAGCCTTTCGGTTTCTCTGGGGTTTTCTGTTAAAAGTAGCTCAGGGATTGGATTTCGTTTTTTTGCTTGGGGGCTCTGGTCTTCATGTTTGTTCTTTTGGTTTTGATAGATTTGCCCACATGGGGAATCAATTTTGAAGCCTCCACAAATGGAATCCTTTTGTAAGGCGCCGCAGAGGGGATCAACGTGTACCCCGCCACAGGGGGAACCAGTTTGTATTCGGCACGTAACGAATCAATTTGCAACCCGCCACGCAAGGTAGTTTGTGCAAAACGCTTTCGAAGGATGGTGCGCTGAGATTATCATTGCAACGCCGTGAAGGCCAAATAAGTTATGGAGACACCAGAGGAGAAGGGGAAGAGGAGGAGGAGGAGGAGGAACGCGACGAGGCCGAGGAGAAGAGGAAAGAAGAGCAGAGGAACACAACGAGAATATGGATAATGATAGGGGGAAAGGAACGGGCTTTCGGAACCCAGGGGCCCAGGATCGAGGGGATGTGGAAGAGGGGCAAGAAGGATGACGAAAGGATCTGAGAGATGATTTCGGTAGCAGTTTTGGCTTAAGCAATCTGTGCGCTCTCAGACAGCGACAGCGACGCCGGCCATTCAAAAACACACTTCCAGCGAAAAGCGGCAATGGAAAGAAGCAGTGGCCGAGGGGGGAGAGTTCAAACCGAAAGGCGAATGGCTCTTCGACCCCGAGAAGGAGCAGGAGGCCCTCAAGAAGGCAAAAGGTAGTCCACGACCGCGAGTTGGACCACCAGGAGGGAAAGCAGAAGGAGAAGGGTACGGCCACGGAGCAGGCGGAGAAGACGACGAGAAAACAGAAGGACGGGAAGGAGGCACACCAGCACCACGAACGG
Organism: Prorocentrum cordatum; assembly: GCA_963575745.1. Taxonomy (NCBI): domain Eukaryota; class Dinophyceae; order Prorocentrales; family Prorocentraceae; genus Prorocentrum; species Prorocentrum cordatum. Next base: position 716,931 of record CAUYUJ010015460.1, read on the forward strand.
GGCCACCACCAGAAGGAAGCGGAAACAGAAAAAAAGGAAGCGACGGAGAAATAGGACGAGAACGCGGGGAAGCAGCAGGGCGGGGAAGAGGATACCCAGCAGAACACAAAAGGCGACTGCTTTTGGGCGAAGCCCGCCCCCTCGTTGAGCTCCGCAAGGCTTATGACAAACTCCATAATTCTACGTATCAGAAGAAGTCATATTTAGATCGCAAACAGTATTGCGTCGACAGCATGGCGGTGGTGAGCATGAATGTGGAGGCATGCGAAAGGCCGCTCGCAGGACGCAGCTCCAAGTCGACAGTCCACGACCTGCTCTGTTGGTTTTTGGGCAGCGTCGCGCTTCTCTTATCATCAAAACATACCAGTCTACAAAGCCAGAGCTGGTTCGTCGTGCACGTTCGGAACAACCCGAAACGAGGCGGCGACGTTCCTGCTGAAGGCGCACAACGCAAACGTCTTTATTTCAATCCCCGAGCGATGCACGCTGACTTTTGGCCTCTTCTCGTTTGGAACAGTGATTGCCCTGCACGCGAAGAGACGCGCTCCAGAGGGGGTGGTTGTCATAAAGGCTGTGTCCTGGCACGCCCGCGCGATGTCAATTCTCCGCCAGCAGCTCGAGCAGGGTTTCATTGCCATTCCCGAGCCGGTTAAGTTTGAGGAGTGGCATGGCGCCCCAAAGAGGAACAAGCGCAAGCGCACGTCCTTCGCTGGCCCAGCTAAGCGCCAGAAGTACTAGCTGATGCCTGCGGCGTGCAACGCCTCTTTTCCTCCGCCAGTGATATTGTTACTTGTATTCGCGACGCGCGTACTTGAAAATCTGCGTCGGTTGCGCCTTCGTTCGCGCTGGGAGGCCCCAGCTATTCCGCCAACTCCCCGCGGCAACGCTCAATGTGCTGCGCGCGAGGGATTGCGCTTGTGTTTTGCCCTGCGTTGCGCGTGCATTACGTTTGCACTGCGTCGTGCCATTGCGTTTGCATTGCTTTTTGTTGCAGTAGTGGAGAACGAGCGAGAGGGGGAGGGGGCGGAGGGCGGTGAAATGGAGGGGGGGGAGGGAGAAGGGAAATGAGGGTAGGCGACGCATGTGTTAAGATGCGACGCGTCGTATCCTCAGACCCCTGAGAGCCGTCGCGCGCGCGGAGAACTGCTTTGTCAAATCGCACATACGATGCGCCGCACGGTAGCCCCCCCCCCGCGAGCTGCTTACAGTTCGTGGCGCAATGTCACCTGGGGTGCTCCCCGCAACGTTGGTTGCCGGAGGATTCCCAGCACAACGTGGCCACTTTGAACCTGAGGTGTTCCCTGCGATTGCCCCCCCCCCCCCCCAGCCCCCAGGATTTGGAAACGCCCACCCCTGCTCCTGGCTCGGGGTTCCGCCTTCCGATGACATGCTGCATGTGCGGGAAAGGCCCCCCCGACCCCGTTTGTTGCGCACTCCAGCAGCAGCATCGTCATCATCGCCACCAAAGCTATCATCATCATCATCATCAGCAGCAGCAGCAACATCAGCATTGTCATGGTCGTCATCACCATCATCCTTCTCATCACCATCAACAGCGGCATCATCATCAGCATCATCGGCATCAACAGCAGCATCGGCATCGCCAACATCAGCATCATCACCATCATCACCACTCTCAGCACCATCGTCATCATCAGCATCAGCAGCAACATCACCATCACCATCAGCATCATCATCATCGTGCCGACGTTCACCTTGATATGGCTGCCGAGGCTGCGGCTGATCGACGGGCTCCCGATCACCAGGCATCGTCTCGAACTTGGCTCGAAGATCGACCAGCTCACTCCAGTGTCCCATCTCCAGTTCGCAGCGTTCCGATCGGGGAGGGCTAGCCAGCATTTGAACGATACTGGTCCAACTCGGTTCAACCTGCCTCCGCGCCCTGGCACGCAACTCCTGAATGATAGGCGCCAGCGTGCGGTCAGTAAGCCACAGACGCAGGCGACTCTCAAAGGCCTGGTTTCGTCCGCTAGTGAACGTCGTCCTCAGGAACGGAACGCGCCGTTCCATCCATTGCATGTTCGGTCGAGGCACCACGCTCGTGTCATCGAACCACATGGCCGCCTCCGACGACAGAGCATCTCCGCGTCTACGTGGCCCTGCCCTGTTGGATCACGCTCAGGCGCGTTAGCAGGAGGGGGCCCTGTGCCAAGAAAGGGGCGGCCCTGGCTCAACGCTCAACTTAAGCACGCCGTCGTCGACGTTGCCAATCCCCCAAGAGAACACTTGCGGATCCACCAGCGGACGGGGTGGTCGGGAGCAACGTCACGAACTCGAAATAGTCGTAGCACGCCTCACCGAGCCCACGATCAAGAGCTGCGCGCCTAACCGGACGAAGCTGAAGTATAATCTTCTCGGAGAAGTCTACTTCCCGACATCCTACAGATTTTCACACGCGCACCGCATGTGCCTACAAGATGCATCCTTCGCTTGGCACCACTCGCAATCGGCATTATTTCGGAGCTTGGTTGGAACCGACCGCTGGGGCCATCGGTGTTCCCAGCCACGCAGCTCCAACCACTCCATGCTGCTTGGACTCCAGGGCGAGGATGTCATTGCGCATGGCCCTGTGCCACAAGTAAGTATTCGGTCCCAGTGGCCTCGGGGGCGTGGTCGGTCATGCAGCTGCGCTGCCATTGCCGAGCCCCATTCGATCACCAGTTCGCGCACCTCCTTCGGGGAACTCGTCAGCAGCGATATCATGTCGCGTTCACTTGGCTTAAACTGCGCGGGGTCCACTAACTCCCACTCTATCCTGCCCAGTGAGAGCATCGGCGCTGCAACAGGCCCCGCGCGCGAAGCCCAGCTCAGGTTCTCGCCGAGCCTCGCCTTCACTGCCGCCCACGCGTGCCAGAGCGGAGCCCCTGGAAGTCGGCCTTCCCACTGTCCAGCCGCGTAGCGCTCCGCCAAGTCGGCCGTCGCGTCGCGCATGGGCTTCTGCATCGCCAGGTCGCATGGCAAAGAGCTCCCCTTTTGTGGATGCCCAGCCACCGCGCCGGCCAGTCGCCGACCTTCGTCCTGGTGGAGTCGGGGATACCCGACACGCTGCCGCCATGCCCCGTCGACGCGCACACCCCAGCACGCCACAATAGAGCCGCTTTGGCACCGGCTCCTTGTCGCGCCGCCTTGAGTCTGGGGTTGCGACCTCCAGCACTTCGTAGGCGGTGCTTCTCGATGGCCCCCTCCGTCCGCATTCTCAACAGCGCGTCGCCCAGGTTGTGCGCATGTGGCTTGGCCTCCATCCGCAGGCGCGTGAAACTCTTCTCCAACGACTTCTGCGCCGCCACTGACGTCGAAGCGGGGTGGGGCTCAAGGAGGGGGGCGAGGGTGACCAGAGCAAACCCACGATGCGTTGCGATAGCGCACCCTCCTGTCCCAAATCATCTCCTCACATGTCTCTACAGGCCATCCTTTTCACGACAAGAAGCGCTCCTCCCTTTTTGGAAAGGAATTGCTTCGCATCCTTCCAGTGCGTAGTCAGGAAGGCGAGACAGAACCATCATGCATTTCACGAAGGTGCCCAGCGAGCTCCCCTGATTGAGAAGGACGACCCCCTATCCGAGTAGCTGTTGCAAGTACCCGTCGGTCGTTGAAAGAAGGTCATTCTGGATTCCCGGAACCTAATCAACTTCAGGCACCTTCCTACTTCAAGAATCGATATGGTTTGACTGTTGTTTGTTATTATGTGGACGGGCCCGAACCCAATCTACTTTATCCGCCTTCTTACTTCATGTTTCTACCTACTTCTCCCGACCGGCGTGTATTTACAATTTGGGTATGAATGTCGAGAATGGTTGAAGCAACAGTCTCATTATGAAGCGGAGCCTCTCTCGATACGACATACGCTGAAGTATCTGGCATATACGGCATATACCTTTTAGGGAAGTCGCAAGCCAGAGTCAGATTTGAGAGTGGGCCGCCCCCTGCCCTCATAGCTGTTGCAAACCTATCAAAACGAAGGTGCGCGGCGCTGAGGCGAGAGCCCCATTATAACGACGCCCCCCGTCCATCATTGTAGCTTTTGCGACTTGTAAGACGAGTGCGAGCGGCGCTCAGGCGGGAGGCCCACGTTGGAAACGGCGTGTGCTCCATCCGTGTGGCAGCTGCAAACTTTTAAGACACACGTGCGCGGCGTAAAGATGATATCCCAATGCTGAAACTAATCCCATCAATCCGTGTAGTTGTTGCGAATGCCAAACTGTAGGATCATCAATCGCCTGGGTGTCTCAGGCGGAACGCCTGGCCCGCCTTTCCAACACGTCTGGGGGTGCGAGAGGGAGGAGTTATATACAAGGGAACCGGATGGAGGAGGAGGAGGAGGAGGAGGAGGAGGAGGAGTTGGAGTTGGAGTTGGAGTTGGAGTAACAAGTCGAAACGGATGGAATCGTATGGAATTGGAGTTATAGGAGGAGGACGAGGAGGAGGAACAGGAGTAGGAGGACCAGCGTAAACGTAATAGTCACCAACGATATTGTAGTAAACCCTCCCTCCAAATTCCCTTGTTCATAGGCCCCTACAATGGTTCATTTGCATTGATGGAACTGCCTGGTTGGAAGACACCCGTTCGAAGACCCTGAATCATGCCAAAACATTGTTTTCGGGATTCCAGTACCACGGATCAACCTGACTTGTTGCGTCTTGACGATCCTGAATCGTGCCAGGACGCCATTCCGATGCCTATGATTTCAACACAGAGAACCAACATAATTGTTGCACCCGCATAATCCAGAATCCGTCCAAAACACCGTTGCTGGTACGTTGATGATGGGACACGGTGAAAGTCTTGCAAATTTTACAGCGAATGTGCGCGGCGTTACGGCGAGAGCCTCATTTTGACAAGGAGGCGCCAACAATCCGTGAAGCTCTTGCCAATTTAAGAAACGAATGTGCGCGTTGTTAAGGCGAGAGCCACATTTTGAAACCCATTCGCCTTGAATCTGTAAAACCCGTGCACATTGAAAACGAATGTGCGCCGCGCTCAGGCGAGACCCACATTTTGAAAACGACTCGCCTTCAATCCGTGCAAGTGTTGCAAATGTCTGAAACGGATGTGCGCCGCGCTAAGGCGAGAGCAACATTTTGAAAACGACCCGCCCTCCATCTGCGAAGCTGTTGCCAATTTTTAAGCTTCAGAGTCGTAAAGTGTGAGGAACTCTCAGGCGAAACGCCTGGCCCGCCCTAAAAACTGGCTTCGGGGTGCGACAGGGGGAAGTTCTTTATAAGGAAAAGGAATGGAGGAGGAGGAGGAGGAGGAGGAGCAGGAGGAGCAGGAGGAGGAGGAGGAGGAGACGGAGGAGACGGAGGAAGAGGAGGAGGAGGAGCAGGAGGAGGAGGAACTGGCCGCTGGAGCAGGAGGAACAGCAGCAGCAGCAGCAGCAGCAGGAGGCGGAGAGCCGGCTGGAGCAGGAGGAGCAGCAGCAGGAGCAGGATGAGCAGCAGCAGCAGCAGCAGCAGCAGGCGGCGGAGAGCCGGAGAGCACGAGCCGGCAGCAGGAGCAGCAGGGCCCAAGACGCAGTCCCTAAGCGCAAAGGGGCCATGGGACACATCGGCTCCCGAAAAGCTTGCAAGGGAGCGACAGACAGGGCAGCGTGGTGGAGGAAAGAGGCCTTGGCTTCACTCGCTCACTCCCCTCCTTAGTCGTCGCGCCATGCACCCGCAGGGCGGGAGGGAACAGGAATAGCGGCATGGCTGCGTGCGTGCGAGAGCCAAGCCCATTAATCGCCTTCGTGCGCGCGCGATGGCGGCGGCGGCGCGCCGCTGCGCGGCCGCCTCGTGGCGACGGCGCCCCGCCGACCTGGCAGCCCTAGGTGGCGCAGGGCGAAGAGGCCTTGCTGCGGGCGCGCCGGTGGGATCCGGGCCGGGCGCCTTGGTGGCGCACCGCGAGGAGACCGGGCCAGGCTTGGGCGAGGCGCTCGGGGCGCTGGCTGACCGCGGCCTACTCGGTGGCGACAAACCCGGGCCTTACACGCGCCGCCCAGAGCGTTCCGAAAGGCTCTCGCTCCTGAGCGCTCTGGAACGGTCTCGGCGTTCGATACGTCTTCAAAGATTTTCGATTTCCCCTCGATTCGATTTGATCGTCGTCCTGGCTTTCTCCGAGGGGGCACGTACGGGTCGAATCGAGCCACACTTGCGGCGACAGGCCGCAGACCCCGCCGCCCATGGGCTCAGGAACGCAATGGGTGGCGGGGATAGGGTTCGGATGTCGTCACCTAGCCTCGCCCATACGGCGGCCCACGGCTTGCGCGCCGGGGCAGTGCGCTCAGGGAAGACCAGGCTGCACCTGCTGGACGCGCACGAGGTCGTGGCGCTGCTGCGGAACGGCGCGGTGACCCCCCTGGAGCTCGTGGACGTTGTGGAGGCCCGTTGGGCGGCCACCGAGCCGCTGGTGCACGCCACCCCAATCCCGTGCTTCGAGCGCGCGCGCGAGGCGGCGTCTGTGATGAGTCACCCGCGAGTGCCACCGCCAGGGTACCTGCACGGACTACCCGTGCTGGTGAAGGACGCCGAGGCGGTCGCGGACGTCCGCTTTACCGAAGGCTCGCCCATCCACGCGGACCGCGTGCCCGAGCGCAGCAGCGATCTGGTACTGCAGTTGGAAAGCAAAGGGGCGGTCGTGGTGGGGAAGACCAACGTGCCCGAGTTCTGCGCCGGATCTCAGACTTTCAACTGGCAATGCTTGGGGCTGCGCGCTGACATCCTCCGCTGGTGGTCCCAGATGGCATCAGCAGCCCCTCAGGGTTTTTAAGCTGACGCGAAATTCAAGAGCAGGCCTAGTTTTTGGAAGGGTACCTCGTGCTCGTTGTGTTTGAGCCCTCCATCCTGAAAGGCTCTTTGTTTTGGGTGCCTCCATGGGGCCTTGGGTCCTCGGAGATCGGGGAGGTCATGTTCTTGGCCCGCTTTCTTGTGGCCGCGTCTCGACCTCAGTGTCCAGGGCGGTCAATCACCCGGCGGCGCCCCCATGTCGCCCGCGCCACGGGCTACAGTGCCGAGACCGCCACGGACTGCTGAGACTGGCCCTGGCTACCTCAACTGGGGCTGTCCGCGCGCAGCCCCAAGCCTTGCCACTCTCAACCCCCTCTTCCCCACCACCGTCTCGCCCTGGGACACGCGCACCACAGCCGGGGGGAGCAGTGGCGGCTCCGCGGCCGCCCTGGCCAGCTGCCAGTGCTGGCTGGCCACTGGCTCGGACCTGGGCGGCTCGCTGCGCACACCCGCCGCCTTCTGCGGCGTGGTGGGCTTCCGGCCCTCGCCCGGCGTGGTCATCCGCTCCAGCGGCGGGAGGCGCTCTGGGCCCCGACGAGGGCTCCACGCGACGAACGGGCCCATGGGCCGCTGCGTGCGGGACGTCGCCCTGCTCCTGGACACCATGTGCGGCAGCAGCGGGTGGGATTTTGCGTCCCCAGGGCCGCTTGGTGGCACGCGGTGGGAGGAGGCGGCCGCCAGCAGCGGGGCCCACGGCACCCCGCTCCGCGTGGCGTTCTCGACGCTCGGCTGCCAGGTGGAGCCCGCCGTGGAGCGCCTGAGCAGGCGGGCCGCCAGCGCCCTGGCGCGCGTCGGCGCCAGCGAGGCAGCGGTGGACGAGATCGACGGAGAGAGCGTGGACTTCGGCAGGGCATGGCGGGCCTTCTGCGTGCTGCGCGGCGAGTCGTTCGCAGCTGACTTCGAGGAGACGCTGCGAGATCCCGCGCGCCGGGCGCTGCTGAAGCCGGAGATCCATTGGAACGCCGAGATCGGCAGGGTGCCCGAGGCTCCCGCGATGGTCGCCTCTGCGAGGGATGACCTGGACGCCCTGTGCGTGGAGGTGGAGGCCTTGTTCGGCCGGTACGACGTGCTGTGCACGCCGGCGACACTGGACGCCGCCTTCGACGCCGGGGTGCGCTATCCCTCCGAGCAGCTCGGCCAGGCCTTCCCCGACTACCTCGCGTGGATGAGGCCCGCGTGCGTCGTCAGCGTCATGCCCTGCCCGGCGCTGGTGCTGCCCTGCGGCTTCCTGCCCGACGGCCGCCCGGTGGGCCTCCAGCTGGTGGGCGCGCCGGGCGCGGACTTCGCGGTGCTCCGCGCCGCGGCCGTGCTCGAGGCGGCCCTGGCCCTGCCGCGGGCCTGCCCGGAGCCGCGGCGCGGCGATGCGCCGCTCGGGACGGTCGGCCCGAGGACCGCGGAGGAGGCGCGGGCCCACCACGAGGGCGGCGTGCGCCGCTTCGTCCAGAGGTTCCGCGGGGCCGCGGCGGGCTAGGATGGAGCGCTTCTGTGGTTCCGGGATTCCCAGCAGGAATTTGGCGCGGGCGGGGGAGGAGGGGGACGCACGGTATGGGGTACAGTGGGGGGAGCGGAGGAAGGGGAGGAAGAGGAGGGGGGAAGAGGGAGGGGCAGAGGGGGGGGGGAGGAAGAGGGAGAGGAGGAGGGGAGTAGGACAAGCCAGGTGCGCTCGCGTCATCTCTGACGTCCTACCCCTCCCTCCCATCCCTTACCATGTCGTAGATCTCCTCTCTATTCGCACAGTCGGATGTCGAGCAGGGCAATGATCCCGAGAGGGTGCGCGATGCATCGTAGAGCACGGCGTAGCAGGGCGCAGAAGAACACGGCAGAGCGTAGTATGTCATAGTATGGCGTGGCGTTGCGTAGTGAAGAATTGCGTCACAAAGCATTGCAACGCAAATGTTGGCATAGCACAGCGGCACAGAACAGAACAAGGCATAGCATAGCGTTGAAGATCAAAGCGTAGAATGGCATAGCATGGCGTGGCACTGGGTAGTCAAGCACTGCATATCCTAGCATTGCAGCTGAAGGCATGGCATCGCACAGTGGAACACCGCATAGCATTGCATTGCATGCCGTGGCATGGCACTGGAAACAAATGACGCCAGCGCTGCAGCGGGAGCACGATTCGGAACGAGCGGAAGCGCGGAAATGAGTCCAGCGTTGCGGCGGGAGCACGATTTCGGAACGAGCGGAAGCTCGAAAATGAGGCCAGCGCTTCAGCGGGAGCAAAATTTTGAACAAAACCCAAGCGATAGCCCAACTCTCGGGAATTTTGAGTGTAAAAAACAATACTCGGAGGGGAGCCGAATATCTTCCGGACCCTATCAGGGGAGAGAGGAGAGTAGTATTCATACTGTGCAGATGTGGAGGAGTAAGAGGAAGTGGAAGGAAGGGGGAGGGAGCTGAGGAGGTGGGCATAAGTGAGAGGACGGAGGAGACGGAGGAGAAGATTTTTTTTTTGACATCCACGATCAAAGACCCGCAGTGCGGGAAAAGTGCATTAGAGAGATAATTGTTATAAAACTCCAATGCCGTCCAAATCAACTGTGACCCCATTCCGTTTCGGATGGAGCCCTCTGCTGAGTTTGGACCAAAGATCTCTTCTGCGGGATTTGTGGGCGGACCAAAGCTTGTCCGCGTGTCCTCGCACGACCAGAGGGTGGGAGGGATTCGCTGGACAGGGGTCCCCCAACCCGCGAAGCTGCCCTCCACATGTGTAGAAGAAGCACAGCTGGCAAAACGCCACAAAACTTCCATCGCTGCAGTCGACAATGATGCAGCGATGACCCAAGTCTCTCAGAGACTGGGGCGAAACCTTAAGCTGCTGAGAGCACCTCCCAGGCGGAGGTCTCGAAAGAGAACGAGAGCACTTGAGGCACTCGTTGCATTGCCAGAATTTGCCAGCCCAACCCCAGGAGTGACCAGGACCTTGAACCCTGGGAGGACCAAGAGCCAGAGGAGACGGAGGAGAAGAGAGGGCGATATAGGAGGAGAATGAGGAGGAGGCGGAGGAGGAGGAGGAGGATGAGGAGGAAGAGGAGTAGTAGGAGGAGGAGGAAGAGGAGGAGGAGGAGGAGGAGGAAAGGAGGAGGAGGAAGGAGAAGGAGAGGAGGAAGATGGAGGAAAGGAGAAGGAGGAGGTGGAGGAGACGAAGAGGAGACGGAGGAGGAGGAGGAGGAGTAGGAGGAGGAGGAGGAGGAGAAGGACGACGAGGAGGAGGAGGAGGAGGAGAAGGAGGAGGAGGAGGAGGAGGAGTTGGAGTTTGAGTTGGAGTTCGAGTTGGAATTGGAGGTGGAGGCTGAGGAGGAGGAGGAGGAGGAGGAGGACAAGGAGAAGGAGTTGGAGTTGGGGTTGGAGTTGGAGTTAAAGATGGAATTGTAGTTGGACGAGGAGGAGGAGGAGGAGGAGGAGGAGGAGGAGGAGGAGGAGGAGGAGCGGGCGTGGAGTGGCAGCAATTCCGCCTGTATCCCGCCGACGGACCCGGTCCAAGCCGGGAGACATCGGCAAGGCATCCGATCCCGCAAGACCCATCGTTTGGTGCACATTGGAAGTCCGTAGGAGGATAACCACGTGCCCCGCACGACGGCTCACAACCAGGGAAACAGGATTTGTGTGTTGGCTGGGGGAGGGGGTTTCAGCTGGCACGATGGTCAATGACAACCCTAGCTCTGGAGGGTACCTTGTATGTTCTTCGTGATTGGGATCTCCCCCTTGGAGTGTCCTTCGTTTGGGCAGTATCTACATTGTGCCCGAGGCCGTCAACGAAGTGGACTCATGCTCTTGACCCGCGTTCTTGTGGCCAGGCTTCGACTGTAGGGGTCCTCCCCGTCCCGGTCACAGGATGGGGAACTCACGAGAGAGTTGCGGATCGGTCCTTGCGATCTCCTCCCGTCCGCCCGCCGGGAGCGCGAGGGGGAATGTGGCGACAGGTCGCAGACACAGTCACATGTGCTGGAGAGGTGGGGCATCGCCAGGTGCTTCCCCACAGGTATCTCAGCATCGCGGCTGTCCGCCATCGCCCACTCTAAGCCGCGAGGCGGTGCCCCCGCCCCCATTCAACAGACACCGCGCCCCAAGGACTTTGGTGTCGGAGGCCCGCTCGCGTCCGCCTCATCTCTCGTCTGTCGCCTCCCCCCTCTTCCGCCCCCTGCACGTGTGGGTTCGCAAGCGGCTCTCAGGCGCAAGCATATGCCGCCCTGTTTGGGCGACGCGGGGAGGTCTTCCTGCCCAGAGGTCCATCCAGGGTGATGGGGGGGGGCTCCGGAAGCTTCTGGAAGGCTCTAGAGACCTCATAAAGGCCTGCAACCTCGGTCTTCTAAACTCGTTGCTGTTGATGGCGACACGGTGCCTATGCCGTTGACGCCCTCGGCCGAAGGCCGAGAAAGTAGTCGGAGGTGTGGAAGAATCCGGCCACGCAAAACGTAGCCGGAGTCAAAAAACAAAGCCAGGCAGGGCGACCAGCAGCCGAGGAGGAGACTACTGACCGCCGCACTGGTCCTGGCCCCCGTCTGTGTGCCAGGGGGGAAGAAGTCCCCTCCCGAGTCGGAGGCGGTGGCCACGTCGCCAACCGCAGTCAGGGATCTCAGTGGTCACATTGAAAAGTCATATAAGGGACACGCTTCGGTGCCAGCGGGAATTAAACTATACAAACCAGCTTTGGGCGAGCCCCCAGAGAAGAGGATGACGACGAGCAGGACCCCCCGCAACACGCGGCACCCCCCTTCCCAGCCGCAACCCTCCGCGAGCCGCCTCGGCAGACAGCAATGGCGGGTTCCGCGCACCTCATAGGGAGCCAGCAATCAGGTGTCGGCAGAAATCGCATACCAATGCCATAAGCCGAAGCAGGGCGCAGGGAGGACAAGAAGCGTCAGGGTACCCCGTGCGCAAAGGAGCGCGGCGCGCCGCACGCCCCCTCCCCCAGGGGCAGGATCCCAAAACCGGAGTCTCAACGGCAGGCCCTCCTCTGGCCGCCAGCGACAGGGCAAAACCCCCGTCCGTGCAGGCCCCTGCCCCGCAGTGGAGGCAAGGGCCGTCTCCGGATGCCGCAGAGCGGCTCTGTAGACGCCGCGCAGCGCACGGCCCCGGCCCTCCGGAGGGGCGTAGGGGGGTGGGGCACTGGCGTGCCCGCGGCCGCTCAGCTTGCGCCGAACAGCCGCACGTCCCAGCTGCCCAGGGCGTCCTGGTCTTCTAACCTCGGTCCTCGAACCTCGATTCCCTGCGTCCCTCGCCCGCGGTTCCCACTCTGGCTTTGAGAGCCGGGAGGCCGTCAGTCGGGTCGAAAAGACAGGACCGCGCCGTTCCTCAGTAGCTATTCCAGCTATCCTCTTGTTTTGTTTCTCTCTCTCTCTCTCTCTTTCTATCTATGTTCTCCCCCCTCCCTCCCTCCCTCCCTCCCTCCCCCTCTCGCCCACTCCCGACGTTCCCTCCTCTTCGCCCCCTCCCTCCCCCGCTTCTCCACCCCTCCATCCACCCCTCGCCCGCTCTTCCTCCCCTCCTCCCTCACTCCTGTCCCCCGCCCCCTTCCCTCCCGGGGGTATCGGAGGTGGACTGGAAGCGTCTTCCTCTCCCTCGGTCCGCAGTCGCCGCCGCCGTCGACGCTCTCGCCGTCGTCGTCAACGCCACCGTCGTCGTCCGCCGACGTTGCCGCCACAGCCGCCGGACGCCGCCGCCGTCGTTGTTGCCACCGCCGCCGCGTGCGCGCGCCCGTGGCAGGCCGTCGCGTCGCCTTGGCCGCGGCCGGCCGTCGGCGGCCCGGACCAGCTCCAGCACAGGCCGCGCGCTCAGTCCGATCCGCCCTCTGCCCGCGCGGCCTGGCTTCATCGCATCGGTCCGTCTGTCACTGCAGCAAGCTGGCGCCGAGGCTGCCGCCTAGACCCGCCCGCAGCGTCAGCGTCATTGGGAAGAGGAGGAGGAGGAGGAGGAGGAGGAGGAGGAGGAGGAGGAGGAGGAGGAGGAGGAGGGGGAGGAAGAGGAGGAGGAAGAGGAGGAGGAGGAGGAGGAGGAGGAGGAGGAGGAGGAGGGTCATCAACGATGTTGGAGTAATCCCTACCTACAAGCTCCCTCTTCATAGGCCCCTACAACGGTTCATTTCCAGTGAGGGAACTGCCTCGTTGGAAGACACCGTTTTGAAGACCCTGAAGGATGCCAAAACATTGTTCTCGGGACTCCATCGCCATGGATCAACCGGACTGTTGCGTCTTGACGATTCTGAATCGCACCTGAACACCATTCCTAGGATTTCAACACACATAATCAACGTAATTGTTGCGCCCGCATAATCCTTAATTGTCCGAAAACATAATTTCTGGTACGTCGATGATGGGAGTCCGTGACACCCTTGAAATTATTGTAAGTGAATGTGCGCGGCGCTAAGGCGAGAGCCACATTTTGAAAAGGGACCGCACTGAATCAGCGAAACTCCTTGGCAAATATGAAAAACGAATGTGCGCCGCGCTAAGGCGAGAGCCACATTTTGAAAACCACCCGTCCTTAATCCGTGACGCTCTTGCAACTGTTTAATACGAATGTGCGCCGCGCTAAGATGAGAGCCACATTTTGAAAACCACCCGTCCTTAATCCGCAAAGCTCTTGCACATGTTTAACACGAATGTGCACCGCGCTAAGGCGAGAGCCACATTTCAAAATCCACCCGCCCCCAATCCGTGAAGCTCTTGCATTTTGTTAAATGAGTGCGTGCCGCGCGAAGGCGAGAGCCACATTTTGAAAACGACCCGCCCTCCACCTGTGAAACCGCTGCCAATTTTAAGCTTCAGGGTCATGGATGGCGAGGAAGTCTCAAGCGAAAAGCCCGGCCCGCCCTAAAAACTGGCCTCGGGGTGCGACAGGGAGAACTTCTAATACGGAACAAGAATGGAAGATGAGGAGGAGGTGGTGGAGGAGGAGGAGGCGATGGGGAAGTGGGACCTCAAGGAAATGCGGGGTCTTTGCCCCCAGATCGGGGGGCTTGGGTCAGCTCCACCGCCACGCGGGAGGCTGACCAACCCAGGAACCGCCGACCGCGATGCCGAAATCCAACGATGGAGCGAACATCATCGCGAGGCCGAAGAGGAAGCTGCTGAGGGGGACGACGCCTCGACAGGGCACTATCGTCGCGCTCGCCAGCATCAGCTCGCCAAACAGCGCCACGTCATCAGCTGCGCAGTGGCCTCGCCTTCGACCCAGGCGCAACCGTCGTCGAGCCAAGCTTCCCACATCGCCCGAATCCAGGCCAGCCCCGCACGGCGCTCATCCACCGACATGGGTACGGGGAGGCTCGCGTCAGCGTTCGCCGCCCGCCAGCCAGGCCTTCGTATGTCGCGGTCGACGTCGCGGTCGACGTCGCGGTCGACGTGGCGGTCACAGGCCTCAGCGTTGTCCGCCATGTGCGTCTGCAGTACCTTGAGCCTCACCATTGTTCCGACGGGCAGGGAGACGATTGCGGTTGATGCTACAGGCAGCGAACCTTGTAGGGCCACGACCCTCTCGAAGTGCGCCACGCCGTGGGGGTTATTTGTGCGGCCCCCCACCGCGCCAGGTACCCAATCCTTCGCATCCAGGGCCGTCGGCGATTCGCTGGCGCTCACCGCCACCACGGGCAAGTACAGCACGCCGCCAACGACTGTCTCCTCCAGGACCGACAGCGCTTCGCCGATGCTCACCTGGTCCTCGCGTTTGTCCAGCTGGCTGCCCTGGTACCCCATGGAGCCTTGCGCGCCGAGGGGGTCCACGAGCACGTCGACGTCGTGCAGCGTGTCCTCCAAGACCTTCTGCACAACACGACCTGCGTTATCATCGCGGTCAACGGCCAGAACTTGGGGCCCGACGTCAGGTCCGTCAGCATGTGGGCCTCCGCCTTCCTGACCCTCTCGGCCAGGCTGAAGCTGGCCCCCGTGGGCACGCTGAGCCAACGCCTCCGCCCAGGTACCGCCCCATTCGTGGTCACGCCCTCTGCCGCCGACCGTTGGGCTGGCAGGCGGCGCTGCGCAGCGCTCGTATTTTGGTCCCGCGCCTGCCGCGGGCGGCGGCGAGCGAGCCCCCGCTCGAGGGAGCGCCGAGGCCCTCGACTGTGTGCGGCAAGCCGCCGACCCCGCCACTGCCGCTGCCACCGGTTGAGCTGCGGCGTCCCCGCCGACGAAATGACCACCGCAGGCACGGCGGCGCACTGCAGGCCAGTCTTGCGGCGCGCCGTCTGCACTGGTCCCGCAGCCTGCGCCTTCCCCTTCCCATCCAGGGCCTGCCAAGACGCTCTCCAAGATTGGCGCCGCAAGAGCCAACCCGGGCACCAGCCAGCGCCGCACACGGCGCTGCGATTGTGCCCTGCGACGCGGCCAACGACACCGCCTGGACCGCAGCGGCATGGTGCCTCGCCCTCTCCGCGCCGAGCTGATCCTCCAGCGACTTGACGATGCCCTCCAGACGCGGAGGCAGGCGGCAGCCAGCCTCCCGTCAGCTGACTGCCGCGCAGCAGCCCGCCGCGCGCGCCGCGCAGGCCAGAGGGAGAGAGGGAGAGAGAGAGAGAGAGAGACCCAAGGTGCGGCCTCGTGCTGCTCCGCCGCCTCGAATGCAGCCGTGCAGCCCGCCGCCCCCATCTGCTGCGCCGAGGGCGAACACACTCGCGCGCGCCCGCGCCCGCGCGGCCAGGCAGCAGCTCTTGAGCCAACATGGCCACGGAGGACGGGGAGGAGGAGGAGGAGGAGGAGGAGGAGGAGGAGGAGGAGGAGGAGGGGGAAGATATGAGCGAGGGTGATGGAGGCGGGGGGAGGGGGGAGGAGGAGAAGTATAAGACGAAAAGGCGGATGAACAGGAGGAGGGAGGAAGGGGAGAAGAAGGGGATGATGAGATCTGGGAGGGTCGGATCGGGTTCGTGAAATTCTGGCGGGTCGGTCGGGAGGGCCTTAGCGGGCGGGCCCAGGCGGTTGGACCCTAACGAGCGGGCGAGACGGAGCGGGCAGGACATCAACGCAATGCCGGTGGGCCAGGCGGGTGGACCCTAACGGGCCGTCGGATTGGGTCGGGCGGACCCTGAAGTAATTCGGAACGCATCTAGCAACATATCCGCGAGGTCGACGACGGCGAATGTGCCGACGACGAGGACTATAACAAGGATGGCGACAGCAACGACGATGAGGGCGACGACGGCCAGAACAGGTGACGGGGCCCGAATGGGCGGCTCAGGCAGGCGGACCCTGACGGGCGGGTCGGGCGGGCGGACTCTATCGGACTGGCCGGTCGGTCGGGCTGAACATCTAGGTATAGTGCGCAATCCATCCAGCAAGATCCGCGAGGCCGACGACGACGAGGACTGTCTAGGACGACGAAGACGCCGACGAAAACGAGGATACACACAACTACGAGGACCACGATGAGGGCGCCGACGGCCCTAACGGGCGGGCGGGCCCAGACAGGCAGGTCGGGTGGGCGGACCATGGCGGGCGGGTCCGGCGTGCGGTCCCCAGCGGGCGTGTCGGGCAGGCGGACGCCTACGGGCGAGCGGATCGGGTCAGGCGGGGCACTGAAGTAGGGCGCGATCCTTCTTGCAAAACGTCCGCGAGGTCGACGACGAGGACTAGGACGACGACGAGAACGACGACGAGGATGTCGACAACGACGGCGACGAGGAGGGCGACGACAGCCCTAACGGGCGGGCGGGCCCAAACGGGCGGCCCTTGGCGGGCGAAGACGAATTGTCAGGCCTGTCGGGTGGACCCTCGCAGGTGGGCCGCGTGGGCGGCCCCTATCGAGCGGGCGGGTCGCCTCGGGCGGGACATAAAGTAGTGCGCAATCCATCCAGCAGCACCCGCGAGGCCGACGATGACGACGACGACGACGATGAGGACGACGAGGACGCCGACGAGCAAGAAGGCAACGGCAAGGATGGCGACATCGATTGCGACGATGAGGGTGACGACGGCCCTACCGAGCGGGCGGGCCCTAACGGCCGAGTCGGGCGGACGTGCGGGCGGACCCGGAATCGGCGGGCGGGTCGGGTTCGGTGGGACATTCAAGTAGTGTGCAGCCCATCCAGCAAGACATCCGCGAGTCCGACGACGACGACGAGGAGGACTAGGACGACGACGACGAAGACGACGAAGACGACGACGAAGACGACGACGACGACGAAGACGACGCCGACAAGGATGGCGACATCGACGACGATGAGGGCGACGACGGCCATGAAGGGCGGTCGTACCCCAACAGGCGGGTCGGGCGGGCGGACCTGAACGGGCCAGTCGGACGTGCGGACCCTAGCGGGCGGGTCGGGCGGGTGGAACCGAACGGGCGGGCAGGTCGGGTCGGGCGGGACACAGAGGGGGGTTGCAAGCTATTCATTCAGCAAGATATCCGCGAAGCCGGCGACGACAACGAGAGCGTCGACAACGACGAGGGCGACGACCACGAGAACGAGGGCGGCGGCCGCCGACGCTTACGAATGAGACGCTGACGACGAGGACGAGGACGAGGACGACGACGACGACGACGACTAGGACAACGAAGACACCGACGACGATGACGTCCACTACGAACTACTAGCAATGCTGATCTCACGAACCACTCGTATATGTGGTGTGATGCCCAAGTCTATGATTGACAAGTCGGTCATACGGTTTATTGCATCCGCATTGGCCCAGATTTGTGTTCCTCTCCCTCCTTCCCCTCCCTCCTTCCCCTCTCTTTTTCTTCCTCCCTTTCTTCGTCTTCTTCCTGCGCCTGCCGTTTGCGGGCCAGAGTCGGTGACTCTGAGGTGTAGCCTTGTACTTGACTTGACGCAGCTCGCCAGATTGCCACTGGGTTCCTCTCATCGTGATGCGATTGTTGCCACGACTTGCAATACACGTGTCTCGTTATGTTCGTTTGCCTGTGTCTCGCGCGTATGGGCTGGCCCTTGTGAGGGTTTCACGATGAGCTGTTCCTGATTGCTTCCGTAGACGGAGTGCTGATACGATTACGTCTACGTCTACTACGCATCTAGCCGTTCCAGTTCTGAGACGAGCCGTAATCCCAAGGCTATCATGAAGACTCGCACGGGTACTTTTATGTAGACCGCACCTGTTTATTACACATACGAATGCGACTACTGCTGCTATCGCTAACGCTACGAGCGCAATGGGAGGCCACGGGAAACCGCAGGATGCCACGGGAGACCACGAGGAGTCAAGGCGACCGACCGATCCCAGATGTTGCGATCCATGCCTTTCGTAGAAGAACGGCATAGGACCCTTGCAGGGAAGCTATATAGGGATTCGCTGTCTTACAGTTCTGGTAGCTGCGATTGCTACCACAACCATAACCTCAATCTTCCAGTACTTGTTTCTACATGTCTGGTATCGGTTACCGTATATTTGTAACCAATGCCATAGCCACGCTTGGCGGCTATTATTTTGCAGTGACCATGCCCATACATATAAGCACAGGTTAAGCGCATCGGCGACAGGAAATGTACATCATGGGAGGGGAAAAGGGGTAGTTCCAGCAACGTGAGACTCCCAACATGTTAATAGTATTGGAACTGCTATCTTATTCCTCCCGCGTTCTAGACAGTAGCAACAATTGAATGACCCTGGCGAGTCCATAGTCAGGGCCTTCTTTCTACCAAGGTAGCTGGAAGCAGTTCTGAGCAATGCGAAGCATTGCAATGCAAGTAACTGCTTGACACTGCTTGGTATTGATTGGCGTGTATTGGCAGTGCTTGAAGTCGCTTCTCGGTATTGCTAGGCATTGCTCAGATTGCTTGGCACTGCTTGGCATCTGGTGGCGTTGCTTGCTATTGTTTGGCATCGCTTGGAATGTCTGGTCGTTGCTTGTCGTTGTCTGGCGTTGCTGGGCATTGCTGGGCATTACCTGGCCCCGTGCAATCCCAGCAACCTCGGGCAATCCCGAACAACGCTAGGGGCCGCCTGGGCAACCTCGGGGAACGCCAGTGGCGAATGACCCAGCACCCGCCAGTTCCTTCTCCGCAAACGCGTAAGAATGCCTTAGGCAAAATTTGGGTGGGGAATAACCGGACTTGCGAGCGAGACGCTGGTGGCAGCATTGTCTTTTCAGAGGTACCCCCTGAAAATGCGGGGCCCCAGAGGCGACCCCGCCCCGAGGTGACCGACTATTTACGAACCCCATCCAGGGTCCAGGATGAGATGAGATCAATTTGCAGCGGCAGCCGACCAGAAGTTAGCAACATACTGGCGAAGCTACACTACAGCAGCCACCCTGAAGGGATGTAGGGAAGAGGGGGACTCTGGGTGGGAAGAGGAGGGCGGGTGAGAAGAAGGGGGAAGCGAGGAGGACGAGGAGGAGGGAGGAGGAAGGTGGAGGAGGAGGAGAGGGAGGATGAGGAGGAGGATGATCAGAGTAAGCCCAAGTTGTACCAACGATGGTGCAGTCCACCCTCCCTTCCCAAGCCCCCTCCTCTTAAGTCCGTTTCCACAGCTCGAGGCGTCCCATTGAAATGTTGGACTCCATGGGCCAGCAATTCAGGCGGGAATTATTTCTTGACAAGAGGACTTGCCCTTCGTCTTTCGAGCTATGAGAACTGCGGCAATGTGGGGACATGGCAATAGCTCCGCTTTGAGAAGGCACCGCCCTCCACCCATCGAATTGCTACACAGTTCCCCAGAAGTCTCAGGCGAGAGCTCCATTCGGAAGAGGAGCCGCCTTTGACCCGTGCAGCTGCTTCATGATCTCATTTGACTCCGAGTATTCTTTGTCAGAGAACGGCTCAGGCGAGAGACTCCATCGTTGCATCTGTTGGGTGTTTACAACGAGGGTGTGCGGCGTCAGGGCGATAACCCAATTTGCATCGGTGCAACTGGTGGAAAGGATTAAGAATAATGTGCTCGGCGCCAAGGCGAGTGCCCCATTTTGAAAGGGTACCGCCTTTGTCAGTGCAGCTCTTGGTTCTCTTCAAGACGACCACGCGCTGCGCCCTTGGATATCGGCACGCCCTCCATCCGGGTGACTGGTGGAAACTTCCAGCTCCAATGCCGTAAACAGTAAACGGTGAGGAAGTCTCATGCAATACGCCTGGCCAGCCCGAAAGGCACGTCTGGTGGTGTGGCAAGGAGAAGTTCAGGAATTACGTATAAAGAAAAAGGCTGGAGGAAAAGGAGGAGGACGAGGTGAACGTGGCCCAGGCTGGGGAGGAGCGGCGGTGCGACAGACCGAAGCGCCCCTACAGGTGGGAAAGAAGAAGGCCGAAGGCCTCAGGTCGTCCGACATAAATCCGCCCAGAACCGGTACCCCGACGCCCCGGGACGCGTCAGAGACATCATCGTCGATGTCATCGTCGTTGTCGTCGCAGTCGCAGTCGCAGTCGCAGTCGGAGTCGGAGGCGCCCGCCCGCCCGCCCTCAAAGCCACCGTCGCTCGTCGCGCCATTCGCATGTCCGGGCCTGAATGGTGACCTGAACCCTCCTCTTCCATCTCCTCCTGCCCCTCCTTTTCCTCATCCTTTTCCTCATCCTTTTCCTCATCCTTTTCCTCCTCCTTTTCCTCCTCCTCCTCCTCCTCCTCCTTCTCCTCCTCCTCTCTCGTAGTCGTTGGTTTCATCTTCGGTGGCGTTCTCCACGCTGCAGACGGTAGGGCTGGCGTTCCACGTTTAGTGCCGCATGGCTCGTCGCGCTGGTGGGCGGCGGCTGGGACGTTGTCGTCGCAGCAGCCGTCGCTCGCCCTCGCCGCCGCTAGCCTCCGCTCGTGCCGCCTTCGCCGCTGTCGACGGCCGCCACAGCGGCGGGCGACAACGCGGCCGCGCCGTCGCCGTCGCCATCGTCCTCGCCGTCGTCCTCGCCGTCGCCGCCGCCGCCGCCGCCGTCGTCGTCGCCGTCGCCGTCGCCGTCGTCGTCGTCGTCGTCGTCGTCGCCGTCGTCACCGTCGCTGTCGCCGTAGCAATGGTCGCCGCCGCCGCCGCCGCGGCGCCCTGGCGCTGCCATTGTCGCCGTCCGTCGTCGCCGCCGTTCGTCGTCGCTGTCGCCGTCGGGGCCACGGCGTGCGGCGCCCAGGCCGTCGCTGGCGTTGTCGTCGCCGTCGGCGCGGGTCGTTGCCGCCGTCGGACGGCCGCTGGCTAACGGCGCCCCAGGCGCTGCCTACCGGCCAGGCCGTACGGCGTGTGGGACGCGGCGCCCGGGACTGCGCAGCAGCCGGGGGGGTCCAGGCTCGGCGGCCCGCGCCGCCGCCAGCGTCCTCGTTGTCGTCGCCGTCGCCATGGTCGCGCGCCTTCTGCGGGCTCTCGGCGGGCTCTCGGCGGGCGCTTTCGGCAGGCCCTCGGCGGCAGCGGGGGGAGTCCAGACTCGGCTGCCTGCACCGCTGCCGTCGCCGATGCCGTCGTGTGTCCCCGCGAAGCAAGAGGCTGCTACGTCGGGCCTCCCACATAACCCCGCCGTCGCGCGCGCGCACTCCGCCATGCGTCTGCACCCAGCACAGATCGCCGCGCATCCGATGTTGCCTTGTATCCGTCGTTTTTTTTTCCGCCAGTGTTTTCTCTCCTACGCCTCTTTGTCGCCCGTACCATCATCAGCAACAACAGCACCAGCATCATCGCCATCGTCATCGTCATCGTTCTGTTTAGTTTCATCCTTCTCCCCCTCCTCTCCAACATCGACTTGCTGCCCTCCACTGGTTCGAGTTCTGACAAGGATGTCAGGGCGAATCTGGCCATGGCACCCGGACGGCTTCAAAGAGAGAGAAATATGCTTCAACATCTCCCTCATGTTCCTTGTCGAAGAAGAAGAAGAAGAAACACACACACACACATCACACTGCAGAACGATAAGCTCTCAAAGTTTCGCGCGGATCTTTCGGATCGGCGCTGGACCCTGGCGTCAGCAGGTGCATGGCTCCCCGCGGGGGCAGCGTCGGCGCTCACCCCAGGACGATCCGCCTCCCCGGGCCTCTGGACCGCCCAAAACCATTCAGGATGGCAAGTTGGTCCCTGGGGGAAGCTCGTGTGTCTAGGACTCGTTTCTCTCAGGACACTCTTTCCTTCATGCCGCGTGCAGGTGAGCTGCACGAGTACGCACTGGACCTTCCGAAGGCCTCTTCGATCCTCGTCCTCCTCTCATGCCATCATCTTCCCTTCCCCCCTTCCTCCCTCTCCCCCATCGCTCTTCCGTGTGGGTGGTTCCTCGCCGCGCCACCAGACGCGTCGGGAGGGGGGGCCCAGCGTTTCGCTCGAAAATTCCCCATCGCTCATGATCCTGAGGCAGGGACCAAAAGTTACACTGATTGAGGACGGATGAATTTCAAAATGTGGCCCTTGGCCTAGCGCCGCGCACGCTCGTCTCGAAATGTTCCAGCAGCTTCACGGACGGGGGGAGGGTGATATTCAACATTTAGCGTTCGCCTTCGCGCCGCCCATACTCGCAATTCATTCTTCCAACAGCTCGACGGATGGATGACGGATGGAGCGCTCGCCATCGCGCCGCGCACATTTGTGTTGAAATTTACCCACAGTTACACGGACGGAGGGTGGTTTATTGTCAATGTGAGGTTCTCGCCTTCGCGCAGCGCGCATTCTGTGGGACCGCGTGGGACCGCCCTGGGCTTCGTGAACGAATGTTTAGCTTTTTCCAGAAGCAGCACGACTGTTTCGCGGCTCCTTATCCAAAACGGAATTACCGTTCCAGGTGCTTTCGTTAAAGGAACAGAATTGCTAACGAGTGCAATAGGTAAACGGGTGGAAGGGCGATTCATTTTCAACACGGTTATCTGGTTCAACATGTCTGTGAATTTGAAGACGTGTATGCCACATGTTCCAGCTAGGGGAATACAGGGCTGTTCTGTTTCAAGACGGGGCGCTCGCTTTTGTGGCAAGAGCATGGGGCGCCCGTCTTTCGTAGGGGCGCTCCCAGCACTGGAAAAGGAGTGCTGGCAGGGATCTATGGGCTGGGGACTTGTGAGGGGAGGGCACGTTGAAACATCGCTGGCGCGTCATGGGTTTGCTCTGGTCCTCCTCCTCCTCCTCCTCCTCCTCCTCCCTTCGCTGCCGCAGACCCCCCGGCAGGCAGCGTAGCAGCTGCATCTCTCTAGGAGCTGGCAAGCATAATGTGATGTTAGATACGATGTCTCCCTTTGACGCAGATGGTTCGGTCGAGTTTGCATGAACGGAATGGGCGAGAGCGATCGAGCCTCCGCCGCCGTTTTGTCTCAGGCCCACTTCTGGGGCCTCCGCCCTTGCCCCCCCCCCTCCCTCCCCGAATCGCCGCTCGAGCGAGCGAGGGCGGTCGTCTCTCACCAGGCCTCCGACGGATTAGTTCTTGTTCAGCCTGCCATCTTCGGCGCGCCGAGGGGGGAAGTGAGAGGGGGGCCAGGCCTGCTCAGGCGGCTGTGGGGCTTCGGAGAATGCTCGGAAGCCTCCTCAGAAGATCGGAGGCCTTCTGGGCCGTCTGGGAAGGCCCGATCCCTCTGCATTCCCCCTGGGCGTGCTGCCGATGCGGGCCCCAGAGGCCTGCACCAGGGCCGAGCAGCGACGCTTCCTCGGGGCCGGGCCTGCCCCGCTTCGGTTTTGGGAATGGTTTCTGGGGTTCCGGAGGGCTCCCAGAGGCCGAGGTTTGGAAGCAAGCGCCGCGGTCAGAAACTGAACGAGTCCGGTGGAGGTCTGGGCCCCAGCGCATGGCAGCCTAGCCGCGGCCTGGCCTCCAGCGCTTGCTGCGACGAGCCGCCCGCGGCGGGTCTCTGGGGCTGCCCGCCGCGGCCGCCCGCGGCGATGAAGCGCTCGTCCTCCGCGGCGGCCAGGGGAGGGAAGAGAAGTAACTAGGCCTCGGGTATCTTTCTAGGGGGCGGATAAGGGGGGGGAGGAGGACAAGGTGAGGGAGGAGGAGGAGGATGATCCAAGATTTTGGACGCCCTTGGCTCCGATCGGGCATCCGTCGCTGATCGGCGCACGAGCAGGGCTGGGCAGGGGGCATGGATCGGAAGCCGAAGTCGGGTGTCTCAAATCGACTGATCGAGGAGCAGGAAGAGATAATACCGATGATCGTGGTGTTCGGACGCTTCTGTTTTCGTGCTTGGGGCCTCTAGAGATGGGATCATATCCCACCTCTGGACGCCTCAATGGAGGAGGAGGAGGATCAGGAAGAGGAGGAGAAAGTAGAGGAGGAGGAGGAGGAGGAGGAGGAGGAGGAGGAGGAGGGATCGCCTGTGTTGGGAGCACTGTGTTGGGAGCATGCTAGCTGCCTGTGTTGGGAGCACTTGCACCAAAAGGGAGACACGCGGAATATTGCTCGTTGGACTCAGTTGATGAGGACACCTGTTGTAAATGAGCGCGCATCAATGCGCCAGAGGTGGTGGATGCGTACATCAGTCCTGGGCTCACGGCCTTCCTCGCGGTTGCGGGAACATGGTGTGCGCTGGCGCCCACGCCGATCTTGGCGAGGCCCCTCGTGGGGCCAGCCAGGGTCGTCATGTAAACCCTCTCGGCCAACCCAGACCCTCGACATCGAGATTTGTGTGATCCCCACAGGTCTGGACTGGTTCTCCGGGGACTGGCTTCTCATCCTCTGCCGTTTTCTTTGGCGGCCCCGTGGCCTGGCAAGGGGCTCCCAGAGGCCCAGAATGCTCAACAACACCTTCCGTCATATTGTTGTTTCACGACGCGATGGGGTTTGGCCTCGGAAGCAAGGGGGGCTTGTATACACAGGTCCTGGGGCCAGGATCGGGCCGGCCAGGATCGATCCATGGTGCAGCAAGCAGGTGCGCGCGCATGCGCCCCGCGCCCTCCCAGGCGGGACCCCGGCGGCCGCCTGCCTCCGCGCCCTCCAAGGATCGCTGTAGCTTCAAATTGTCCTCAAGGTCCAGGATCGAGGATCGGGTTGTTTGATGTGGTTTTTGTTCGGCCCTCCAGTGGCCTGCAGAGGCGGCGGCACGCAAGAGGCGAAAGCACAAGCGCAGGCAGCTGTGAGGCGCCGCGGCAAGTTCCAAGGATGGGGGGCACTCTTGTGGGTGCCTTTCAATCGCCCGTGCCAAGTCTTCGAAGTCATATCTCCATCCCGGTGCCGTTTGATCCGCATAGGTGGCAGTTTCATCTTGGCATCCAAGTGGTGCAAACGTTTCTCCTTCGACCATCTCTGGAGACCTCCTGACTTAACTGTGTATTATGTTTGATTCCGCAGGGTTCGGCATCGTAGGGCCCTTCTGGTTTCCTTGGATTTTGTACCGTGAAAATAACAGACGACGAAGGTTGAAGAGCCGGCCCTGAGGGAAGTCCCGGGGTCCAGGACTTCCCTCAGGCCCTCTCGTCTCCTGATTCTAAAAGGAGGGGGTCCGCCGCGACAGCGAGCTCCAGACGGACACCCCGCTGGCGAATCCCGTCTTCTTCTCCGACGTCCCCAGCTTCCTGCAGCGCCAGAGGGTGCGGGCTGCTCGACGACGGCGACGGCGGCGACACCGTAGACGGTGACGACGACAGAGGCGACCACGACGACTACGCCGACGACAGTGAGGAAAACGATGGCGACGACGACGAAGGCGACCGCCTCGGCGACGGCGACGACGCCGACCACGACCATGACGACCACGCTGACGACGACGACGACGACGACGACGACGACGACGACGACGACGACGACGACGACGACGACGACGACGACGACGACGACGACGGGACGACCGCGACGACGCCGACGGCGACGACGGCGACGACGACGCCGATGATCATTTCGAAGGCGCGCGCCGCGCGGGCGCTCGCCAGCGAGCACACGTTCACCGTGACGTGCCCGTGCCCGAAGTGCGACGCGGAGGCGCGCAGGAGGGCCGACGAGCAGCCCTGGCGCTCCTGGCGCGCCACGCAGCAGCAGAAGGCCCCCAGGGGGCGGCCCTCAATGACTCTCGGCGGCGGCCCGCGCGCTGCGAGGCCTCAGGAGGCCTCCCGGGCCACCCGCGGCCATCAGATCAGGCCTCGAGGCCAGAGCCTGGAGGAGAAAGGGTCGGTGGCGGAGGCCACCGGGGGCCTCCCCGCTGTCTGCGGGCACCAGGCTGTCATTGTCGTCGTCGTGATTGCCGCCGCCCGTCGTCGCCGTCGTCGTCGCCCCCCTCCTCGTGGTCGTCGCAGGCGTCCGCGCATGCGACCACCTCGGTGGCCTCCATGGCCTCGGAGCGCACCGGGGACCAGCGAGTCGGATGCGGGGCGGAGCGAGACTTCGTCTGGCTGCTGCGGGTGGTGCAGGACCGCACCGCCCGCGGCGGCCCCCCGGCTCCTGCGGCGGTCCTCGGCAGCATGAAGCGGTTCTCGGCGGCATACGGCATGGCGTCGTCGTCGAGCTTCGAGGGAGGAGGAGGGAGAATGGCGGAGGAGGAGGAGGAATAGGAGGAGGAGGAGGAGAAGGAGGAGGAGGAGGAGGAGAAGGCTGGAGGAGTGAGGAGGCGAAGAGGCGAAGAGCGAAGAAGTGGTGAGTTCCGATGCCTCCGACGTCGTGGTTTCTTGAATACGGGATTCCCAGACTTCCCAGAGAGGGCTAGGTCTATGAGAAGTTGGAGGGAGAGGGGAAGATGGGAATAGGAGGAGGATGTCGTCGTGGTCGTCGTGGTCGTCGTCGTCGTCGTCGTCGTCGTCGTCGTCGTCGTCGTCGTCGTCGTCCGGCGTCGTGTGTGGCCCTCCCTGCAGGACGTGTGTGGGACTCCTCGTGCGGGCGCGCCCACGTCTGGCCCCCCGGAGGGCACCCCACCAGACCGAAGGCATTGGAGCGACGTGTTCGGCACGGGCGCGGCGAAGGCGTTCCAGCCGTCGGCGCCCTCGACCCACTGGCTGAAGCGCGAGCTGGGGGTGAAGATCCCCGAGACCGTGATTCTGGAGATCGCATGGGCGAAAAGAAGGGGCCAGCCGATCAGGGCTTGACCTAAGCAGTGCTGTCGTTTTTTCCTGGGCAGTTGTTGTTTTGATGTAGCTTTCCAGCAAAGGCTGAACGATGGGAGCCCGGAAGCAGCACGACAACGAAAGGCACTGCTTAGGGCGAGCACTGCAGCTGGCTACGCGGACACTGGCGCGTAAACTGCCCACGCGAGACCGCGCGCAAGCGCCCCTCTCTCGCCCGCGGTGTGCCGCGGTAGTCGCCTGCGTGAGCCACCGCGTAAGGTCGCGGCGCGTACGACCCCATTGCCCTTCGTCGCTCATGACAGACGTGCCCCCTGAGGAGGCCCTCCTCGAGGATCGATGTTCGAGGTTGGAGGAGAAGGCGGAGGGGGATGAGGAAGAGGGGGATGATGGGGAGGCGTAGGAGGAGGTGGAGGAGGATGCCTTTCTCGAAGATCGAGGTTCGAGTTCCGCCCTCCCGCGTGCGTTCCCTTCACGGAGGTCTCCGGTGGCTGCCGGGACCACGAGGAGGCCACCCGAAGCCCCAAACAGTGCCGAGAGTTAGAGAACAGCAACGCGATCGAACACCCCAAAAACGCCCGAGGAGAAGGGCAAGCCGAAGAGGCGCTACCACATGGACTCCGAGGGGCTCCTGCAGGCGGCGTCTATGAAGACGATGGTGGAGGAGTAGAAGGATGGAGGAGACGACGCCGCCGCCGCCGCATCCGCCGCCGCCGCCGCCGCCGCCGCCGACGACGACGACGACGACGACGACGACGACGTCAAAGTCTGGTCAAATCGGTCCCCAGACCCCTCTTGGTTGGGCGATCCCGGCAGGTTTTCTTTTCTGTATCGGTTTCCTATGGCCCAGGGGCCGGAAACGGGCCCCGGGAAAGCCGAAATCCAGGAAAGGCCTCGGGCGGGATTTTGTGTTCGAGCCTCGGTGACGGCGGTGACGACGACGGCGACGAGCGGCTAGCTGCAACTTGAGATCCAGCGCTCCGACTTTGTCGATGCTTGGGCCCCCAGACTTCTTTCCCGCATGGCCAGCATTTCCTCCCCAGTCGTTCGCGAACAAGCTGCCAATGCCCGTTCTCCCTTGCCTCGCTTATGTTCTTCCTCCTCGTCCCTCCGTCCTCCTGCTCCTCTTCCCCCTGCTCCTCCTCATGCCGTTGCCATACACGGCTGCACAGATTCTGCCCGTGCTTGCAGGTCTGTTCGCAGAGATGCCATGTTGTAGCGCTGACCGCCCCCCCCCCCTCCCCTCCAAAATTGAGCGATCTGTTGCCGGGCCGCCGCACCTGCGGGAGGGGCTCCCTACAGGCGGCCTCCATGAAGACGTCGGCGGAGCTCCTGCGCGTGCTTCGCGACTTCGTGCGCAGGGCCGGGCGGCCCCGTCTGCCCGCCGCGGGTGGTGCGGAGCCTCTTGCGAAGGGCGTCGTCGTCGTCGTCGTCGTCGTCGTCGTCGTCGTCGTCGTCGTCGTCCGTCGTCGTCGTCGTCGTCGTCGTCGTCGTCGTCGTCGTCGTCGTTTAGGTGCAAATGGTTTCGAAAATGTCGGCCCCTGGGTCCGTTTCTGGCCTCACCCAGGGCCGTCAGAAATGGAGCCGTGAGGAAAACACTTGCCAGGATGGACCCTGGGCTCCAGAGCCCCCCTGCCTGAACAGACAAACGTGCCACTATTGCGCGCACATCCCCCGAGGGGTCCTGGACCTCGGGGGCTCACTGAGACCTGGCAGCAATGCTTTCTTGCCAGCGGCAGTGGGCACGGTCCAGGACGACTGGGCGACGTGTGGGGCACGCTCTCGCGAGTGAAGCTCACGAGGGAGGGAGGGAGGGAGGGAGGCCTGAGGGAGGGGTCCTGGACCTTGAAGCCTCCTAGAGAGAAGGGGGTCTTGAGGCAGGGAGCCCTGGGACCTCGCTGCTTCCCCGAGGGAAGGGGCCCCGAGAGAAGGAGGTCATGGACCTCGCTGCTTCCCCGAGGGAAGTCGTCCCGAGGTGGGATGGGGCCCCGGGGGAAGGAGCCCCCGGAGCGTGGAGGACGACGGTGGT
Organism: Prorocentrum cordatum; assembly: GCA_963575745.1. Lineage (NCBI taxonomy): Eukaryota > Dinophyceae > Prorocentrales > Prorocentraceae > Prorocentrum > Prorocentrum cordatum. Next base: position 745,534 of record CAUYUJ010015460.1, read on the forward strand.
CCTGACGACGATGCGCAGTGTGCGCCTGGCCGCCATGTCGGGGATGCCGTGGTCGGCGCTCTCCGGGAGTGCTTTCGGCCAGCCTCAGGGCTCCCGAGGGCCCCGTGCTCCCGTGCTCCCCCCCCCCTGGTTGTTTTCCACTGTTTGTGTGTTTGGATGTGAGCTCAGACGGTTTCTGAGTATGTCAATTGTCATTGCTGTTGTGTTTCAGGGGCTCATTGGTTTGTACTTGTTTCTTGTGCTGACACACGTTTCTGTTACTTGGTTTTTGATGTGTTGCCAGTGCTAGCATGGGTATTCATGTGTTGTTGTTGTGGTTGTTGTTGATTTCCATATGTGTTCATTGGTCTTCAATGTTTTGTTTGTTGTTTTGCCGTAGTTGTTATTGTTGTCCTTGTGTTCTGGGTTTTCAGCGGTGGCCGACAGAATTGTTTGGCAGTCGTAATGGATATCATTGCGTATGTTCGTACCAGTATAACTCCTTGTTGTAATGCTGCCACGCGTAGAAGTTCTTGTACACCCGCCATTCAGTTGTTTTGCAAGGCCGCCACAAAGACATCATATTGCAACGCCGTCGCAAATTGCGTAAGTTCGTACCAGTAAAACTCCTTGTTGTAATGCTGCCACGCGTAGAAGTTCTTGTAAACCCGCCATTAAGTCGTTTTGCAAGGCCGCCACAAAGACATCATATTGCAACGCCGTCGCAAACATTGTTCATATTGCAGCGCCGCCGCAACTATAGTTCATTTAGTAAGCCCGCCACAGAGAAATTCGTGTCAGGCCCTCCACAGTTCAATTTGTTTTACTTTTCCGCCTTATCTGCCCAGTTCCCCCTCGTGCTTCCAAGAGTTCCTTTGGCGAATCCTCCTACACCTCCTGCTGCCTGCTGCTGCTCCTCTTCGTGTTTTTTCCTCAGCTTTGTGATGCGCCTGCGCCCACGTACAGAATGGCTTCGGTGGATCAAGACACGGGTCCGTGAACTAATGCTTTCGTGAGTTTCGAAATATACGAGTGAGAGGAGAAAGGAGGAGGAAGAGGAGGAGGAGGAGGAGGGCGAGAGGAACATGCGAAAAAAAGGAAGAGGAGGAAGAAGAGCAGGCAATAAGCAGGAGGATGAGGAGGATCCTCTGGGACGTTCACGATTCGGTTTGGTCGGCTACTTTCGGTCTGCTGCTGCATCGCAGGTAGCTGTCCTCTCGGATGTCTTCTCCTGCCCACCCGGTACAGAACCCTCCAGGACTTGTCCCAGGAGCGCCAATCCCTCTGGTACTCGTGGCACGTGTTGTGGGAGCGCAGAGACCTCGGGGTGCGACAGGGAGAATGGAGGAGGAGGACGAGTAGGAGGAGGAGGCGGAGGAGGAGGAGGACGAGGAGGAGGAGGAGGACCCGACTTGGCCCTCCAAAAACCCCTGGCCCTCGGCCCCCGAGCGATCGAGGAGCCCCCGCGCCTGCGCAGGGCGTCCAGGGCAGGCTTCCCAGCGGCCGCTGGGCTGCCCCGCGCCAGGTCGGAGGGGCGCCTCAGGAGCCGGCCCGGCGGGGAGGCAGGGAGGGAGGGAGGTGGGGAGGAGGAGGAGGGATGTGTGGGAGGAGGGTGGATGGGGTGGAGGAGGAAGAGGACGAGGCGGAGGAGGAGGAGGTGGAGGGAAGGATGTGGAGAGGAGGAGTATGTGGAGGAGGAGGGAGGTGGAGGATGAGGGAGGTGGAGGAGAACCCTGAGTCCGGGCGCTGCCATCTTTTCCAACCGGGCGTGTTCGCCCGGTCTCGGGCAGGACCATCACAGATCGATCGGACCCGAAAAATGTTGCGGGGGATGGGGTCTCAGGCTCCGGTCGTGCTTTCTCACGGTGTTGCATGAACGTCGGTTTTCAGAAGAGGTGGGGGAGGAGGCGGTGGGGGAGGAGGATCCAGCGACGCCCCAGCTGCGAGCGACCTTCGGCGACGACGACGACGTCGGCGACGACGACATCGCAGACCTCGCGTCCAGAGAAAATGCTCAACGGACGGTTTTATGCCAATATCGGCTTCTGCGGGCACTCACCGTATCCCGTGGCCGTGAAAGCATGTTTCAGGATGAAACGCTGGTCTTAAAGGAGGGATCCAGACCTCTGGGGAGCCAGGCTTTGGCAAAAATCACGACGGTGGATGTCTGCAGAGGGGGCGGTGGCAACCACTTCAACCAGCGGCGACGAATTGGCAGGAGCCGACCCGGCGGTGCCTGGGCTGCGCGCGACGGCGGCGGCGGCGGCTTCGACGACGACGGTGGCGACGACAGGCATGTCATCGTCGGTGGCGGCGCGTCCCTGGCCACCTGACGAGGCCCTGGATGCGCCGCCGCCACGTGGACGTGGCCCACGTGGGCCGCGCGGGTGGCGCATCCAGGACCACGTGGACGTGACCCACGTCCACCACCAAGTGGTCAACAATCGAGGCGGCGGCGGCGGCGGCGGCGGCGGCGACGACGACGACGACGACGACGACGTCGGTGACGACCACGACGACGACGACGACAACGACGACGACGACGACGACGGTGGCGACGATCCAGGTTCGATCAAGGTTTCAGCGGTTTGCGCCCTCTGTGGATATCCAGGAAGCTTCTCCTCGTCGCCGCAGCTGGATTCGCTTCGAAATTCTGTTCAGAACGCGACACTCGACAAGTCTGGAAGTTTGTCTTTCAGAGGGAGTGGCGACGGCGGCGGTGATGACTTTTACGACATCGGCGGCGGCGGCGCTGACGAATAATGACGACGACCAGGACGAAGACGGCGGCGACGAGGGATGACGATGACGACGACGACGACGAAGGCCGACGACGATTCTGCAACGTCCTCGCTCCTGGCTTCTTGCTTCTCGCTTCTTGCTTTTCCTCCTCCACCCGAGGCGCGCGTGCGCGGTTGAAGAGAGGGACTAGGATCGCCCCAGGCGAAGCGTTCTCCGTGTGACGACCCTTGCCACGAGAGGAACCAGATTGGATCGAATCTGAGGAGATCATCGTTCGCGGCTGCGTACGACTCCAGACATCCGACGTCCACAACCTCATGTCGCAATTCGACAACGACCTACGCCAAGCACCTCACAAGGCGTTCGCGGCGAAGCGGAACGACCATTATAACGGCATCAGCGACCACGAGGTGCTAGTGGAATTCGTTGGGTTCGTACCGCACAAACGGCCATCGAGATCATACCAAGGACGCCCGAAAAGGGAACCATATTGCCAGAAAAATACGATCACGCCCACTTCCACGAAATCACACCCCCAACCCGCACACGCCTCAAAACAGACGCTTCGCAATTAACCCCGTACCGAAACCCCAAGCCCGCCACGACACCCCGCTGTCCATGTGCCCACTTTCATGGGCATACCCACCAGAATACGAAAAGGTGGCACCCAAACGGCATGGTAGCGTGGATCCAGGAGCTGGACATCGGCCCAGGCATTCTATGCAATCGGAAGCACCAGCTCATCTGCCCACGCCCATGGGTTGTCTACCCAGCTCCCATCGCGAGGCACATGTTCAGCCAACACCGTTACCCTGGCGTCATCACGGAACGACGTCAGCAACTACGCGTCTCGGCGACCAACGACGAGTTCTACTACATCGAGCAAGGGATAACCGTCATGATCCCGCCACTTGCGCCACGAGGCCCGAGACAACCACCACCGCGGAAACCAAGGACGCCATCACCAGCAGCTAGCTCAGTACGCGTCGACATCTCAGCCATGCACGAACAGGTGGCCAAATAAAACCCAAACGATGGTTTCTACAAGAGATCTTAAATGCCATCAAGAATGACGTCACGGGGTTGTGGCGTACAAAGTAATGCCTAGCATGACCAGCCAACCGACCCAAAACATTCGACTGCCACACAGACGAGCACCACCCAGACGGCAGCTCACCCCACCACGGCGGCAGCGAGCCCACCAAAGGAGGGTCACCCGAAGGCATCAGTATTAAGCACTCATCCATGGCAAGGGGTTCCGGCCAAACCCTCACCGCCACGATGCGAGCAGGGGGCCAAGCCAACGGACGCAAACCTTACACCGCATGCCACTCTCACAGCCCAGCCCGCAGACGACAGGCGACTTGGCCCGATGACCAGCCATATCAATTCATCACAGACTGCTCAACAGGTACCAACCAAGCCGGCCCAGAAACCGACCCCCCCCCCCGCGCGGGCAATGTTCGCATTTCCCACAAACCAACCCGCTAAAGAGGGCCACCAGGCCCACATATACGAGGGAGCTCGGACGCCCTTCGCGAAGCCACCGCTCGGCATTAGCTCGGGGGTCACGACGGCCGATCTCCCGCGAGATGCGATCGGCGGGCTCGCCGGCGCCATCAGCAGCGCCCACTGTGACCCGAACGTTCCGCTTTTCAAGGTACATTCTCACAAGATCATCAACGACGGCAGCGGAAACATCAACAACCCACAGGCGCTGTGCGACTGGCCATCGGACCCTTGTCGCTTTCACTGCGTCGAGCACGACGACGTCATGCGCTACTTCCACGAACCCTTGCGCAACAGCTTCGGAGAGCCATCCGCCTACTGCGTCCCTCCCTTCAACATGACGACCAAGCAGATGGTGCAAGTGCGTCTCCTCATCCACCACCTGCGCCGCATCTCCGCGTGCCCAGTGGCTGAGGACAGCGCGGCCCTACCCGCGCTAAAGCCTGGCACGACTGTGACGATCCACAGTTGTGTCGAGCTCGCCCTGCGATGCAACCCAACGGGGGCGCCAGTGCCATGCATTTCCCCCCCCTTCCAGAAGGACATTGCCAAAGAGATGCTCTACTGGATGAGCCCACCGCAGCGGAAAAATAACAGCAGCGGCCCAATGGCCTCCCCAGCGCGACAAGATGGCCGAGATCTTGCCGACCGCGACGCTTCGCGGGCCCCCGTGAACGGCCCATGTCTCCAGGGCACCGCGACAGGCCCAACGAGTCCTAGCAGCGACCCACCAGCGCACAGCCAAGACAGCCACAGCCACCAGCAAGGACCCACTACTATGTCCGCTACCTACACTGGCCTCGACGCGTTGCCGACCGCCGACTTATTCGCGCGAGGACTGGACCTCGCGATGGACAGCAAAGCTTTCAACCATCAGTTGCGGCAGCCCCTGATGGCGCAGCGTGCCTTCCCGATGCCCCCGCTAGAGGGCGCGCCGCCGCCGCGACCGTTGAATGCCCGAGTCATGATAACCGGCCAAAGTAACCCCAGCAGCGAGAGCTACCTTTTCGACGCGAGACACCCAGTGCATTGCCTAATAGCTACGGCCATCCAGGACCAGAGCGAGGACGAGCACCACCCTGGCTTCGACAACGCGGACTTCGCCAGAGCGGGAGCTGACGCCCAGACCAGCACAACCAGCGGCCGCGCGCGATTCGCGCCCGAGGGGGGCGCGATGCAAGTGGGCAACCCCGCGGCGTGCACGCCGTCGGCGCGATCGGTGTCAACGCGGCGCCCACCCTTGCGTCAGCTCTACACTTCTGGTCAGAGCAGCGCCAGCTACCCGCTCTTCCCCGACAACTAAGAGCGAAGAGGCGAGCTGCACCCTCGTGCCGAGACCTGCCACGCAGAGGCCCGCCAGCGCGTCGCACCTTCCCCCCTCGCGTGCCCAGCGGCCGCAGATTGCTGCCTAAATTTGCTCGGGCAGCGCCGCGCGCCGCCGGCTGCCCCGACGCCGACCCCCGACTTCCGCGCCATCCTTGATCCGAACCGCCGGGCTCATTTTTCGACAGCAGCAGCAGCATTCGGCACCACGCCACACTGACTCCCAGACGACGGCAGCACCAGCAGGCGGCGACAGCGGCTACTTCAGGAGGCGCGAAGACAGCAGGTCCATGGTAACATAGGACTTAAAGCTTTGCCGCGGCTTTCTCATCCGCAGTCTATCCGACTCGCCACCTGCGCCTACGGTGGCTTCAGCTACAGCGGGCTCTGCTGTGCAGAGGGTCAACTGTTAGACAGGGCCCCGAACCCGCCGCAGCTTTCTCACCCGCGCATGCTGGTTACCCGACGCATTGCATACACCCCCCATGCGCGGCCGCGTGGGTGGAACGCCACATTTCCCATCTCCAAGATCGGCGGGCAAAGCTCTCTCATGCGCCTCCTTGGCGGTGGCCTTCATCGCCAGCTCAGTGCAGGGGCCTCGGAGGAGACGGCGCGAAGGGCCAACTTTGCGCCTGATCTTGAGGGGGCCCTCGCCCAACCTTCGCTTCTTTCTGGGTCCGCTTCCACCCTGATGCCCCGCCCCCTCCGCCGTTTGCCCACCTAGCCTGCCCCCTCCCAGTCGAGCGGCGGCGGGGCGGGCGCGGGGGATTTACATTTCGGGGGGGCAGGGGCAAGGGGCCTCGCCGCGGGCTGTTCCGGCAATGGCAAGGGCGGCCGCGACGCGCAGACTTTGCCGCAGAGCTCTCACTGGCTTCACCGCCTCGCGCAGATATTGCTGCGCATCTTAGGTGCAGCATTGGCAGTGGTCCGTCTCAGCCTACCTCCACGCAGTCGCCACACCATGTCTACCCAGCTTTGCCCAGCAGGCGCCAGCATGACGCTGGCCGCCCTGGCGGTGGGAAGGGCCACCGCAGCAAGCAGCGTCAAAACCGGCCGTGGCTGAGGCCAGAGCAGCGGCAGCGCGCTGCTCAGCGACCGCAGGCCCCTGCCCCACATGCATAGCAACATCTTTTGGTCGCATCTGTTGGCCACGGCGGTAGCTATCAGCCTACCGCCAGCCTCTACTCACGCCACTTGCACTTGGGGGGGATGCTTAGGGGATTGAGGAAATCTACGCTGCTACCATGGGGTCGCCGCCGCAGGATGGCGCAAACCTGCCCGGTGGGGGTCCCTGGGTAGACCCCCCGCCCCTGGTAACCCCATCGCCTGCCTCGGCAGGCGAGGGCCCCCTGCCTTCGAGTGGGGGTCGCCCCGCTTAGGGCCCCCTAGCGTTGAGGGAAAAGGATTTCAAGCCATCCGTGCGGCCCCAGCTGTGCTCGCCCACCTTTTCCCCACTTCTTGTTCACCGCGGCCTGCTCTAAGCTCAAAGGCCCCTCACTGCCGCCCGCCTTTTGCGCAGCCAGCAGCAACGCACGCCGTCCCCGGAGCCCCGCACAGCCGCGTTACGCGCGGGAGGGGTGCGGGTGGTTTCTTACGCCGTGGGTGGGGGGCTGCGCACTTCTTTCGGGGCCGCCGCCGCAGGACGGCGCCAACCTCCCCCTGCCCGTTGGGGATCCCTGGGTGGCTCCCAGCCGCGCCCGAGGCCCTGCGCCTGTCTCGGCGGGCGAGGGCGACCTGTCTTCGACCGGGGGGCGCCCCCGTGGGATCCCCACATGGGTGAGGGGGGAGGCCCTGCCGTTGTCCCGACTTGGGCGAATGTGGCCCTGGCCACGCCGCTCACCTCTCCGCCACTCTCGCCGCCGCAGCGGCCGCCGCCGTTCGCCTCGCGCCTCGCACCTCCGTGCGACCGTTTCACAACTAACAACCGCTGCGGCTCGTCAGTCACCCCACTCCTCCTTTCCTTGTGGTTATAGTGTGATTACGGTGCCTCCTAATTCCTTTCCTTTCCTGCTGATGCCTCCTCCCCCTCTCTCCTCCTCCCCTCCCCCCAGGGTGCAGGGGGGCCTCGCTACCCCGCCCCTGGTTGGGGTCTGCGGCACCTAGTTCGACCCCCCCCCAGGGTCGACAAGGGGGGGGGGGGCTATGGCTGCGTCAGATTGCCCCTCGAGCCAACACTTTTAAGCTCTAAGGAGGAGGAGGATGAAAAAGGAGGAGGGGGAGGAGGAAGAGCATGAGGAAAAGAGGGTGAGGGGACAAGGAGAAGGATGACGAGGAGGGAAGGGAGGGGGGAGGAGGAGGACGAGGAGGACGAGGAGGAGTAGGCGAGAGATGATGAGGAAGAGGAGGAGGAGGAAGATAATGATGAGGAGGAAGAGGAGGAGAAGGAGGATGATGAGGATGAGGGGGATGAGGGGGATGAGGAGGAGGGGGAATCCCAGACGAATCCGACGAGGACCATGCAACTCCGCTCGGTTTGTTCCCCTTCGCTGGAACGGGGCCATGTCCACCTTGGCCAGTCGTTCACCCTGGATCGGTTTCTGACGGCCCCAGGTCCGACACGGGCTTCTGGACGCCGAGAGTTGTGAAACACAGGGGGGCTCGAACGTCGAGCGCCCGAAAGCCATCCCACGGCGACAGCGGCGACCTCCTCGCCCTGCGATGCAACCCAGCGGGGGCGCCAATGCCATGCATTTCTCCCCCGGGCATTTCCAAAGAGATGCTCTACTGGATGAGCCCACCGCCGCGGCAAAATGACAGCAGCGGCCCAATGGCCTCCCCAGCGCGACAAGACGGCCGAGATCTTGCCGACCGCGACGCATCGCGGGCCCCCGTGAACGGCCCATGTCTCCAGGGCACCGCGACAGGCCCAACGAGTCCTAGCAGCGACCCACCAGCGCACAGCCAAGACAGCCACAGCCACCAGCAAGGACCCACTACTATGTCTGCTACCTACACTGGCCTCGACGCGTTGTCGACCGCCGACTTATTCGCGCGAGGACTGGGCCTCGCGATGGGCAGCAAAGCTTTCAACCATCAGTTGCGGCAGCTCCTGATGGCGCAGCGCGCCTTCCCGGCGCCCCCGCTAGAGGGCGCGCCGCCGCCGCGACCGCTGCATGATGATAACCGGCCAAAGTGACCCCAGCAGCGAGAGCTACCTTTTCGACGCGAGACACCCAGTGCATTGCCCAAAAGCTACGGCCATCCAGGACCAGAGCGAGGACGAGCACCACCCTGGCTTCGACAACGCGGACTTCGCCAGAGCGGGAGCTGACGCCCAGACCAGCACAACCAGCGGCGGCGCGCGATTTGCGTCCGAGGGGGGCGCGATGCAAGTGGACAACCCCGCGGCGTGCACGCCGTCGGCGCGATCGGTGTCAACGCGGCGCCCACCCTTGCGTCAGCTCTACACTTCTTGTCAGAGCAGCGCCAGCTACCCGCTCTTCCCCGACAACTAAGAGCGAAGAGGCGAGCTGCACCCTCGTGCCGAGACCTGCCACGCAGAGGCCCGCCAGCGCGTCGCACCTTCCCCCCTCGCGTGACCAGCGGCCGCAGATTGCTGCCCAAATTTGCTCGGGCAGCGCCGCGCGCCGCCGGCTGCCCCAACGCCGACCCCCGACTTCCGCGCCATCCTTGATCCGAACCGCCGAGCTCGTTTTTTTTCAACAGAAGCAGCAGCTGGACTCCTTCCTCATACAGCATTCGGCACCACGCCACACTGACTGCCAGACGACGGCAGCACCAGCAGACGGCGACAGCGGCTCCTTCAGGAGGCGCGAAGACAGTAGAGACTTAAAACTTTGCCGCGGCTTTCTCATCCGCAGTTTATCCGACTCGCCACCTGCGCCCACGGTGGCTTCAGCTACAGCGGGCTCTGCTGTGCAGAGGGCCAACTGTTAGACAGGGCCCCGAACCCGCCGCAGCTTTCTCACCCGCGCATGCTGGTCACCCGACGCATTGCCCAAACCCCCCATGCGCGGCCACGTGGGTGGAACGCCGCATTTCCCATTTCCAAGATCGGCGGGTAAAGCTTTCTCATGCGCCTCCTTGGCGGTGGCCTTCATCGCCGGCTCAGTGCAGGGGCCTCGGAGGTGACGGCGCGAAGAGCCAACTTTGCGCCTGATCTTGAGGGGGCCCTCGCCCAACCTCCGCTTCTTTCTGGGTCCGCTTCCACCCTGATGCCCCGCCCCCTCCGCCGTTTGCCCACCTAGCCTGCCCCCTCCCAGTCGAGCGGCGGCGGGGCGGGCGCGGGGGATTTACATTTCGGGGGGGCAGGGGCAAGGGGCCTCGCCGCGGGCTGTTCCGGCAATGGCAAGGGCGGCCGCGACGGGCAGACTTTGCCTCAGAGCCCTCATTGGCTTCACCGCCTCGCGCAGATATTTCTGCGCATCCTAGGTGCAGCATTGGCAGTGATCCGTCTCAGCCTACCTCCACGCAGTCGCCACACCATGTCTACCCAGCTTTGCCCAGCAGGCGCCAGCATGACGCTGGCCGCCCTGGCGGTGGGAAGGGCCACCGCAGCAAGCAGCGTCAAAATCGGCCGTGGCTGAGGCCAGAGCAGCGGCAGCGCGCTGCTCAGCGACCGCAGGCCCCTGCCCCACATGCATAGCAACATCTTTGGGTCGCATCTGTTGGCCATGGCGGTAGCTATCAGCCTACCGCCAGCTTCTACTCACGCCACTTGCACTTGGGGGGGATGCTTAGGGGATTGAGGAAATCTACGCTGCTACCATGGGGTCGCCGCCGCAGGATGGCGCAAACCTGCTCGGTGGGGGTCCCTGGGTGGACCCCCCGCCCTTGGTAACCCTTCGCCTGCCTCGGCAGGCGAGGGCCCCCTGGCTTCGAGTGGGGGTCGCCCCGCTTAGGGCCCCCTAGCGGCGAGGGAAGAGGCCCTCAAGCCATCCGTGCGGCCCCAGCTGTGCTCGCCCACCTTTTCCCCACTTCTCGTTCACCGCGGCCTGCTCTAAGCTCAAAGGTCCCTCACTGCCACTCGCCTTTTGCGCAGCCAGCAGCAGCGCGCGCCGTCCCCGGAGCCCCGCGCAGCCGCGTTACGCGCGGGATGGGTGCGGGTGGTTTCTTAGGCCGTGGGTGGGGGACTGCGCGCTTCCCTCGGGGCCGCCGCCGCAGGACGGCGCCAACCTCCCCCTACCCGTTGGGGATCCCTGGGTGGCTCCCAGCCCTGTGCCTGTCTCGGCGGGCGAGGGCCCCCTGTCTTCGACTGGGGGGCGCCCCCGTGGGATCCCCACATGGGTGAGGGGGGAGGCCCTGCCGTTGTCCCGACTTGGGCGAATGTGGCCCTGGCCACGCCGCTCACCTCTCCGCCACTCTCGCCACCTCAGCGGCCGCCGCCGTTCGCCTCGCGCCTCGCACCTCCGTGCGACCGTTTCGCAACTGACAACCGCTGCGGCTCGTCAGTCACCCCACTCCTCCTTCCCTTATGTTATAGTGTGATTCTGGTGCCTCCTAATTCCTTTCCTTTCCTTCTGATGCCCCCTCACCCTCTCTCCTCCTCCCCCCCCCAGGGTGCAGGGGGGCCTCGCTACCCCGCCCCTGGTTGGGGTCTGCGGCGCCTAGTTCGATCCCCCCCAGGGTCGACCGGGGGGGGCTATGGCTGCGTCAGATTGCCCCTCGAGCCAACACTTTTAAGCTCTAAGGAGGAGGAGGATGAAAAGGAGGAGGAGGAGGAAGAGGAGGAGGAAAAGAGGATGAGGGGACAAGGAGAAGGATGACGAGGAGGGAAGGGAGGGATGAGGAGGAGGACGAGGAGGACGAGGAGGAGTAGGCGAGAGAGGATGAGGAAGAGGAGTGGGAGGAAGAGAAGGAGGAGGAGGAAGAGGAGGAGAAGGAGGATGAGGAGGATGGGGAGGATGAGGAGGATGAGGAGGAGGGGGAATCCCAGACGAATCCGACGAGGACGATACAACTCCGCTCGGTTTGTTTCCCTTCGCTGGAACGGGGCCATGTCCACCTTGGCCAGTTGTTCACCCTGGATCGGTTCCTGACGGCCCCAGGTCCGACGCGGGCTTCTGGACGCCGAGAGTTGTGAAACACAGGGGGGCTCGAACGTCGAGCGCCCGAAAGCCATCCCACGGCGGCAACGGCGACCTCCTCACCCTGCGATGCAACCCAACGGGGGCGCCAATGCCATGCATTTCTCCCCCCGGGCATTTCCAAAGAGATGCTCTACTGGATGGGCCCACCGCCGCGGCAAAATGACAGCAGCGGCCCAATAGCCTCCCCAGCGCGACAAGACGGCCGAGATCTTGCCGACCGCGACGCATCGCGGGCCCCCGTGAACGGCCCATGTCTCCAGGGCACCGCGACAGGCCCAACGAGTCCTAGCAGCGACCCACCAGCGCACAGCCAAGACAGCCACAGCCACCAGCAAGGACCCACTACTATGTCTGCTACCTACACTGGCCTCGACGCGTTGTCGACCGCCGACTTATTCGCGCGAGGACTGGACCTCGCGATGGGCAGCAAAGCTTTCAACCATCAGTTGCGGCAGCTCCTGATGGCGCAGCGCGCCTTCCCGGCGCCCCCGCTAGAGGGCGCGCCGCCGCCGCGACCACTGCACGATGATAACCGGCCAAAGTGACCCCAGCAGCGAGAGCTACCTTTTCGACGCGAGACACCCAGTGCATTGCCCAAAAGCTACGGCCATCCAGGACCAGAGCGAGGACGAGCACCACCCTGGCTTCGACAACGCGGACTTCGCCAGAGCGGGAGCTGACGCCCAGACCAGCGCAACCAGCGGCCGCGCGCGATTTGCGCCCGAGGGGGGCGCGATGCAAGTGGGCAACCCCGCGGCGTGCACGCCGTCGGCGCGATCGGTGTCAACGCGGCGCCCACCCTTGCGTCAGCTCTACACTTCTTGTCAGAGCAGCGCCAGCTACCCGCTCTTCCCCGACAACTAAGAGCGAAGAGGCGGGCTGCACCCTCGCGCCGAGACCTGCCACGCAGAGGCCCGCCAGCGCGTCGCACCTTCCCCCCTCGCGTGACCAGCGGCCGCAGATTGCTGCCCAAATTTGCTCGGGCAGCGCCGCGCGCCGCCGGCTGCCCCAACGCCGACCCCCGACTTCCGCGCCACCCTTGATCCGAACCGCCGAGCTCGTTTTTTTTCGACAGAAGCAGCAGCTGGACTCCTTCCTCATACAGCATTCGGCACCACGCCACACTGACTGCCAGACGACGGCAGCACCAGCAGACGGCGACGGCGGCTCCTTCAGGAGGCGCGAAGACAGTAGAGACTTAAAACTTTGCCGCGGCTTTCTCATCCGCCGTTTATCCGACTCGCCACCTGCGCCTACGGTGGCTTCAGCTACAGCGGGCTCTGTTGCGCAGAGGATCAACTGTTACACAGGGCCCCGAACCCGCCGCAGCTTTCTCACCCGCGCATGCTGGTCACCCGACGCATTGCCTAAACCCCCCATGCGCGGCCACGTGGGTGGAACGCCACATTTCCCATTTCCAAGATCGGCGGGTAAAGCTCTCTCATGCGCCTCCTTGGCGGTGGCCTTCATCGCCGGCTCAGTGCAGGGGCTTCGGAGGCGACGGCGCGAAGGGCCAACTTTGCGCCTGATCTTGAGGGGGCCCTCGCCCAACCTCCGCTTCTTTCTGGGTCCGCTTCCACCCTGATGCCCCGCCCCCTCCGCCGTTTGCCCACCTAGCCTGCCCCCTCCCAGTCGAGCGGCGGCGGGGCGGGCGCGGGGGATTTACATTTCGGGGGGGCAGGGGCAAGGGGCCTCGCCGCGGGCTGTTCCGGCAACGGCAAGGGCGGCCGCGACGCGCAGACTTTGCGTCAGAGCCCTCACTGGCTTCACCGCCTCGCGCAGATATTGCCGCGCATCCTAGGTGCAGCATTGGCAGTGATCCGTCTCAGCCTACCTCCACGCAGTCGCCACACCATGTCTACCCAGCTTTGCCCAGCAGGCGCCAGCATGACGCTGGCCGCCCTGGCGGTGGGAAGGGCCACCGCAGCAAGCAGCGTCAAAATCGGCCGTGGCTGAGGCCAGAGCAGCGGCAGCGCGCTGCTCAGCGACCGCAGGCCCCTGCCCCACATGCATAGCAACATCTTTGGGTCGCATCTGTTGGCCATGGCGGTAGCTATCAGCCTACCGCCAGCTTCTACTCACGCCACTTGCACTCGGGGGGGATGCTCAGGGGATTGAGGAAATCTACGCTGCTACCATGGGGTCGCCGCCGCAGGATGGCGCATTCCTGCCCGGTGGGGGTCCCCGGGTGGACCCCCCGCCCTTGGTAACCCTTCGCCTGCCTCGGCAGGCGAGGGCCCCCTGGCTTCGAGTGGGGGTCGCCCCGCTTAGGGCCCCCTAGCGGCGAGGGAAGAGGCCCTCAAGCCATCCGTGCGGCCCCAGCTGTGCTCGCCCACCTTTTCCCCACTTCTCGTTCACCGCGGCCTGCTCTAAGCTCAAAGGTCCCTCACTGCCACTCGCCTTTTGCGCGGCCAGCAGCGGCGCGCGCCGTCCCCGGAGCCCCGCGCAGCCGCGTTACGCGCGGGATGGGTGCGGGTGGTTTCTTAGGCCGTGGGTGGGGGACTGCGCACTTCCCTCGGGGACGGCGCCAACCTCCCCCTACCCGTTGGGGATCCCTGGGTGGCTCCCAGCCGCGCCCGAGGCCCTGCGCCTGTCTCGGCGGGCGAGGGCTCCCTGTCTTCGACTGGGGGGCGCCCCCGTGGGATCCCCGCATGGGTGAGGGGGGGGGGCCCTGCCGTTGTCCCGACTTGGGCGAATGGCCCTGGCCACGCCGCTCACCTCTCCGCCATTCTCGCCACCTCAGCGGCCGCCGCCGTTCGCCTCGCGCCTCGCACCTCCGTGCGACCGTTTCGCAACTAACAACCGCTGCGGCTCGTCAGTCACCCCACTCCTCCTTCCCTTGTGGTTATAGTGTGATTCTGGTGCCTCCTAATTCCTTTCCTTTCCTTCTGATGCCCCCCCACCCTCTCTCCTCCTCCCCCCCCCCCCCCCCCAGGGTGCAGGAGGGCCTCGCTACCCCGCCCCTGGTTGGGGTCTGCGGCACCTAGTTCGATCCCCCCCAGGGTCGACCGGGGGGGGGGCTATGGCTGCGTCAGATTGTCCCTCGAGCCAATTTTAGTTCTAAGGAGGAGGAGATGAAAAAGGGGGAGGAGGAGGAAGAGGAGGAGGAAAAGAGGATGAGGGGACAAGGAGAAGGATGACGAGGAGGGAAGGGGGGGGGGGAGGAGGAGGACGAGGAGGACGAGGAGGAGTAGGCGAGAGAGGATGAGGAAGAGGAGGGGGAGGAAGAGAAGGAGGAGGAGGAAGAGGAGGAGAAGGAGGATGAGGAGGATGGGGAGGATGAGGAGGATGAGGAGGAGGGAGAATCCCAGACGAATCCGACGAGGACGATACAACTCCGCTCGGTTTGTTTCCCTTCGCTGGAACGGTGCCATGTCCACCTTGGCCAGTTGTTCACCCTGGATCGGTTTCTGACGGCCCCAGGTCCGACGCGGGCTTCTGGACGCCGAGAGTTGTGAAACACATGGGGGCTCGAACGTCGAGCGCCCGAAAGCCATGTCACGGCGACAACGGCGACCTCCCCACCCTGCGATGCAACCCAACGGGGGCGCCAATGCCATGCATTTCTTCCCCCTTCCAGAAGGGCATTTCCAAAGAGATGCTCTACTGGATGAGCCCACCGCCGCGGCAAAATGACAGCAGCGGCCCAATGGCCTCCCCAGCGCGACAAGACGGCCGAGATCTTGCCGACCGCGACGCATCGCGGGCACCGCGACAGGCCCAACGAGTCCTAGCAGCGCACAGCCAAGACAGCCACAGCCACCAGCAAGGACCCACTACTATGTCTGCTACCTACACTGGCCTCGACGCGTTGTCGACTGCCGACTTATTCGCGCGAGGACTGGACCTCGCGATGGGCAGCAAAGCTTTCAACCATCAGTTGCGGCAGCTCCTGATGGCGCAGCGTGCCTTCCCGGCGCTCCCGCTAGAGGGCGCGCCGCCGCCGCGACCACTGAATGCCCGAGTCATGATAACGGGCCAAAGTAACCCCAGCAGCGAGAGCTACCTTTTCGACGCGAGACACCCAGTGCATTGCCCCAAAGCCACGGCCATCCAGGACCAGAGCGAGGACGAGCACCACCCTGGCTTCGACAACGCGGACTTCGCCAGAGCGGGAGCTGACGCCCAGACCAGCGCAACCAACGGCCGCGCGCGATTTGCGCCCGAGGGGGGCGCGATGCAAATGGGCAACCCCACGGCGTGCACGCCGTCGGCGCGATCGGTGTCAACGCGGCGCCCACCCTTGCGTCAGCTCTACACGTCTTGTCAGAGCAGCGCCAGCTACCCGCTTTCCCCGACAACTAAGAGCGAAGAGGCGAACTGCACCCTCGTGCCGAGACCTGCCGCGCAGAGGCCCGCCAGCGCGTCGCACCTTCCCCCCTCGCGTGACCAGCGGCCGCAGATTGCTGCCCAAATTTGCTCGGGCAGCGTCGCGCGCCGCCGGCTGCCCCAACGCCGACCCCCGACTTCCGCGCCATCCTTGATCCGAACCGCCGAGCTCATTTTTTTCCGACAGAAGCAGCAGCTGGACTCCTTCCTCATACAGCATTCGGCACCACGCCACACTGACTGCCAGACGACGGCAGCACCAGCAGACGGCGACAGCGGCTACTTCAGGAGGCGCGAAGACAGCCGGTCCCTGGTAACATAGGACTTAAAACTTTGCCGCGGCTTTCTCATCCGCAGTTTATCCGACTCGCCACCTGCGCCTACGGTGGCTTCAGCTACAGCGGGCTCTGCTGTGCACAGGGTCAACTGTTAGACAGGGCCCCGAACTCGCCGCAGCTTTCTCACCCGCGCGTGCTGGTCACCCGACGCATTGCATAAACCCCCCATGCGCGGCCGCGTGGGTGGAGCGCCACATTTCCCATTTCCAAGACCGGCGGGTAGAGCTCTCTCATGCGCCTCCTTGGCGGTGGCCTTCATCGCCGGCTCAGTGCAGGGGCCTCGGAGGCGACGGCGCGAAGAGCCAACTGTGCGCCTGATCTTGAGGGGGCCCTCGCCCAACCTTCGCTTCTTTCTGGGTCTGCTTCCACCCTGATGCCCCGCCCCCTCCGCCGTTTGCCCACCTAGCCTGCCCCCTCCCAGTCGAGCGGCGGCGGGGCGGGCGCGGGGGATTTACATTTCGGGGGGGCAGGGGCAAGGGGCCTCGCCTCGGGCTGTTCCGGCAATGGCAAGGGCGGCCGCGACGCGCAGACTTTGCGTCAGAACCCTCACTGGCTTCACCGCCTCGCGCAGATATTGCCGCGCATCCTAGGTGCAGCATTGGCCGTGATCCGTCCCAGCCAACCTCCACGCAGTCGCCACGCCATGTCTACCCAGCTTTGCCCAGCAGGCGCCAGCATGACGCTGGCCGCCCTGGCGGTGGGAAGGGCCACCGCAGCAAGCAGCGTCAAACTCGGCCGTGGCTGAGGCCAGAGCAGCGGCAGCGCGCTGCTCAGCGTCCGCAGGCCCCTGCCCCACATGCATAGCAACACCTTTTGGTCGCATCTGTTGGCCACGGCGGTGGCTATCAGCCTACCGCCAGCCTCTACTCACGCCACTTGCACTTGGGGGGGATGCTTAGGGGATTGAGGACATCTACGCTGCTACCATGGGGTCGCCGCCGCAGGATGGCGCAAACCCGCCCGGTGGGGATCCCTGGGTGGACCCCCCGCCCCTGGCAACCCTTCGCCTGCGTCGGCAGGCGAGGGTTCCCTGGCTTCGAGTTGGGGTCGCCCCGCTAAGGGCCCCCTAGCGGCGAGGGAAGAGGCCCTCAAGCCATCCGTGCGGCCCCAGCTGTGCTCGCCCACCTTTTCCCCACGTCTTGTTCACCGCGGTCTGCTCCAAGCTCAAAGGCCCCTCACTGCCGCCCACCTTTTGTGCAGCCAGCAGCAACGCATGCCGTCCCCAGAGCCCCGCGCAGCCGCGTTGCGCGCGGGAGGAGGGCGGGTGGAAGCCGTGGGTGGGGGACTGCGCACTTCCCTCGGGGCCGCCGCCGCAGGACGGCGCCAACCTCCCCCTACCCGTTGGGGACCCCTGGGTGGCTCCCAGCCCTGCGCCTGTCTCGGCGGGCGAGGGCCCCCTGTCTTCGACTGGGGGGCGCCCCCGTGGGATCCCCACGTGGGTGAGGGGGGAGGCCCTGCCGTTGTCCTGACTTGGGCGAATGTGGCCCTGGCCACGCCGCTCACCTCTCCGCCACTCTCGCCACCGCAGCGGCCGCCGCCGTTCGCCTCGCGCCTCGCACCTCCGTGCGACCGTTTCACAACTAACAACCGCTGCGGCTCGTCAGTCACCCCGCTCCTCCTTTCCTTGCGGTTGTAGTGTGATTCTGGTGCCTTCTAATTCCTTTCCTTTCCTTCTGATGCCTCCTCACCCTCTCTCCACCTCCCTCCCCCCCAGGGTGCAGGGGGGCCTCGCTACCCCGCCCCTGGTTGGGGTCTGCGGCGCCTAGTTCGACCCCCCCCCCCCCAGGGTCGACCGAGGGGGGGCTATGGCTGCGTCAGATTGTCCCTCGAGCCAACACTTTTAAGCTCCAAGGAGGATGAGGGTGAAAAAGGAGGAGGAGGAGGAAGAGGAGGAGGAGGAGGAGGAAACGAGGATGAGATGTGGGAGTGCCCCAAAAATGCTGATATCCCTGTGGCCCATCCTGAGCTGCTCGAGCAGGCTCGAGAGGAAGTTTTGGAGGCCCCGATGTTCTGGCCCCGCGGGCTTCCCCCCGCGCTTTGGACCCAGGCGATCGCAGATGCCATGACTGAGGTCGCTCCCGTGTTCTCGACCTCCCTGCAGGAAGGCCCGCTGCAGTTAGCGGCGGGGGGCGTGGCGGGGTCGGGCGGGTCGGGGGGCAAGTGCTCGTTTGAGCCGCGTCTTCGCCGCTGCGCCTGGGGATTCAGTGTGATCAGAGATTTCCAGCTTGTGGCCTGGGGCAGCTTGTGCGCGCGGCACAGGAAACACGGAAAGCTAACCCAATCCTCGCCTCGCACATCGCCGCCGTCCTCTGCGGCTGCGTGGTCTCGGACGCCCTGCTGCAGTCCAACCAAGGCGAGGAGGTCTCGACCACCTGCGACCACTGCGGCGAGCAGCACGTCCCGACGCTCGACCACATGGACTGGGCGTGCACAGCCAACGCCGACCTCCGGCAGGGTATCGCGGCACCAACGGCTGACCTCACCCGCCGACTGGGCTGGCCGACAGGGGACCTCACCAGGGGGACCACGACCACTTGGACAAAAATGGTTTTGGCTATGGCAAGCATGCGGCAGCGTGCGCTGGACCACCGACACAAGAAACCACAGGCACCCAATTCCCCCGACCATGGTTTATAACCGTTCTGAATGTTTATTATTTGGATCACATGTGTCATCAATTGGTTTATGTTGTACTTCAGTTCTTCTTTGGGCGGGTGTCTTCTATTCTCCAGTTACACTGTCTACATAAATGTGGGATTACATTGCATACTTACGTAATTGCATGCGTTGCGTATCATAAGTGGGGACCGCCGCACAACGGTCGCCGCAGCTCTTCGAGCTGCGTGGTGCCCTCACACGCCTACGGATTGGGGACGCAGATTGGTTATACCTCCCTGGTTCTAAGCAGACAGTGCCGTGCGCAGAACTGTGGGGGGCTTTAGAGGTGCTCAAGAACACCAACGGTAATGTTGACCTGGCCGTCGATAGTGCGTGCGTGGCCAAGGCTTTTTGGAAGGGCCCAGGTCATCGCCACACGGTCAACCGCTCCGCCTGGAAAGAGTTCTGTCGTTTGGCAGCAGGCCGCAATGTCAGGGTGGTCAAAGTAAAGTCTCACTCCAGGCCCGAGGATGTTGGTGGGACCTTCTGGCTTGCCAATGGGGCGGCGGACGCTGGGGCGGAAGAGAGTGCGCGCCAGTGTCAGGCCCCCGCGGGCCCCATCGGCCGCTTGCTCGAGGCCGACCGCCTCGCCCATCAGGTTCAGGAGCACTTGCTGGCCGTGCCCCGCAGCATCGCCACCCAGGAGCGCGCGCTGCACGGGCCGTCTTCCCGCGCCGCCAGGGTGGCCTAGCAGAAGGAGCGGAGGGGGGCGGAGGCGGCGGCGGAGGAGGCTCGCCGCAGGACCGCCCATGCTCCGTTCCGGCGGCGCTGTTAGGAGCGCGGGGCGAGGGCCGAGAGGGGGCGGGAGGTGGAGTGGCTGGGGGGGGGGGGGGGGGGGCTCTGGAGGGCCCGAGTCTCTGCGCCCGTCTTACCGTCTTAATCTCACGAGGGGTGTGTTTTGGCGTGAAGTTTGTGGAAGTTGCGGGGTCCGTTCTCGAGGGTGAAAGGGCCCCGTCGAAGTGCGGAAGCTGACCGGGCCCTGCGAGCCCAAGACTCGGGGCGAGGCGGGGGCTCGAGTAATCAGGAGCCTGGCCGCGGGACATCTCCCGCCAGGATATAAGTCCTGGCCCGGCGAGTCGGGGGAGACTCGTTGATTCATTTCGCTTCGCTCGCCGTGCCTGATTCGAGGGGCTCGCGGTGGATTCCCGAAGGAAGAGGAAAAGAGGATGAGGGGACAAGGAGAAGGATGACGAGGAGGGAAAGGAGGGAGGAGGAGGACGAGGAGGACGAGGAGGAGTAGGCGAGAGAGGATGAGGAAGAGGAGGAGGAGGAGGAGGAGGAAGAGGAGGAGGAGGAGGATGAGGAGGATGAGGAGGAGGAGGAGGAGGAGGAGGAGGAATCCCAGACGAATCCGACGTGGACGATGCAACTCCGCTCGGTTTGTTTCCCTTCGCTGGAACGGGGCCATGTCCACCTTGGCCAGTTGTTCACCCTGGATCGGTTTTTGACGGCCCCAGGTCCGACACGGGCTTCTGGACGCCGAGACTTGTGAAACACATAGGGGCTCGAACGTCAAGCGCCCGAAAGCCATCCCACGGCGACAACGGCGACCTCCACAAGTATCGATCGTGCCCCGCAAGGGAGGGTCCAGAAAAAGTGAAAAGAGAAAGAGAGAGAAGGGGAGAGAGAAGAAGGAGGAACAGGAGGAAAAGAAGGACGGAGGAGGAGGAGGAGGAGGAGGAGGAGGAGGAGGAGGAGGAGGAGGAGGAGGAGAGGAGGAGGACGGGCAGGAAAGGAAACGCCGAAGAAGGAGGAGCAGAAAACACCGGTCCCGAGCCCTGAAATATTGTTTTGTGTGTTCTGTTCAGAATTGTCGAAATCATCCAGCCGTCAGGACGAGGAACCCCCAGATGCGCAAGATGTCGACCAATAGCGGCCCCAAGCTTCGCGCCTCGAACCTAGAGACTACCGAACGCTTTCAAGCATTAAATTCTGAACTATTCCTCCTCCTCCTCCTCCTCTTCCTCCTCCTCCTCCTCCTCCATCATCATCCTCCGCCGAGCCTCCAGCTGTGTTCCAGAGATTTGTGGGATACCTGCGAAAGCCTCCTCCTCCCTCTCTTTCGTCTTTCTCCGTCTCCTCCTCCTCTCCCTCCTCCTCCTCCTCCTCCTCCTCCTTTCCCTCCTTCCCCTCCTTCCATATCCTCCCCCCCTCCTTCCCCCTCCTCTTGCCCCTGCCTCTTCCTTCCTCCTCCTCCTCCCTCTTCCTCCTCCGCCTCCCTCCTCCTTTCCCCCTTCCTCTTCCTCCCTCTCCTCTTCCACATCGGGAGGGCCGAAGACTTGTCTTACATACCCATCCTGCCCAGCAGAGCCCCAGGAGCTGTTCGACCGGGTCGGGCCTCGCCCATGTCGCAGCCGACGGCGCGCCGTGCGGGCTGGGCCGGGCGCCGGCTCCGCTGACCGACGCCGCGGTGCTCGTCGTCGTCGTCGTCGTCATCGTCGTCGTCGTCGTCGTGGTCGTGGTCGTCGTCCCCGTCGTCCTCGTTGTTGTCGTCGCCGTCGCCGTCGCCGTCGCCGTTGTCGTCGTCGTCGTCGTCGTCGCCGTCGTCGTCGTCATCGAGGCAAACGGGCGCGAGGATCGAAATATGTTCGCCTCTTTCGGCCTCCCTGGCCCGCTTCGGACCCTGGGGCCGTGTGGATCTGACCGGGGAGGAAGATCTGGCCAGGATGGACCACCCGAAGTGGTCCACGGATTGATTGTGAGCGAAATTTGATCGTTGCCGCCGCCGTCGTCGTCGGGGGCAAATTAAAGCCCTGGTTCACCGACCCCTTAGGAAGGTCGGGCGACGAGAAGGATACATATACACCGACCCTAGTCAGGCCCATCCTGAGCCCAGGATCGGTGTAAATGCCTCCCCGGCCAAGCCCTGAGGACGCATTTTCTGGCCTTGAGCCCAGGATGGGCCTGGTTGGGGTGTATATGTGTAGTCCATAGTTATAGCTGCCGTCCCCTTAACATGAGTCGAGAGAAGGAGTCTACACTAGGGGTTGGCTGTATCGAGAAGAGAAACAACTTCTTGACGCTTCGAATATCCCACTAGCCGTAGCTTTGGACGGCGCGCGGCCCTTCCGTTTGCGCTCGCGAACAAAACAAGAATATCCCCACCAGCCTAACCAGAAAATATGCCCATGAGAGTTGACGGGGGGAGAGAGGAAGAGACACGCAACATCAAACAGCGAGGGAGGCTTGGGAGGCTCCGTGGCCATCTCGAGCCGTCTCGGAGCGGTCTTGGGGCAGCTTGGGGCACCTTGGGAGCCATCTTGAGCCAGCTTGGGCTATCTGAGCCATTTTGGACATCATCTTGGGCTCTCTGAGGCCGCTCGGGGGCCTCTTGAGGGCCTTTCGGGTGCCTCTTGGAGCCCTCTTGGAGCTTATTGGGGTGCTCTTTGGGCCCTCTTGGGAGCCCCTTGGGAGCCCTGGAGGGCCTCTTGGGGCCATCTCGGAGGCGGTCGGTCAAAACCTCTCAGGGGCCGAAGAAGGACCCTCTGACACCTCGCGGCCCCTCCCAGAAAACCTAAGGGAGGGGAGGGGGAAGGTTCCCCTCCCGAAGGGAAGAGGGGGCGATGGAAGAGGAGAGAGACCCTCATTAGACCACCTGTCGCCCAAAGGACTGGTGGGATGTTTTGATCTTCTGTATTTTTTACCCAAACAGCTTGCTGAACGGGGTGCTGTTGTGATAGAAGCTAACTCCGGCCAAGGGAAAGAGGAGCAGAGACATCCTCACAACAATCTGATCAATGTGATGGTCCGGGCCGTTTCGCTTGAGACATCCTCACAACTCTCGTTTCTGAGTTGGCCGGGATTGGCTGTTTCGCCTGAGACATCCTCGAAAAGTTGCGCTCCTGGACGCCGCGCGAGAGGTGGTCCGGCCCGTTTCGCCTGAGACACGCTCGAAACTCTAGGCTCTGAGATGCCGCACGAGAGGTGGCCCGGCCTGTTTCGCTTGAGACATCCTCGAAACTCTGGGCTCTGAGATGCCGCGCGAGAGGTGGTCCGGCCCGTTTCGCTGGAGACATCCTCGAAACTCTGGGCTCTGAGATGCCGCGAGAGAGGTGGTCTGGCCCGTTTCGCTTGAGACATCCTCGAAACTCTGAGCTCTGAGATGCCGTGCGCGAGGTGGTCCCGCCCGTTTCGCCTGAGGCATCCTCGAAACTCTGAGCTCTGAGATGCCGCGCGAGAGGTGGTCCGGCCCGTTTCGCCTGAGACATCCTCGAAACTCTGGGCTCTGAGGTGCCGCGCGAGAGGTGGTCCCGCCTGTTTCGCCTGAGACATCCTCGAAACTCTGAGCTCTGAGATGCCGCGCGCGAGGTGGTCCAGCCCGTTTCGCCTGAGGCATCCTCGAAACTCTGAGCTCTGAGATGCCGCGCGCGAGGTGGTCCAGCCCGTTTCGCCTGAGACACCCTCGAAACTCTGAGCTCTGAGATGCCGCGCGAGAGGTGGTCCGGCCCGTTTCGCACAAGACATTCTCGCCATTCTGAGCTCCCAGATGCCGCGCAAGAGGTGGTCCAGCCTGGGGGCCCAGAAGACCACATGTTACATATCCCCCCTGGGACCCTGGGAGCCCCAGGAGGCCCCAGAGAGCTTCAGGAGGCCGCAGGACGCCCAGGACAGGCCCCAGGGGTCCCCAGGAGATTCCCGGGAGGCTCCCAGGAGGCTCCAGGAGGCCCCCTTCTCAGAACGTGTCAAGTGAATACGCATCTGGTGTCGATTCGTTGATTTTTCCTGCTCTTGTGCCCCTCCCCATTTTGGGGGGCCCAGACGGCCACATGTTAGATATCCCCCCCTGGGAGCCCCAAGAGGCTTCAGGAAGCCCCAGGTGGGGTCCAGGAGGCCACAGGAGGCCCAGGAGGAAGCCCCAGGAGGTCCCCAGGAGGCCCCGGGAGGCCCCAGGAGGCCCCCGCAATTCGGAGCTCTGAGACGCCGCGCTCGAGGTGGTCCGGCCCGTTTCGCCTGAGAATTCCTCGCAGCACGTTTCGCCAGAGACATCGTCGCAACTCTGGGGTCCGAGATGCCGCGCGCGAGGTGGTCCAGCCCGTTACGCTGGAGACATCCTCGCAACTCTAGGCTCCGAGATGCCGTTCGGGATGAAGAGGAGGTGGAGGAGGAGGAGGAGGAGGAGGAGGAGGAGGACGAGGAGGAGGAGATGGAAGGGAGAAGGAGGAGGAGGAGGAGGATGTGGATGAGGGAGCAGGCAGGAGAAGGGGGAGGAGGAAGAGGAGGAGGAGGAGGAGGAGGAGGAGGAGGAGGAGGAGGGAGAAGGAAGGGAGTTGCAAGAGAGGACCTGACGGGAAGCGAGTGTGACGTGGACTTGTCAGAACGTGTACGAGAGGTTGTCCGGCCCGTTTCGTTTGAGACATCCTTCCATTACTGAGCTCCAACATGTCACTCGCAAGGTGGTCCGGCCCGTTTCGCTTGAGTCATCCTCAGAATGCGAAGCTCGAAGATGTCGCGCGCGAGATGGTCTGGCCCGTTCTGCCTGAGACGTTTCTTAGCACAGGGGCTCCAATCACAACCTTTCTCGTTCCTTCTCCCGCCTCCCTCTTTCCGCTTCCCGCCTGGCTCCTCTTCCCTCCTCCCTCTTCCTGCCTCCCGCCTCCCGCTGCTGCGCCTCTGGATTTGGGCATCTCGGCGGCATCCTGGGGAGGCTCCGTGGCCACCTCGAGCCGTCTTGGAGCGGTCTTAGGGGCCGCTTGGGGCATCTTGGGACAGTTTTGAGCCAGATTGGACTAGCTTGAGCAATCTTGGAGGTCATCTTGGGCTCTCTGAGGCCGCTTGGGGGCCATTCGGGTGCCTCTTGGAGGCCTCTCGGGGGCCTCTTGTAACCCTCTTGGGGGCCTCTGGGGAGCCCTGGAGGGCCTCTTGGGGCCATCTCGGAGGCGGTCGGTCAAAAGAGGCGGGGTTCTCGATTGAGGTCCCCCCCTCGGAGGCCACGATCCTCAGATCCTCGTGAGTGGTGGCAAAAAGTGGCCCTCCCAATGGCCGAAAAAGGAGCCTCCGACATCTCGCGATCCCTCCCAGAAAACCTCAGGGAGTGGAGGGGGAGGGCTCCCCTCCCCGAAGGGAAGAAAGGTCGTGGAAGAGGAAAGAGACCCTCCTCAGACCACATGTCGCCCAAAGGGCTGGTGGGACTACATCTTACATCGGACGCTTGTTGAGGGGCGCGAGAGGGTGGGACGATGACGTCGACGACACCGTCGTCGTCATCGTCGAAGTCGTCGTTTGTGAGTTGTGCAGACCTTTCTGAGTGTTCTCGTCGCCGCAGCAGGGCGCGGCTCGGGAAACTGGCCAGGCTGGGCCGTAGGAGTGGCCCGTGGGCTGGACTTCGGCGACTTTGGGTCGGAGATGGCGCGCGGTGGGCGGGTCCCCAGGAAGGACACGGGGCGCTTCGGAGAAGCCCTCCGGACCCTTCCAAGACGCCTGAGGCGTGCCGTCATTGGGGAACATGTGGTATCGACTTGCGCTGGGCATTCCCTGGCCGTCGTCGCCACGGCTCTTCCCCCTTTGCCTTGTGTCTGCGGCGCGCAGAGGGGAGGTGCGAGGGGGGAGGACCACTTTTAGAAGGCTTCCTAGAAGGCCGCTTGGAGGCATTCGAATGCTTCCAGGGAGCCTCTTCAGAGCACCCTGGGACGCGTCTTGAGACTTCTTTCTGCCGTCTCAGAAGGCGGCCCCCTAGAAGCCCCCCCTCCCATCCCTGCCTGCGCACCGCCGAGCAAGAGGTGCTCAATTATGTCGACGGCACCGTGCGCCTGATGAGCACCGCGGAGGCGCAGGCGCCGCTGGGCTGGATCTGAATCTGAGGCCCTGGGCCTTTGTGGGTGTCCTCGGGCCGTCCCCGGACGCAACACTTACATTCGTTGCGTGATAATGCAATACAAATCTCCGGCGCAACACATCTGCAATACAATTGCCCCAAATGTATTGCACCACACCCCTTTCAGCTGGAGCCCTTGTTGGGTCACCCAGAACCAGTCGCAGATGAACGGTCGTGGGTCTGGGGAAGGTGCCCGACTCCAGGCGAATAATTGCCCCCCCACACGCACACGAGCGAGAGGTGCAGATGAAGGACGCTGGGAAGCTGCCGCGGGAGTTCTGGCAGCACATCCGGAGCCTGCAGGTCCCGGTGCAGAGCGCGCAGGCCGGGGTGCCCACGCGCTACGTCACGTGCCCTCGATAATAGGTCTTGTTCCCCCCACCCGGCCACCCCAGGCTGAGCTAGGCCGTGGAATGGGGCATGCCAGGAACACGCGGGGCTCAGCAGGGCCTTGTGATTGATATTGGGACGGAAGCGCACGGGGCTGAGCAAATCAGTGGGTATGCGAAGGCGCGCACGGGGCTGAGCAATGCCTTGCAATTGGGCCTTGCGCTGGAGCGCGCGGGGCTGAGCTAGGCCTTGCAACGGGGCGCGCAGGGGGCGCGCGGGACCCAGCATTGCCTTGCAACGGGGCATGCAAGGGGGTGCTCGGGGATCGACAGGACCTCCTCCGTGCATCGTCGACTAGCAAATCCGCCCGTGGGGCTTCTCATTTGAGTCTCGATAGGGTGATGCAGCCGCCGTTTTTGACGGCCTGCGTCTGCGGGCTTTGCTCCCCAGGCCGTTCTCACAGAAGTGTGCTTTGCCAAAGGGGGCCCTGTCCTCTCCCGACCTCAGTGGTGCTTGTTTGAACGAGCGAAGAATTGGTTTGGCCGTGCGGGTTCTCGCCTGGTGCCCGCCCGCCCGTGCCCGCCTCGCGCCCCTGCTTCATGCGTTGGCTAGGTCTCCCTGATTCTCGGCCGGTCTCGTCTAGTCTAGACGTATAGAAAAAAAACGTCGCCATCGGCGTCCTCGCTGTCGCTGCCGTCGCTGTCGCTGTTGTCGTCGTCGTCGTCGTCGTCGTCGTCGTCGTCGTCGTCGTCGTCGTCGTCGTCGTCGCGTCACGACTTGCCGAGACCTCCAGGTACGCCTTCGACGCGCGGAGTGCCGCGTGCGAGCCGCAGCAGCCGCTGCCTCTGAGCCCAGGGAACCAAAAAGCGTCGAGGGGTGGGTGGGGCGTGAACGCCTCCTTTCGGACCTGGGGGTAGTGGAAGTGTATGAACTCCCGCCTCACAGGAGAGGCCTTCTTGAAGCCACGGCCCAATGCGACTCGGAACACTTGCCAGGATTGGCCCCTGGCCGGCCATTTCAATCCGCGGACCCTGGCCTGGAGATCTCGTCCTCTGCGCAGTCTTTCGCCCGGCATCCGCTGAGGGTCCAGGGTCCCGCCAGCAGCCCACGGAGGCAGAAATTGTGGAAACGCGCCACAAAAAACAGTCTGCAGTGCCCAGGGGCTGCCCAGATGGGGCCTCTCCAGTGCCCAGGGGCTACCCAGATAGGGCCCGAGTTGGCGGGTTCGGAGGATCGCGTCGAATCGCCGATGCATCGGCGATGCGGCGCGATCTGGAGCCTGATCTTTTCCATGCCGACGGCATTGGCGGTGCGGTGCGATCCCCAGCCCCACCGACTCGGTCCATATCGGGGCGGCCTGAGCACTGGCAGATGAGGACGATTCCTCCAACGGCGGCGTCTTCAAGGTGCCGTTCTCGGGCCCCCGGGACCACCAGAAGCTGGTCCAGAAGGCTGACCCCACGGCAGGTTTCTGAAGCTTCAGCGGTCCGCGGGCTCCATCCACTCTGGCCCGATCCGGGCGGCCGGCGCAGGGAGATCCAGTGCGCTGCGGGAGTCCTGTTCTGGATCCTTTGGGAGCAGTGGATATGGGTACGCTCCCGCCCTCCAGGGCGGGCAGACCACCACTCCGAGGGGCGTCCTCGAGATCCCAGGCGCGACTCCCAGGCGGTGGGATGTATTCGGGCGGTGCAGCGAGGAGTGTGAGGGCTTTCCCCTGCCTTGGCTCGGACGTGTGCGCTTGGATCATCTTGCGTTGCGATACAATAAGTGCACCAAGCCAGAGAGTGCACGGGGAATGGACGTTCGATCGATGGCGAGCTCCGGTTCCCCCACAGGAGCCACCTGCGCCACCCGGGGCATTCCCAGGGCCGGCAGCACGATCTGGACTCGAGCAGGCCCGGCTCTTCCCTCAGATCCCGCGGGGTCGCGAAGAAAGCGATCGACAGGCAGTTTTCAAGCGTGTCTTTTTATGTTGTCGCACAAACGTTTTATCGCGACGGGCATTGTAGCCCAGACAATCCAACACAACGGGCAGTTTTGCAACGTTTTCAGTGCCCCCGGGTCCTTGCGGATCGACCTAGCTCGAGACAAGAGGCACAGAGGTGGGGCCAGGAGACTGCCGTGATGCTTCACGTCGTTGTGTTTTCTTCGCGGCACGGGATCTCAGAGCGGACAGAAGTGATCCTGTGTCCCACAGGCTGCCAGGAAGGGGCCTCGGCGGCCCCGAGGCTCCAGGCAGAGGGCCAGGAGCCCCCAAGATGACCCCCGGAATCCCGGAGAAACAGCGGAGGTCGAGGTCTCCGCGGGTGTTCCCAGAGGCCCCTGAAAGCCTTTGGAGCCGCGGGGAGAGGAGCCCCAAAGCATCTAACAGCCGCGAGCCGCAGTGCTCGAGGAGGGCCTCGAACCTCGATCCTCGAGGATGGCCCAGAAGGGGTGCCTGGTGCTCCCAAGAAGCCAGGTTGGCCGGGGATCACTCCTGTCAATATCGTAAGGGCTTGGGGACTCCTCTCCAATCGACTTGCGGGGATCGTGCAAAATAGAGCGAGGCAAGTCAACGTAACGCGATGAAAATCCCATGATGCCACCTTTGCGACCGAGGACAGTCAACAGCTTTCCACAGGGGCCCGTCTGTCCCCATCCTGGCCCTTAGGACATTTGAAACGAACCCTTGCGGGCAAACTGCTTAGCGTTTATACAAGCATAGGGAACACGTCATACTACAAACAAGAGCGATGCTTTTAGTACGAATGCCGGTCATAGTATGAAGACAAAGGCTCGTTCTGATATGGGTACTGGTGCTGATCCAACTGACGATACGAGTACGAGTACTTGTACTAGGGCTGGTATTGTGTTTGACAGCAATGAGAAAGCACTGCCATCAATAATCAGACAACTACGGGCAGGAATGGCAATGCTAGTGATAAGACTGATACGAATCATAATAGTACTGGTACGATAATCCATTGGCATGCTAGTAGTATTTCTGATACTCGAACAATTGCTGGTACGAGCACCAATTCGAATACTAATACGAACTACGTCTACTACTTCGAATAATAATACCATTATTGTTTCTACTACTACAACTCCTGCACTCCGGTCTCACGCAGTCCTGCCGCACCTGGGGAAGCACCGCTTGCCATACTGGGGGAAGCAACACCAAGTTGTCGCACTCGACGGGACCAAGCACCACGCCGCTCAACAGTCGTACTGACTCCAGCTGCACGACGTCGTCCACCGCGGCTGAGTCGGCCATCACCTCGCCGCCCAGCACTACGGAAGCGAGCATCACAGCCAGCGAAGGCCGTTACACCACGCTGTCCACAACCACCTGGCCTCCAAGCAGCACGTCGTTCACCACGGCGGAGCTAAGCATGGCGTGGCATCGCAACACTACGGAATCAAGCAGCCCCACGATGTCGTTCATGAATGTGTCGAGCACCTCGCGGCTGACCAGCAGCACTGCAATGAGCAGCACCACGTTGTCAGCAAATGCACGCCACGACGAGGTCGAGCATGACGCTCCCGTCCAGAACTCCCGCATCGAACAGTACCACGGCGCCGACTACGACTGCGTCGAGCACCTCTCGCCCCGCCGCCGCCTGGACGCTGGCTCGTCCTGGATGTTTTCAGGGACTCAGGGTCCAAGTGGCAAGTCTCGGACCCCATTTTTGGAGATGCCAGCCCATCCTCGTGACATGCCTTCCGACACTCGGGTCGACTTCGCTGCACCTCGCGAGAGCTTTCCGGGGTGTCCGTACGCGAGATTTCTTGGGGATGAGAAAACAGGCGCACTTGACATTGGCACCCACTTGCGGCACATGAATCCCGCCATTCGTTTTCCCACCCCCCCTGGGTGTTCCGACTGGTGGTTGTGCTCCAGGGGTGGTCCGCTGGAAGTTCCCCCCAGTACCCTAGTGTCCTCCCTTCCCTGCTTCTGCTCCCTTCCGCTCCCTCGCTCCTCCTCCTCCCCCGCCTCCGCTTGCCCCTCCCCGCCCTGTAATATTCGCCGCGCCCTCTTAGGCCCTGCGCTCTCTGCAGGACCTCTGCAGGACTCTGCGAGCGCCTTGCCCGACCTCGCCCTGCCGCACGCCTCCGCGAGACTCGACGCGGCGGTCACCTTCTGCGTCGAGACCTGCGCCGACAGCAGGCCCTCCCAGATCTATGGGACATCGCGCTGCACGACGGCATCGCCGTGGCTAGCGTTCCTGGCGCCTGCACGCCCCTCGCCCGCGCTGGACGGCGCTGGAGCTGCGCTGGGGCTGCTACTCGGCCAATGTCGGACGCGCGCGTGGAGTCTTGGGGGGAAATGGGTGGCCCCTCCGTCTGGGCTTTCTTGGGGGGCCGCCGGCGCGGAGTCTTATTGGGCCCCCCCTCTCCCCAGAGCACCCGCCCCACCTGTCTGCGGGCCTGCACTTGTCTGCGTTGGTCCTCTACCTCGTTTGCCGACTCCTCCTCGTCTTGCTTGCTTTCCTCTTCCTCCTCCTCGTCTCCCTCCTCCTCCCCCTGCCCCTCCTCTCCGGCCCCCCCCACAACCACCCGCCCCGACTGTCTTGTTGTGCCCCCTCAGGCTTGGCGTCTGGCGTCCTCTCCAGGTTCCCTTCAGGACCATACCGTCAAGTTGGCCGGCGTCCTCGAGGCCGACGCTCTCCTCGTCTACAGCTCCCGCGTGGGGATTTTCGTCGCCTGCGACATCGGGATCGTCGCATTCGGCACGCCCATGGTGGACCTGGCCGTCGTAGTGCCGTGCGCCGCCCAGAGCCACGACGCGATCGGTTTCGTCGCGCACTCCGTTGGGACACGCGTCTGCCATCGTGCCGACTACGACGACTCCCGCGGCGTCCTGAGACCTGGATGGCGTGACTGGCGCCTTCATGGAGTCCATCGTCGTGGACTCTAGCGCCATGGACTCCTCAGCCCTGATACTTTCGGCGGCCGGGGGCACGACTCCAGCGAGCTCAACACGGACGAACAGCGCAACCCAAGGCCGAGGGCACCCTATAGTTTCCCCCCCTCCTTGTCGCCGCGGCTGGACGTGCTTCGAAAATCTAGCGGCGCTCACTTTCACGTCTCGTTGCGGCGCAGCTGAAGGATGGGCATGGAAGGCGGCCAACATCACCATAGGCGGGCGGGCTCTCCATCCCCACCCGCCGACCCGCTTCGTTGAGGCGGCCGAGCTGTACTACCCCCACCACGCCCGCAGCTGCGCAGCGGCGGCGTCTTCGACATCTTGCACGTCGTCGAGCCCACGCGCGCCGTCTCCAGAAGACCCGCTCCAGCAACTCGTCAGCTCGCTGCCGGACTCGCTGCTTTCCATGCTGGCCGTCGCGGCGAGAGTCCTGGCCCACGTCATGATCGCGCAGACGCTGCACTTAGTCTTCGGCCCCCTGCTTCCCATTCCAGCCTTTCCGTGCATCGTGCTCATGACGGCTGGTTTTTCGCCAGCACCGCTGCGCATCTTGACCCTTGGTGCCGCTCTGCGCGGCCTTCCAATGCAGCGTGTGCTCGGGAGTTCATGCGCCGCTGCGCTGGCCGAACGGGTCCACCTCGCGAGACCCGTGTGCGTCGCGGCCACGCTATGGGCCACCTGCCTTCTCAGCCCAGTGTGGTACGGCGTTCCGCCCTCCTGGACGGCGGTCTGCGGACAAATCCTCCTGCTCGCGAGGGCCGTCTTCACACCGGCCTTCCCCGCTGAGACGCCTACCAGCAGGAGCCCAAGACGGACGCCCAACGCCGACATCAGAGTGCGCAGCGCCTTCCTCGAGGTGGGCGAGGGCGCGGGGGCCCGCGGTTCGCCTGGGCGCCAATTCCGGCGCAACCGCACGGAGGGAGACGAGCCACTGCTCGGAAAGAGCGTGTTCTACCGCTGCTGGCGGAAAACCGGGGGGGGTCACTACCGGTTCGAACCCCTCCCCCCCCCCCCCCCTGCTCATCATGAAAAGGGGGGGGGGTCACTACCGGTTCGAACCCCTTCCCCCCCCCCTCCGGATCCGGAAAACCGGGTGGGGTCACTACGGTTCGAACCCCCCCCCCTCGAAAACCGAGTGGGGGTGCGGACAGTGGTGGGGGCGGTGTTGGTGGGGACAGTGGTGAGGGGATAGCGGGACAGTGGTGGGGACAGTGGGACAGTGGGACAGTGGTGGGGACGGTAGTGGTGGGGACAGTGGTGGGGACAATGGTGGGAACAGGGGGGGACAGTGGACAGTGGTGGTGACGGTGGTGGTGGGGACAGTGGTGTGGGGACAATGGGAATGAGGTGGAAACAGTGGGACAGTGGAGGGTACAATGGTGGTGGGGACAGTGGTGAAGGCGGTGGCGAGGACGGCGGTGGGACAATGGGACAGAGGTACAGTGGGGACAGTGGTGGGGACAGTGGGGACAGTGGTGGGAACAGTGGGACAGCTCAGTGGGACAGCGGAGGAGTCAGTGGGACAGTGGGGACAGTGGGGATAGTCGGGCAGTGGTTGGGGCCGTGGAGACAGTGGGGAGAGTGGAACCGTGGTGGGAACAGTTCTGGGGACAGCGGGGACAGTGCGACAGTGGTGGGGCCACTGGTGGGGACAGTAGGGGCGGTGGTGGAACCAGTGGGGACAGCGGTGGTGAGGACAGTGGTGCTGGGAACACCAGTGGGGGATGTGATGCGGACGGTGGTGGGGACCGGGAGTCGTTTGCTGGCGGTGAGTAGGGGGGGGGGGGGGGGGGGGGGGTGCGAACGGTAGTGACCCCCCCGGTTTTCCGGGGAGGGTGGGGGGGGGGGGGAGGGGTTCGAACCGGTAGTGACCCCCCCCGGTTTTCGAGCGGGAGGGGGGGGGGGGGGGGTTTGGGGAGGGGGGGGGTTTTGCCGGGGGAGGGGGGGGGGGAGGGGTTCCAGCAGGGGGGGGGGGGATTTTCGCAGGGGGGGGGGGGGCGGGCGACCCCGGGTTCCGGAGGAAAAGGTTGGCAATTTTCCACAGTAAAGCGGCGGTGGATCACGCTCTCTCCGAGCTCAGGCCTAATATAAGCCCTCCGTGATGGTTTGAGGATACGTTTTTCGGAGGGGCTCGATATATACAGTGGAGACCCATGCCAAGAAACACCCTGCTCGCCTCCAGGGTGCCCTGAGTCTCTTGGGTTTCCGTGACGCTCCCACACCAAATTATCCATAGACGTCTTGGGGTCTCAGGGATGGGTTTCGTGTGGAAGATTTCTTGTGGTCGGGTCTCTACTGTAGAGGAGTCCGAGGCGGGGGTATGTCCATAACCACCGCCTGGGGAATCGATCCTCGGGGACATCCGCAGGCATTGGATACGGAGATATCCGCGCCCTCATGGGCATCCATGTTCATTGCCTGCCAAGTCTCCCGAAGATCCACCCGTGGGCGGCGGTTATGGATATGTGAAAGAGGCTGGTTTCCTCGAGACCCTGCTGTACACCACATCGTTTGGTCTTGGAGCCGGCTGGGTGGGCCGAGGTTGCCCAGCACAGGCTCTGGCCATCAAGCAGGAGGCCACGGCCAGACGAGGATCGAAAAAGCCGTCATGTTCGACTGATTTTGGTTGGATTTGCCTCCGTCCCTCCCTTGTCTACTACTACTACTACTACTACTACTACTACTACTACTACCACTACTACTACTACTACTACTACTACTACTACTACTACTACTACTACTACTACTACTACTACTACTACGAGTACTACGAGTACTACTACTACTACTACTACTACTACTACTACTACTACTACTACTACTACTACTACTACACTACTAACTACTACTACTACTACTACTACTACTACTACTACTACGTAATACTACTACTACTACTACTACTACTACTACTACTACTCTACTACTACTACTACTACTACTACTACTACTACTACTACTACTACTGACTACTACTACTACTACTACTACTACTACTACTACTACTACTACTACTACTACTACTACTACTACTACTACTACTACTATACTACTACTACTACTACTACTACTACTACTACTACTACTACTACTACTACTACTACTACTACTACTACTACTACTACTACTACTACTACTACTACTACTACTACTACTAAGCACACTGCTACTATCTTCTCTTGACCTTCTAGGGGCTTGTGCGCAGAACCCCCAGCTTGATCGGCCAAGGAGCCAGCGAATGCAGCGAAGGAGTCCGGAGCGCAGGTGCTCCAGCATCCCGCGGGTGGGGAGGCTTGGGCGTTTATATTTGCCTAGCTCCTGGGCGGACCGTCCGACATTTTGCGCACTTCAAGGCCCCCCCCCTTTTTCACCGTCGCCAGCCCTGCCGAGGCCAATTTTCGGCCATCGAAGAATTACATAAGCACAAAGTTTCGGAGTTCTGCACGGATTTCGCGCACCGGCACTGCATCCCCCCTGGCGGCGCCGCTGAGGCCGCCCCCTCCGCGCCCCGCGCGCCAGGAGGAGCCACCCCCAATCATGACTTTGCTTTTGCCGCTCGTAGGGGTTCCGATGGATCCTTGTGGTATGCCAATATTTCGCGAGGGGCATTCCAATGGATGCCCGTGCGCAGTCAAATTGATTATCAGAGTTATGTTGTTCCCATCCTAGTCAAGGACCGCATCCCAGGAATAATTTCGAGCACCCGGAAAAGTGTCAAAAGAGTGTCGAAGCAGTGTCGAAACAGTGTCGGGCGAGTGTCTCCCAGGGTCCGACACGTGAAAATTCTCGAGTTTCGGTATTTTTTGGGGCGCTCGAAATTCTTCCTGGTGGTCAAGGCTAAAGTAGGTTGGAACATCATCATATTAGAGGCATCCCAATAGATGAGTATGGGTATTCACAGGGATACTCTGACAAAAGAGAAGGTTGGTATGGCGATTGGGTGAAGTACTACGGGGAAGCATGAAGCTCGGTAGAGTAAAGTGGGAGTATATTTGAACGGAGCGGAGTGGAGCGGAGAAGAAGTCGTTCGTGAATAAGATCGAATGGAGTTGATTTCGCAGAAGCAACCTAGGGTCTAGCTACTGCTGCGATATTGTATGAAACCCGCCCACATTCCAAATCAGAAAGTTTGATCAGTTCGTATTCCCTTGCGTTCTTCATACCAGAGGCCGCGACTGAAGTGAGCGATGGGATAAGTTTCAATTTTCACTCTGCCCACCCAGTCCATTCACAATGTCACGCAAGTCTATGAAATTATGCTCGCATGTCGATAAAACGGCGTCGATGCTGATTGGCACGTGTGCCATGGTCAGCTCTAATTATTTTTCCTCCCGTGGCCATTGTCAATCCAGTTCCTCGTCTTCGGGCTCCTCCGCCTCCTCGTCCTCCCCTGGGACATAGGACCACAGCACGACCACGACGACGACGACGACGACGACGACGACGACGACGACAATGGCGACAGCATACGGCTCGGCGGCGACAGCGCGGCGGCGACGGCGCGGCGACGACGACGAACTCCACCTTCAAAGGTTCGCAGAAGTCCGTGGAGGTCTCCGGAGGCCCCCGGGTGGGCCCCTGAAGCATCCAAAGCCCCCCCCCCCCCCGCAGAGGCCCAACCAGAGCCTCGCGAGGTTCGTGGATCGAGGCCCGCGGACCCCGACCTTCGAGCCTCGAGGGCCCTCGTGGTGATGCTCCACGGCGGCGGCACTTCCGGGTGGCGGCGACGACGAAAACGCCGACGCCGGCGACGGTGGCCGCGGCAGAGGCAGAGGCACGTCCTGGCGGCGGCGACGTCGGCGATGCACGAGCGAGCAGCGGACAGCAGCGGCGGCGGCGAGCGGAGGTCGGCGGCGGCGGCGGACCTCGGCGAGGTACCACGACGGCGCCCCACCGGGCGGCTGCTGGCCCCCCAGCACCGGCCCGGCCCGCGACGGCTGGGGCGGCCCCGTGGCGGGCGGCTGCTGGCAGGCCGCGGGCTTCGGCTGGCCCGGAGCGCCCGCGCCCTCGCCGCCGCCGTGGCCTGCCGCCGCCGCTGCGCGCAAGTCGCCGCCGCGGCTCGCCGCGGCCACCGCCCTGGCCGCCGCCGCTACGGCTCCACCTCCTCCTCCTTCTCCTCCCCCCCTTCCTCGTCCTCCTCTTCCTCCTCCTCCTCCTCCTCCTCCTCCTCCTCCTCCTCCTCCTCCTCCTCCTCCTCCCCCTCCTCCTTCTCCTCCTCCTCTCCCTCCTCCTTCTCCTCCTGCTCCTCCTCCTCCTCCTGCTCCTACTCCTCCTCCTACTCCTGCTCCTCCTTCTCCTCCTCTCCCCCCCCTCCTCCTGCTTCTCCTCCTACTCCTCCTCGTCCTCTTCCTCCTCTTCTTCCTCCTCCTCCTTCTCCTCCTCCACCTCCTCTCCCTCCTCTTCTCCTCCTCCTCTTCCTCCTCCTCCCCTTCCTTCTGGCACACCGCTGCTACCACTCGCAGTCGCCATCTTCGTCGCCGCGGGTCGCTCGTTCGTTCAGTCGGTCGTCGCCGTCAGAGTCGTCGTTGTTGTCGTGGGCGCCGCCGCCCTTGTTGTCGCCATTGTCGTCGGCTGTCCGTTCGTTCGTCGTCGGCGTCGCCGCTGCCAGCGCCGCCGCCGTCGTCGGCTTGATCGTCGCGGGGGGAGGAGGAGGGTGGGTGCAGCGCAGCGGGAGGAAGGGATGTGGGAGGGGATACTTGAGCAGGAGAAAGAAGGAGGGGGAAGGGGATCTTGATCTGGTAAAGGCTTCCCGTCAGCCTGTAAGAGAACTAGCAGACAGCCAGGCTGTACAGTCAGAGTGAGGGCATCGGCAGACCTGTGACGGACCAAGTCCAGTTCAATACAGAGACAGTTGTCGTCTGCGCTCCCATTGATGGTCCAAACGTCACGCTCATATGTAAATATTATATTGATATATATATATATATATAGAGAGATATGAAATGAACAATGCTGAGAGCATAAGACAGCAAGACGAGTGGAAGAGCTAACAAAACTACAACGAAACACTCACGAATTCCCCTAGACGCTCAAAAATCGAATTCCCAGGCCGAGCCGTGTGCGTAGGACAAGACAAGGAGTAGACAGGTTTTGGACGACGCATGGAGAGAGCGCAAGTCCTGGGAGTAGGCATGGCATGAAGCATGCGGTTCAACAGCGTCACATGCATATCCACTCATCAGGGCATGACCTGGAATGACGCAAAACCAGGTGATGCAGTTCTCATGTTTACCATGTGAAGCGCGGCAAACCAAAATGGCAAATGATAACCAGCGTGGACCCAACACAGAAAGATATTGCACCGGATGTGTGAGCCATGCTGTAACAAGCTATGTGGTGCAAGCTGTGTGGTGCAGCATGCGTGGTGCGAGCACGAGGCGACAGCGAGGCGGCAGCGGGCCGCAACGCGGCGAAACCTGGCCGGACCCGCCCGGGCGCACGAGGCGGCAGCGAAGCCGCAGAGGGCGGCGACGGGGCGACACCTCGCCGCACCCATCTGCGCACGAGGCGGCAACGGGGCGGCCCCCGGGCCGCAGCGTGGCGAGGCCGGCACCCGACCCACCCCAGCGCGCGGGGCGGCTAAGCGCGGCGGCCGCGGGCGGCGGCGTGGCGAGGCCTCGCTCGATCCACCCGGCGCTCGAGGCCGCAGCGAGGCGGCGGCGGGCCGCAGCGCGGTGAGACCTCACCATATCTACCCAACGCCCCTCCTCCTCCCCCTCCTCCTCGCCCTCCTCCTGCTCCTCCTCCTCCTCCTCCTCCGCCTCCTTCTCCTCCTCCTCCTCCTCACGTGGGAAAAACCCTCGCTGGATCCAACCAGTTCTTTCGGGATGCAGGTAAGAACACCCAAGCGGAAGCACTGCTGTGGGCAAGACAGAATCCCCCAGGGGGGCCATATCCGCAGCACGTTGCTGATGGGCTGC
The DNA here is from genome assembly GCA_963575745.1 of Prorocentrum cordatum. NCBI lineage: Eukaryota > Dinophyceae > Prorocentrales > Prorocentraceae > Prorocentrum > Prorocentrum cordatum. The sequence continues at coordinate 783,432 of CAUYUJ010015460.1, forward strand.
ACTTTCGAGCAGCCCTGCTCGGCGATTGATAATTGGCAGGGGTTTTCCTCGAAACAGCCAACTCCTGCGGGGCAGCTGGGGTCGTATGCGATCGGCAGCCCCGCGCTGATGCCCCATAGTTTGGAGCGCTCCGGCGTGGGGGTGGAATTCCAGCTGCAGTAGCTCGGTACCCTCATGGTGCTGCCCGGCGTCTTCGAGCAGTCAAGCTCGACAGTGGAAGATTGGCATGGTTGGTCCACGAGCCACGAAGCAGCCCACACTTGGCCAGCAGCTAGGGTCAGAGGCAATCGGCAGCTCCGCACCGCCTCCTGGCACCTGAGAGCAGTCCAGAGCGGTGGAATGTTGTCCGTAATAGACTGGCAGCCCCGTGTTGCTGCCTTGCATCTTCGAGCAGTCCTGCGTGATGGGTAGTCCTGGCAGAGGCCAGAGGCCGGCCTCGAGTAGCCACCTCTTGTGGGGCAGCTGGGGTCACAGACTGTCGGCAACCCCGCGGTCACGTTCGACAGGTCCAGCGTGATGGTTAAGCACCGACAGAGGCAGTCCTCGAGCAGCCCTTTCGTGCGGGCAGATGGGGTCGTAGACTATCGGTGGCCCCGCGGTCACGTTCGAGCAATCCAACCGGATGGTGGAATATCATCGGGGGTAGTCCGCGTAGTCCTCGAAACATCGCACTCCTGCACGGGAGCTGAAGTCGTAAATTATCGGCAGCCCCGCGTTTACGCCCGGCATCGTGTTGTACAGCGTGGTGGTGGTGGTGGTGGTGGTGGTGGTGGTGGTGGTGGTGTGGCACTGGTCGTAGGAGGGCAGCAGCCCCGCCCGCGTTTACGCCCAGCAGCATCGTGACTGACGCTTGTGGAAGTACGGCACTTCCTATTTGGGGCCGTCGGCGGCAGGCATCGCACTGCACGGCCTGCGTTGGTCGGGCAGCAGCCAGAAGCTGCGGCCAGTGAGCACGTTTGGCAGTTATCACAAAATAAGCGGCGCGGCTACCTGGCAGTGAGGAGAACCCTCGAGCCCAGGACGGCGGCTTGAGCCAAAATAGCTACGGATATGGGAGGGGGAGAGGAGGGAGGAGGATGTAATACCAGCTGGTGGATACCACAAACAGGCGGGGCGCGTGATTGAAAAAATGGTTCCCCTGCTCGGGCGAATCGCGTGGGGGGCGCCCGCCAAATGGAAGCGCACGGCGGCGGCGCTGGTGATCAGCGCCGACGCCCGGCCGACAGCAGGAGGGCGACCGGCGCGACGCAAGCGGCGCCGCTTCAGCGGAGAGGGGGCAGCAGCGCCTGCGCTGCAGCGGGGCGGTTGGGCCAGAGCGGCTGCAGACAGGAGAGAGAGAGAGGAGGCGGGAGAGAGAGGCGCCGCAGCTGGCGGGCGGCGCCGGCGTGGCGGCGCACGAGAACAGGGCAGGGGGAGGGGAGAAGCGACGAAGGCAGGCGGAAACTCAAGCAGTGGCGAAGCGTCCTGGCTCGCCCATGGCCCTACCAAACAATGTTCTAAGAACCTTCTGTGGTTCCCACGAAATGTCCTTAGAACATTTCTGGTTGATATTGGCTTGTGTTAACACATCGGGCTCATGTTCTAAGAAATTTGCTGTTTGTTCTCAGAACATTTTTGGGGTTCCTCGAAGATGTCGTGGTATGACTACAGGGATGCCGGGACGGTCGGTCCCTGCTCAAGAAAGGGCTGCTCCTTCGCCCTGCCCGCCACCCCCCTCCGCAGGAAGATCCTACGACGACGGCGGCGGCGGCGGCGGCGGACGACGACGCACTGAGGGGGCTGCGCCTGCCCGCTGTGCTCGTCGACGACGACGACGACGAGGACCACGACTACGACCACGACCACGACGACGACGACGACGACGACGGTAACGACGACGACGACGACGACGACGACGACGAGGACGACGACGACGATGCGATGACGACTGCGACGATGACGACGACGACGCACTGCGGATGCCGCATGCCCTTTGGGAGAGGGTGTTGCGTAGGCCCGTAGGCCCGCTGTAGTCGTCGACGACGACAATGACGATGACGACGATGACGATGACGACGACGACGACGGCGGCGGCGGCGGCGACGATGACGACGACGACGACGGCACGACGACGACAACAGCGCGACGGCGACGGCGACGATGACGCCCTGCGAATGCCCCATGGGGGGCGGGGGGGTGCTCAGCAGGCGCGCCGCAATATGGGACCGCGGACCACGACGACGACCACGACGACGACCACGACGACAACGACGACGACTGTGGCGCGTCAATAGTCAGCCTGGGAGGGGGAAAAATCTAGCCTCGGATGTAAACGATTCCTATTACAACTTATGTGCGAACGGCAATCGTTTTGAGGCTGCCGTGCAGCGGGGTACACGATCCCCTCGGTGGCGCCCGCGACGACCCCCTGGCGCGTGTAATTGAAAGGATTGTTTCGCGCGCCGCGGGATCTATTCATCAGCCCTGGGGGGGTCACCATGTGTTAATCACAAGCTGACATCAGGAGGGGCGGGGAGGGCGGAGGGACGACGAAGCGAGGGCGAGGACCAGGGCGATTGGTCTCTCTCCCATGGTTTCTCCTCTGTCCTCGTAATGCTCTCCTCCTTCCTTCCGATTTCCTTGTCTTTCCCCTCTCCTTCCCATCCGCCTATGACACTCCACCCTCGCCTTCCCCCCGTTCCGCCCCTCCGCGGCTCCTTCCCTCCCCCCCCTCTGCTTGCACATCCCACCCCCACCGTTACCCCGCCCCTCCGTCGTCCTCCCCCCGCTCGTCCTCTTCCCGATTCTGCCATCTTCGCCATCTTCCTTTTGTTTGGCATCGCTCGGACGTGTGCATTTTTCTTTCGGCGAGGACCATCGAGGAGCATCCCTGATCCTTTGGCGAAGAAGCCATGCACGAAACCGAAAAAAGCACAGGGAATGGACGTCCGAGCGATTGCCAGATCTTCCTCCTCGCTCTGCTATGACACTTCATATCCGCCTCGCCCTGTCATCCTGCGGTAGGCTCGCACCGTGTCGATGCGGCGGCGACCCCAGAGCGGGCGTGAAAGGTCCAACGCCGCCAGCCCAACGATCCCCTCGGCGGTGTCAGAATGCAGCGCATACGTCGCCCCGGCACGAACCTGTCGTGCAGCTGGCGCGAGGGCTACTCGGGGGCGGGGCAAAGAGGGGGGTGATGGCAGGGGGGGGGGATATCATGGCGGGGGCCATGATATCTCCCCAGATCTCATGGTGCCTCTTCTTATTCCATTACGTCCCTGGCCCCCCCGCTGGGCCGCGCACATGCCGTCGGTCATGATTTGCACCCCCCCCTCTTGGACACCCTCCTCTTGGCCGCTCCCGAGTTACGAGCACCGTTCTCTTTGGAGAGGTCCGCTGATGTTGTTCGTGTTGGGCCCTCCGCCTTGCCATGCAGCCTCGGGCCCTTGACCTTCGGCGAAGGGGTTCGTACTCTTGGCCAACGCTCTTGTGCCCGTGAGCCACTTGGATGTTCATGAGGCCCATGGGGTCTGTCTTGAAGCCCCCTTGGGATCACAGTTTGGCATTGTTGGGCCATCCTGGGCGACCTGGGCGGCACCTTGAGGCCTTGGGGGGATCACTCGGGGGCCGTGTTGAACAATCTCGGGCGACGTGGGGGCCGTCTTGGAGCGATTCGGGGGTATCTCGGGAGCAAACCATGGGACAAGCAACAGCGTTGGAAGCACTGCATTTTGTGATATGTGAATCCGTGTGTGTTGCTTTCAAGGGGACGTCTTGGGGCCCTCCCAGGCCACCTTGGAGGCATTATGGTGTCCATTGATCGGCTGCTTTGGCCTCTAGAGCATCCGAGGGTCTTATTCCCCAAACTGCTTGAGCTTAGGATTCTTACTTCTGCTCTATGGAATTGGGCTTGTGCGTCGTTTTGGCGGATATGTTGCCGCCGTCGCCGCCCCATCGCCGCCTCGTCGCTGGCCATCGCCTGGGCCTGTGCGTCGGTCTGGCGGCTATGTTTCCGCCGTCGCCGCATCGTCGCTGGCCATCGGCTCGGCCTGTGCGTCGGTCAGGCGACTTTGTCGCCGCCGTCGACGCTCGTCGCCGCCGTTATATAGAGTGCACCACATCGATTCCCCTTTCTAAGAAACTATTCCGGTATACCACCCCCCGGATGCATGCATGTTCTACCCACCTCTCGCTTGGTCGTATTGCAATGTATGCATGAATCTTCCCCACCGTCGATCCTAAATATGAATTCGTATCATTCCAGCCAAGCCGGTAACGCCCACCCCATCATCCTCTGCAGAAAAATACAATGCGCGCGCATTCGTTTATCACAAGTCATAAGTGGTCAATAATCCCTTGGAAAAAACGGGACGACGTGCACACGTGCGCGTTTTCGCGCGCGCATGCCGAAATCATTCCAAAACCTGAAGTGTCGTACGGATTTCAAAATCGCGCGTCCTGGCAACAGTTTTTAAGTGTGGTCAAATAAACGATGGTTTCGCAACAAAATTTCAACCAAAAAACTGGCGCTCGCGCCCATGCAGAATCTTAAGACAACAAGGGGTTTCTCAACATATGTATAGCATGCTGCCAAATGGGCCTCTCGCGCGCGCATGTCGAAATCGCCCGAACGCCCTTTGCGCGCTTGCTGTCGCAATAACTCTTCGCAACAGATGGGATGAAGTGCGCGCGCGTCGTCGCACGCGCATGCCGAAATCCTTCAAAAACTCTTAGTGCCGCAAGAAAGTCACAATCGAGTGTTTCGAACCACGAGATGTTTGGCAACATCAGTTCTCAAAAACAAAAACACAGCGCTCGCGCTCTCGCGAATTGTGATGCAAATCCAGGATTCGTCAATGTTCATGAAGTTCGGCCAAGCGAGCCTTTCGCGCCGCATGGCGACATCATTCGAACGACCTTGCGCGCGCGCTGGGGGGGCACGATCCGTTTCAAATATACCATGCGGGCCACTCCCGCACCTCAGCCGCGCACGCATGTCGAACTCCTTCCAACAACCTCATCGCCGACGCGAGGACGCCGTCATCGTCGTCGTCGGCGTGATCAGCATCAGCGCCGTCACTGGCCGTGCCGTCGCTTTTGGCACCATCGTCACCAGCGTCGTTAGTACCGTGATTATGTATACCGTTGTCGACGTTGCCATGATACCGAACCCGCCCAATTTGCCGACTCGCACTGAAGTGCCCGCTTGGAGGTGCCCGGAGGTCAGCGCCACCGCGGCCGCGGCGGTCGCGCCAAATTAGCTGGCCGATGCGCACGCGAGCATGCGCGGGCAAGCGCGGCCGCAGAGATCAGCTAACACCAAGCATTCATCGCAATCGTTGCGGCATGCGTTTTGCAAAACAAATTGCGGGTGGGTGGGTGGGACGATTGTGCGAGCAGTGAGTAGACAACTGCGAGTTCCACATGTAAATTGCACCGCGCTGATTCCCCTTCCCAGAAGCGAACTCGGATCTGGCACCCCCTCGAGGCCAGGATGATCGTTCTAAATCTGATTCGTTTCATCCCAGCCCCGCCGGATTCGATTCTTCCCCCATCATCCCCAGCACACCAAAAAAACAATGCGCGCACGTTCGTTAGTCCCTCGTCGCGCGCATGCCGAAGTCTTCCAACAACCGTAGGTTTCGTACGGATATCCGAATCGAGTGTTCCGTCATCTTATGCAGCACGTGTTTACGCAACTTCACCCGTGATGAACAAAAGTTTGCACGCACTCTTGACGACGTTTTCAGAAAACCTTCGGCGATTTAAAATTTCCACCACATTCGACCAACCGGGCCTCTCTCGCGCACAGGTTCAAATCATTCGGACGCCGTTGCGCGTTTGCCGCGGGGGTAAGAATCCCGATCGAATACTACCATGCGGGCCACTCGCGCTCCTTGGCCGCGCGCGCAAACCGAAATCCATGTAAACATCTCATCGCCGACGCGTGGACACCATCATCGTCATTCAGCATTGGCGCCGTCATTGGTTTTGCCGTCCTCGTCGTCATCGTCCTTACCAGTATCGCTACTATCATCATCTGGCGTGCCGTCGATGACGTCGCAATGACACCGCGCCCGTCGGAGCCACCGGTTCGCATTGAAGTACCCGCGCGTCAGCACGGCCTGCGAGACGCGACGGGTAATTCCCCGCGGTCAGCGCCACCGCGGCCGCGCTGGTCGCGGCTGACCAGTTTTCCGCCGGTCGCGGCTGACCAGTCGCGCGCTAGCGCGGCCGCCAGCACCAAGCAATCATCGCAATCGCCGCCGCTTGGGCATTGCAAACCAAATTGCTGGCGGGTGGGCGGGATGATTACGCAAGCAGCGGAGGTGACAATATCAAATTCGGCAGGGCGAATTGCACCGCATATATTGCGCCACGTCGATTGCACCACATGGGTTGTGCCACACATTTGGTTGCACAATATAAGTTCCACCAAGTAGCACAAATTCGATTGCACCACGTAAGTACGCAGCATCGATTGTACCACTTGGTTGGCACCACGCAGAATAACCCGCAATATTGCGCAACGTAGATCGCACACCATATGCTTTTTTCGCCACAAATATTGCACCACGCCGATTTCACCGCATAGATTCTCCTCTCTAAAGAGAGTAGACTCTACCCCCCCCCGGACTTATCGGTTCCCCCTGGGATACTACGGTTTCATATATATATATATATATATATATACTGCACACTCGTCCATCCTAAATATGAAATCATACCATCCCAGGCAGGCCAGGTTCCCCCCCTGAAGTTCCGTTGTAAAAAACACTCTGCGGTGACATTTGTTTTTCTAACAAGACACTTGTTCGCGAATCCCTTTTGCAAAAAATGGGACGAAGTGCGCACGCGCGCGTCTTCGCGCGCGCATGCCGGAATCCTTCAAAAACTTAGGTGCCGGAAGGATTTCGCAATCGAGTTTCCCAAACAAACATATAAAAACACATGGTTTCGCAACACTGATTTGCTAACAAAACTTCCGCGCGAGCTTTTGCGACATCTGAAGAAAACCATCGGTTTTTCAAGATTTCCACAACAAATAGTACCAAACGGGCTTCGCGCGCGCGCATGCCGAAATCTGTCGAACGCCCTTGCGCGTGTGCCGTCGCGAGAATCCTCTGCAACAAATGGGGCGAAATCCAGACGCGCGCGTCGTCGCGGGCGTATGCCGAAAACCTTCAAAACCCATCGGTTTCGGAAGGATTTCAAAATCGTGCGTCCAAAAAACGTGCAAAAACCCAAGGTTTCGCAACACGGATTTTCAACAAAAGCGTGCGCGCGCGCTCTTGCGTCGTCGTCGTGGTCGTCGTCGTCGTCGCCGTCCTCCCTCCTCCCGCGTCGTCGTCGTCGTCGTCGCCTACGTCGTCCTCTGTCTTTTTCGTGTTCGTCGTCGTTGTCCTCTTTGGCGTCGTGGTCGTTTCCGTTGTTGTTGTCGCCGTGGTCGTCCTTCCTCCTCCTCCCACGTCGTCGTCGTCGTCCGTCGTCGGCGTCTCGTCGTCGTCCCTCCTATTTCGTCGCCGTCGTCGTCGTCGTTGTCGTCGTTGTCATCGTCGTCGTCTTCCCTCCTCCCTCGTCGTTGTCGTCGTCGGCGTCGCCGTCCTTTCTCCTTCGTCGTCGTTCGCGTCGTCGCCGTCCTCCCTCCTCCCTCCCTCGTCGTTGTCGTCGTTGTTGTCGTTGTCGCCGTCGTCGTTATCCTCCTCCCTCGTCGTTATCCTCCTCCCTCGTCGTCGTCGTCCGTCGTCGGCGTCTCGTCGTCGTCCTTTCATTTCGTCGCCGTCGTCGTCGTCTTCGTCGTCGTTGTCATCGTCGTCGTCTTCCCTCCTCCCTCGTCGTTGTCGTCGTCGGCGTCGCCGTCCTTTCTCCTTCGTCGTCGTTCGCGTCGTCGCCGTCCTCCCTCCTCCCTCCCTCGTCGTTGTCGTCGTTGTTGTCGTTGTCGCCGTCGTCGTCCTTTCTCCTCCCTCGTCGTCGCCTTCGTTGACGTCGTCGTCGTCGTCTTCGTCGTCGTCGGCGTCGGCGTCGTTGCCGTCGTCGAAGTCGTCAGAGACGTCGGTGTCGTCCTAGTCGTTGTCGTCGGTGTCGTCGTAGTCGGTCTTAACAGGTTTTGCAAACCAAGTTGCGGGTGGGTGGGTGGGATGTTTGCGCGAGCAGTGGAGATGACGACTTCAAGTTCTGCAGAGTCTCCTCCTTTCTGAAAGACTAATAGATTCTACCCCCCCCCCGGACTTATCGGGACCCCCGCGCGTGCTGTAAATTACATATGATTCTGACCACATGTCCATCCTAAATATGAATTCATACCATCCCAGCCAAGCCGGGTTCCCCCCCCCTGCGGTTCCCTGTAAAAAACACTATGCGGTGACATTTTTTTCTAACATAACACTTTTTCGCGAATCCCTTGCAAAAAATGGGACGAAGTGCACACGCGCGCGTCGTCGCGCGCGCATGCCGAAATCCTTCAAAAACCTTCGGTGCCGGAAGGATTTCGCAATCGAGTTTCCAAAAAACATACAAAAACACATGGTTTCGCAACACTGATTTGCTAAAAAAACTTCCGCGCGAGGTCTTGCGAAATCTTAAGAAAACCATAGGTTTTTCAAGATTTTCACAAAATGCTACCAAACGGGCTTCGCGCGCGCGCATGTCGAAATCTGTCGAACGCCCTTGCGCGTGTGCCGTCGCGAGAATCCTCTGCAAAAAATGGGACGAAGTGCAGACGCGCGCGTCGTCGCGGGCGTATGCCGAAATCCTTCAAAAACCATCGGTTTCGGAAGGATTTCAAAATCGTGCGTCCAAAAAACCTACAAGAACCCAAGGTTTCGCAACACGGATTTTCAACAAAAGCGTGCGCGCGCGCTCTTGCGTCGTCGTCGTCGTCGTCCTCCCTCCTCCCTCGTCGTCGTCGTCGTCGTCGCCGTCGTCGTCTTCTGTCTTTCCTCGTCGTCGTTGTCGTCGTCTTGGCGTCGTCGTCGTTTCCGTCGTCGTTGTCGCCGTGGTCGTCCTTCCTCCCTCGTTGTCTTCGTCGGCGTCTCGTCGTTGTCCCTCCTATTTCGTCGCCGTCGTCGTCGTCGTCGTCGTCGTCGTCGTCTTCACTCCTCCCTCGTCGTTATCCTCCTCCCTCGTCGTCGTCGTCCGTCGTCGGCGTCTCGTCGTCGTCCTTTCATTTCGTCGCCGTCGTCGTCGTCTTCGTCGTCGTTGTCATCGTCGTCGTCTTCCCTCCTCCCTCGTCGTTGTCGTCGTCGGCGTCGCCGTCCTTCCTCCTTCTTCGTCGTTGGCGTCGTCGCCGTCTTCCCTCCTCCATCGTCGTTGTCGTCGTTGTCGCCGTCGTCGTTTTTTCTCCTCCCTCGTCGTCGTCTCCGTTGGCGACGTCGTCGTCGTCTTCGTCGTCGTCGTCGGCGTCGTTGTCGTCGTCGTCGGTGTCGTCGTCGTCGTTGTCGCCGTCGAAAACATTGGAGACGTCGTCGGTGTCGTCGCAGTCGCTGTCGGCGGCGCCGTCGTCGTCGATGTCGCTGTCGTCGTCGGCATCGGTGTCGTGGCCAAGTGCCATGTGGTACCTACCGTCACGGTCTTGTCTGAAGAGGTCTTGCGATCAAGTTGCGGGTGGGAGGGACAGCTTCAAGACGGTCAAGATTGAATTACACCTCTTATACTGCACCACACTGGTTGCGCTACACACAGCACCACGACGATTGCACCACATAGACTGCGCACCTCACACATTGCACCACATAGTCAACACCACATGTATTGCACAACGTAGACCGCACAATATATGTTGCACCACATATCGTACAACATAGACTGGACTTTACATGCGTCTCAGTAACACTGCACCGCATGCACCCCATACATTGCGCAACGTAGATTGCACAACATATTTTGCTCCACGTAGACTGCACCACATGGATTGCCACACATGTTGCACAGTTGTTATTTATTTATTTATATATATATGTAGGAGAACACGATTCGAGGTCCTCGTTGGCTGACGCATTCATATTTGAACCGCGATGTTAAGCTGATTCCGCAAGTTAACGCCATTCACGCTCTTCGGGCTCCCGCGTGTGCGCACTTCGCTACGCTTTGGCCCAGCGCTTGCTACGACCGGCTCGCGCGTCCGCCGAGTCCGCGGCTTGAGGAATAATGACGCTCTCACGCACACGTGCGAGGGCAACTGCTCTTCGCAGTCGGTCGCGGGGTGGTGGAAGCGCGAGAGTGCGAAGAGCGATAGCCCGGATTCCCGCAGTTCGAGGCGCGCAGGCGGGCATCCAGGTTTTGGACTTCACAGGAAGAGCGACTACACGGCTCTGAGACGCTGATCGACCTATGCGCTTTCGAAGCAATGCTGCAGATCAAAAGGGGGCCTGCAATCGGTCTGATACTCGAGCTACGAGCTGAAGATTATTCGCATTCTGTTCCCGGATAGCTCGCAGAGATCTAAGAAGGTCTCATATTCAGAAGCCGGCGCCGCAGGTTAGCCTCGGAGGTCGTTCCGGTTTCCGTTTTCCAGCCTCGGCGCAACTTGGTTGAATTTGCAGCGGGTCCCGAAGAGCCTTTTCGAAGCGTTTTCCAATATTCATGCCCAGAAGTTCTCCAGAAAAGGTCCTTGGGAAGCTCTCTCCAGGTCCTTCGAGCGGTCTTCGCCAGGTCTTCGTACACCCTTCGGGCGCTCTGCTGTTCGAGTTTTGGACTCCACAAGGAAGATATGTTTTGTATGTACCAGGTTTTCCGATTAGCTCTCGAGATCTAAAGTTGTGTAAAAGCCGTGTAATTAAGTATAGAGTGGACTTCGGGAACCTTGCACCCTTGCGCTGCGCCCATGGCATGGATGTTGAACGTCAGGGATGTCTCTCCAAGCTATTTTTGGTGTACCCCTGCTTCCTGCAGGAGGCGACGAGGCTGCCGCAGGCGGCTTCGATGACAGCACGCCTTCGCGCTCCAGCAGAAGGAAGCACAAGCGGGACAAGCACAAGCCCGACACGGGACACGCTTTCTGATCGGGCCCCGACGGAGACGCAAGAGGAGGATGAGGAGCGATAGTACCGAGGATGCAGAGGACGAGGGAGAACAAGGATAAGTTTTGGAGGAGGACGGGCAGGATCGAAGGAGGAGGTGGAGGAGGAGGAGGAGGAGCGAAAGGATGCTCCCGTATTCCTTCCTTTTCTTCGCTGCCTTCGCGCGTGTCGCTCTCCCCCTGTTGCCCAGACCGTACACCATCCCCCAAGAGGCCTGGGCACCAAAACCCACCAAAAGCTCTAGCAGGGTCCCACCTCCTTCACCACCCCATCTCCTCAGTATGGGCCAGCTTGATTTGTTTTGGCCACGGCCATTCTTGAGGGTGGCACACAGCGTGAGGGTTTGGGGGGCAATCGGGAGCCCACGTCTTCACATCCAGAGGGGGACGCACACCTCTTCTCCCTCCCCTCATGGTGTCTCTTTCTCCCTGCCTCCCTCGCCCCCCCCGTCCGTAGCCAAAGGCTCGACCTAATTGGTGTTTTGACGATCTCGTGGACCGTTTTCGTTTTGAATTCGCTTTGCAGCTAAGGCGGAACGAAGACATAATGAAGGAAAACGATAACAAAACGAAAACGGGAAACACTACTATCTAGGTTGAGCCCTGCCTGTCTCAAGACTGGACTGGGAAATGCCCGCCCACGCGCGGGTGACCCAGTTATAGCCCAACTTATTACTGGAAGCCCGAATCCCCTGTTGCAACGACGGGGACCAGGTTCAAAATGATGAAAAGCGTTGCCTTTTTATTTGCTAGACAGGCCCAGAAACGGGCGAATCGTCTGAGAGCGTTCTGGAACGCTCTGGGAGCGTTCCGGAACGCTCCGCAACGGCTGCGGCGCCCGATACATCTTCCAGAGCCGCCCGATCTCAGAGATCCCTGATTCATCCCGATCCGATTTTGCCTCTTTACCAGCTTTGTTCTAGGTGTAGTCCTCCTCCTCCTCCATCTCCTCCGCCTCCTCCTCCTCCTCCTCCATCTTCTCGCCTGGCTCGGAAGTGCTCGACTGCCAATCATGTACATGCGCTTGTAAAGGTTTTTTGACCCTGGGCCAGTTCAAAAACTCCATTCCATTTGCGTCGGCCGCATGGAAGGCAAAGCCCAGGAGTATTGGCCGAGGGTGTAGACAGGGGCCTCCACCCTAGGATCTCATGGACCTGGGCAGATTCCGTACCAAGATTCTCTAGGCTTCCCAGATAGGGGTCGGAGGATCGCGCAGCACCGCCGATGCATCGCCGATGCGGCTCGATGTGGAGCACGATGTGCTTCACGTCGACGTCGCCGATTCATCGCCCGTGTCGCCGACACATCGCCGATGCATCGACGATGCGGCGCGATCCTCCGACCCCAGCTGCTCGGACCCCATCTACAGGAGGCCCGCAGATTCTCCTCTGGGTGGCAGGGCGTGCGTCAGCATTAAGTCGGGCCTGTCCCTCTACAGGGGGAATCTTCAAAAATAGTTAACAAATAGTCTTGGGATTATTTGTTGACTATTTTTTGGCCATCTCTTGAGCATTTTTAGAGTATTTGTTATTTTTCGTCGAGAATCCCCCTGTAGGGGGACACGCCCGACTGAACGTCAGCGTCCTCTCCCCTCCCCCCCCCGCCCGCCGCCGCAGGAAGCGACCCGCGGCCGCCCGCTGGGGCGCCGAAGTCCAACATGGAGGTGCTGAAGGAGCTGCGGGTCCTGGGCATCTCCGCCGAGACCGGGCGCCTCCTGCTGGGGAGGTCAGTGGCAAGGACAGTCGGCAGCCTCGAGACGGGGGATCAACGCAAACGGGGGTCAGCCAGGGCGCCGGATCCTGCAGGATCCTGCGGAGGCCCCCTCGGGCTGACCCGGGTTCGCGAGCCGCTCGTGGCCGCGAGGCGGCCGCGCCTATCATTGGCTGACCCGGGTTTTGCGAAGACCTGCGTTGCAGTTTTTGTTTTGCCTGCATTGCAGTTTTTGGTTTCCTGCTGACCCGGGTCTGGATTGACCCGGGTCAGAAGATCCTCGAGATAGGGGGGGTGGGCATAGGGGGGGGACGCATCGACCCCCAATCGCCTATTGATCGCCAATAGGGGCCCGATAGCCCCAGCCTGCCCAGGAAAGTGCGGGTTCGCTATCGGGGGCCTGGCGCTGATCTGTCAACGTTGTATCGCTGATTCCAGATCGATTTATCCCCCTCTATGCCAGTCCCCCCCCCTACCGTTGCCCCTCAGGGGGGGGGAGGAGCGCGAGGGAGTGGTGGATTGGCGTATGTCGGGCACGCCCCGACACGGATTAGGGAGCCGCGGGCTTTGCGCGTTGGCGCGAGATCCATGGGTCGGGGAAGGTCACCCCCAAGCTTACCAGCCTGGAACATATCCCTATCCCTATGTTTGACATCACCTCACCTCGATGCCGATCTTAAGGATTCCCTTCGTTTTTGAGGGCCTATCCCTAAGATTGTCCCCGCTTGTTGCTCGCCCATCTTAGGGATAGGGATAAGTTCGAGGCTGGTTACAAGCATGAGGCCAGTGCTGCCTGACTTGGCGGCGGAGCGCACCGGTTCCGTGCCGAGACGGGACCCGTCGCTGACCCACGCGTCGCCACTCCATGTCTGCGAGTCCTGGACTATATTGGTTGATTGGTGGCAAGAGGTGGAGGTGCAGTGGGGGCGCGCATCAAGGAACCATGTGCTTTTCGTCAGGGTGTCCTGGATTTCTTCGCTCCTCGCGCTGCGCGGTGACTTCCCGCAGCCGTCGAAGGAGTTGCTGCGTTCAGGGCGCTCTGGGTTTCCCTTCAGGTGCACCTCGCGCACGGGTTCTCAGGGTTGGGTTTCTTGCGAGGGTTTCTTGCGGCCGCGCCCGCACTGAACGTTGGACCCCTCACTGCAGCCGTTTTCGTCGGCCGAGGGGCTGCAGGGAGGTCCTTGGCCCCCTCATGTGCCTCTGGACATCTACGGGTGGCAAGGCGTCTTGAAGTATTGGTGTTTTGGTGAAAGAGGGCGACCCGAGTAGCCCCTAGAGACAGCAGCTGCGGGAGTTGTCCGCCCAGGAGCGTACGGTTTTCCTGTCGGGGGGCGTATCGCCGACATATCGGCGATGTGTTGCCGATGCCTGGTTGATATTTCGCACCCCTGGGTCAGTCCCCGCGTATCGCTCCCTCTCGGGGAGAGGTGGGAGGAGGACAAAGGAGGTGCTGCCGATCGTCCTTTGCTTTCTCTCTGCCGTTGCTGCTTGTCCTCCTGCCTTCCCCTTTCTGTTCTCGTCCATGCTGCCCATCCGTCCACTAGGGTGTGTGTCTGTTTGAAGTTTCGATCGTGGCAGGTCTCGTAAAATGGCGGTGCGATCGCACCCCGGTGATAATATCTGCGATAGCCGTGTGTTGTTAAAGCCGTGCGGGTGACATGCAGATGTGATTCAGGTTTTGTTGGCTGGAGTGATGCGTCTGCGACTGCATTTGCACCATGGAACGCGCCATGGTCGACTGCAGGAAATAAAGATCTGGATTGCCAAAACGAATGCTCAAATCTCTCACAATCTCCAAACAAAACGAACGCCAGGTCCCGCCCGGGCCGGGTGGGCCAACTAGCTGCTCCCCGCGCCGGAATTCCAGGTGCTGTCGGTTTTCTTAACTTAATCGGGGGTGGACAGACCTCCTACCCTGACAGGTCGATCGAGGAATTGGCCGTTTTCGGTTCGCGAGAGGCCGTCGCGGCCGTCGTTTTTGCGGGTCCAGGCCCGTCGGTTTCGGCCCCAGGCCGTTTTCGCTAAGGGGAGGTTTACGAAAGGGAGGCTTGTCCGTCGCCGACTTCACTCGAGCTGTGGCGCCTCCAGGGTCCGCGTGTGGGGGGGGGGGCGCAGGCGCGCCTCCCCGCTGCACCAAACAGTAGCTGCGGGGCGAAGGCGCGGACGCATATTGTTGGGCTGGGGCCCGGGGATATCCAGCGTCGACGTGCCGCTGGCGAACGAGGCGAGGAGGGATCGGGCCGGGCGAAAGGGGGGGATTGGGGAAGGGGGGCTTACGAGATCTGCTGCGTGCAGCTGGTTTCGGCTGCACCGAGGGTCCCGTTCCTCGATACATAGCCGCCTCCGGCGCGGGGAGGCGCCGGGAAAATCAGCTGCGCGAGCTGATTCTCACCCCCCCCCCCTTTGCGATCCCCCCCTTTCGCCCAGCCCGAAGGGAGGCTCGTGGACACGAGCGGCACTTCACCGGTTATGCCAGTTCCCCGCAGAACACAAAAACACGCAAGGACTCCGCCTCGGGGGGGGGGCGGCCAGCCGTGGGCGGCACGGGCAGCAGTCCGAAGGCCAGCAGGGGCCGATCGACTTGCCGCCCGACTCGGGAGGTGGGGAGAAGACGCGGGGAGGGGGGCCAGCTGGGTGCGCACGCGTGATATCTGACATCCGACGGTGGCGGGACAAGAGGTGTCCACACCCACCGCACGAGGATCATGCCACGTGGTGCTGGAGAAACCATGGTGTATACCATGGTGCCGCCCCCTCTCCCCCGGTCCAAAGTGGAAGCATCCACAGTGTGGCCCTCGCGCGCTAGCTCGCGCGCACCGCTTCCAACTTTGGGGCTGGGGTGGAGGGGGCCATCGACGTTCTGGCTGCACTTCGCCGCAGTGGGCGCGGACACGTTTCGCCCGCCCGCCGTGCCCAGGCGTCCCACGCCACATCGCGGCACGCCTCAGGGGAGAAATTCCACCCAGAGAAGACAAGTGGCGTTTACGAAACGGCCCTGAGCGTTCACTAAGTGATCGTTTTTTTATTCATTGTTGTGCCGGTCGGCGCGGGTTCTCGCACCCCCCCCTCCCCCCCCTGTGGAGTAGATATTGGCTGTTTTTGGCGCCTGTTTCGAGCAGGTGGAGTCTCCCCCATAGGACGCACGAACCAAACAGTCGCATTAAGCAGAATCAGAGAATGGATGGATTCGGTTTGTGTCCGGGATTCGGTTTTCTGTTATGTATGGGGCCAACGGGTCCAGGCGGACAGCGACGACGACGACGACGACGACGACGAGGGCGACGAGGACAAGGGGGAGAAGGAAGAAGTCGACGACGAAGGGGTGGGAGGCCGCGGACCAGGATATCGAAGCTTCCTGGGAATTTCTCCTGTTGTTGGTCCAGCGGTCCCGAAGCGTGTCGCGCGATTGTTTCCCGCACCCATCAAAAACAATGGGAAATACAAGCTTCCAGCCATGCAGGCCCAATCTGGCTACGAGTTGGGTCCTTACAGCCCAAGTTGGCCTCCTAGTCCTCACAACATGGCCCAACTTGGTTCAATGTGGCGCCCAGGATGATCACAATAGATATGCCTCTAGGATGGCTTCGCGGAGGCCCCAGAGGCTCCCGAGAAGGCCCCCGAGAGGCCAAAAGTCCTCGAGGCACACGCTTTGTTTTTCAATGGTGTGGCTGTTCTCACTTTTTCGGCCGATTGGCCTCAAAGGCCTCAAGATGGCCCCCACTAGTTCTTTTGAAGACGAGGGGCCGAAGGAGACCCCAAGAGAGGCAGCGGGCACCAGGAGGGGGTCCAAGAACAGACCCCAGAAAAACAAAGGGAAATCCATCTTTCTCCTCACACCAGGTGATAGTTTTGTTATTCATTGAAATGCGGATCGGCGCGGGCCCTCGCCCCCCCCCTCTCCCCCCCCCCGTGGTAGATCTTGGCTGTTTTGGGCTCCTGTTTCGAGCAGGTGGAGGCTCCCCTCATAGGACGCACGGTCCCAAACAGTCGTACTAAGCAGAGGTCCGGAGCCAGAACCCCCCCCCCTTCTTACTTTCCGCCCAATGTTGAAACGCCGAAAAAGAAAACGCTCACAAGACGTCCCAACGCCCCCACGGCCTGGACGCAGGTGGGACTGGACAGTGCGGGGGGGCTACGTGGTCTGCTGCACGCAGCTGGTGCCGGCCCCGCCACCCAGGCGCAGCGTCCCGGATATACGTGGGCGTCTCCAGCGACGGGTTGGCGATGGGAAATACTCCTCCTCCTCCTCCTTCTCCTCCTTCTCCTCCTTCTCCTCCTCCTTCTCCTCCTCCTCCTCCTCCTCCTCCTGCGTGCCCGGATTTGCGAACACTCCTCCTCCTCCTCCTCCTCCTCCTCCTCCTCCTCCTCCTCTTCCTCCTCCATCTGTACCACCACCACCCTTCGTCCGATCCGATTCCCACATATCCTCAGAGGATCGCCAAGAAGGCCCCGAGGTGTCTGGAATGGGCCATCGGGCAGCGTCTCGCTGGCAGCGCAGCAGCCATGCAGCAGCCCTGCGGGCACGCTCTGCGATGGCATCGCCGAGGCCGCCTCCCCACACGCGTGGCGCTCGCTCCCAGCCGTGGTCCCTTGGTGCGGGCGTTGTATTGTCTGCACTCCGGCGAGTTTACTTCCCCACGGACGACCTGTGTGCACCGTACCGCGTTGGCGACGTCGACCCGCGGGTGGTACGGTGCACAGCTGTTCGGCCCCCGGGGCCGGAAAAGCCATGCACCGTACCGCGTTGGAGCGGGTCCTGAAGGGGGTCAAGGCCTGGTGCGGCACATGGGCGTCTCGTCTTAGTCATATGTCGTGTCGCGCCACCTCCACCCCTCCGCCGCCCCTTAGAGCAGCGCTGGGCCGAAAAGGCGTGCAATGGAGTCTCGACTCTTGCGAAGTCCAGGATTCCCCTGGGGCCTCACCACGCCCCCCCCCCACCTCCATGCAGATACATTTGCTGGAGTCCAGAGAAAAGCTACATCCCCTGCGGAAGACCTCACCTTGGCATCGCTTGGACGTGTGCATTTTGTCTCGGCGAGAAATCACGAGGACCATCTTGGATTATCGACGAAAAAAACACGCGCGAAACCGAGCAATGCACGGGAAATGGGCGTCCGAGCGACGGCAAGTCACGAGTATAGGCAGGGGCACGCTTGGGCTCTCGAGGCATCTCGCGCGGTGGGCCGCCGAATGGCTGGAGAGCGCAGGCTGGGGTGCAGGCTCTCGCGGCGAGGCCCGAGGCAGCCTCGAGGCGGGCCGGTGTGGCCTCGGCTCGCCTCCAACACTGCTCAAGATGGCACACCTTGGCCCAAGATGGCATCGAGGAGGAGGAGGAGGAGGAGGAGGAGGAGGAGGAGGGGAAGGGGGAGGAGGAGGAGGAGGAGGAGGAGGAGGAGGAGGAGAAGGAGGAGGAGCAGGAAGACCCCAGGCCCAGGAGCTCCCCCTCAGAAACTTCTGTCTGGCGTCACCGTTCGAGCGGAGGGCCAAGAAGCCGCCCAGGGCAAACAACGGACGCATGTTGGAATCCGTACCCATGTTGGCTCAAGCACTGCGCCACAGTTCGCTTACTCGCAGCTGTGAGCGCATCCGGATCGGGCCTTTGCTCGAAGGCAGACGCCGTCAACATGCGCGGCATTACGATCATGATGCTCTTGCCGCTCGTCATGGCCACTCATTACGAAGATCCAAAGGACGGATGCGGCTCTGATGAACAGGCTGTTCGAATTCAGGGTGTCTCGGGGGATTTCTGCTCGCCTGCCTGCAAAGGCACGTCGTGCCCGACAGATCCGCCTTCGGCGTCCGACGCCAAGCCTACGTGCGCTCTGCAGACCCCGACGGGAGGCAAGTACTGCGCGTTGATCTGCGAACCCGGAAGCAACGGTGCTTGTCCAGAGGGAGCTTCGTGTCAGTCCATCCAGGGCACCGGAATCTGCACGTATCCGGCTGGAGAGGGTGAGTCCGCGGAGACGGAGGCGGTGTTCAGCGAGGACACGTTCGTCGTCTAGGCGCGGTGATGGCCTCGCTCGTTCATGAGGAGAAACGAGGTACCGATACCGCTGCTCGTCCTGGAGAGCTCTCGTCGCCACGGCTGAATGGTCCCCGCAGTTGCTGTCAGGATGCACCCAGGGAGAGGTCCGAGGGGTGGCGGTGTGGTTACTTTTGGTTTCCCCATTCGCATGCTGCATTTGAAATGTTTCAGGGCAGTAGTCGGGGACCCGTGGAGGCCCTGGCGGTGTTACCAGCCGAGGCCCAGCGTGTTCACCTACCCTAATGTATCGGGGGTGGGCAGAACCCCCAACAGTGACACGTCGATTAGTGAATTGTCCGTTTTCGGTTCTCGAGAGGGCGCCGTGGCCGCTATTTTCCAGGCTTGCGCCCGCCAGGTTTGGGCCTCAGGTCGTTTTCACTAAACTATGTTTTACTAAAGAGAGGTCTGTCCATCCCCGAATGTAGGTGGAACATGTTGACACGAGTTGTCCACCCGAGGAAGTTCCAATAGTTTGACATTGTACATATCCAAAAAATGGCATGCCCGCACCTACACGCGCACTTTTATATGTCTGTTTATACATGTGCTGATCTATGTATATATATATATATACACATGTGTGTATGGGTGCGCGCATATCGGTGCCCCTGCTTGTCCCGCCCGACAGAGTAGAGATGGGAATGCCCGTCTTCTCTTCCAATCTTTCTTCTCCCCGTTATGATTCTCACCCTGTATCTGTATATATCGGAGGTTGGGGGGTGAGTCCGACGTGAAACGGAGACCCCCCTACCGGGAAATCGATTTCGGTTTCGTGTCGTGCGTGCAGTGCGTGCGTGCGGGCGAGGCGAAGCTGCGTAGGCGGGCGAGAGGAAATCCTCCTGTGGTTCGGGCCGCGGCCGGACCAAATCCTCCTGTGGCTGGGCCGCGGCCGGACCAAATGTCTCTCCTCCGGCGGCTGGTGCCGCGCGGTGTCCCGCCGGTGTCCCGTGGATCCCGTGGTGTCCCGTTGAGTGAGATCGATATTGAGATCGATACTGAGATCGACGTGGTGCCCCGAGGTGTCCCGTGGTGTCCCGTTGAGTGTGAGATCAATAGTGAGATCGATAGTGAGATCGATAGTGAGATCGACAGGAATCCCGCGTTGTCCCGTGGTGTCCCGTTGAGTGATATCGATAGTGAGATCGATAGTGAGATCGATGTGGTGCCCCGAGGTGTCCCGTGGTGTCCCGCTGAGTGAGATCGATCGTAAGATCGATAGTGAGATCGATGTGGTGTCCCGAGGTGTCCCGTGGTGTCCTATGTTGTCCCGCTGAGTGAGATCGATAGTGAGATCGATAGTGAGACCGATAGTGAGATCGAGAGCTGTCCCGTGGTGTCCCGTGGTGGCCCGTGATGGCCCGTGGTGTCCCGTTGAGTGAGATCGATCGTGAGATCGATAGTGAGATCTACAAGTGTCCCGTGGTGTCCCGTTGAGTGAGATCGATAGTGAGATCGATTGAGTCAGATGTTGGTTCCCCCCCCTCCCCCCCACACAACCTCCTTATCACCCGAAGGGTGGTCGTATAGGTATATATGTATATCTACGCATTCTGTATATCATCCCCATTTTTACCCCTCTCTTTTTGTCTTAGTCCCTGTGTGGGGGGAGGGTGCAAGTAGATTCCTTTCGTGTGGGGGTGCACAAGGACTCCCTTCGCGGTGGATTGCAACTCGATTCCGCTTGTGTGTGGGATTCAAACCAGTTCCATCCGTGGAGATCACAATCAGGTTCAAGGTGTGGCACGCTGTGAAAGATCGATTCCCTTTGTGGGGGGGGGCACGTTCTCTATGTGGCGGAGGAGGGGAGGGTCTGCCCCGGGGGGAATGGTCCCAGGAAAGGCAAATCTCAAATGACGTGAAAAAAAACTTGATGTTTTGAATCCACTGGTCTTGTTTGCACGGTGAGGCCGGAATAAAAAGTCCAGTCAATTCGGGGGGTCGCTCTTTTTATTCCTGAGATTTTTCCCCGGGCCAGGCCATCCCCTTCTCCGCCACAGCGAATCAATGTGACCCCCCCGCACACACACATAAGGAATCGGTTTGCCCCCCCCCCACACACAAAAGGAATCTATGTGTAATTCTGGCACAAAGGGAATCGATGGGTATGCCCCCGCAAAGGGACTTTATGTGTAACCCCACACGAGGGGAATCTATATGTGACCTCCTCCGCAAAGGGATTATATTTGGAACCTCCGGCAGAGGAAAGTCATGTGTAACCCCCACAGGGGGAAGACATGCGTGACCCCGTCCACAAAGGGAATCAATCCCGCTCGTTACAAAGGGGATTGATTTGCAACCCTCCACAAAGGTAATCCAGTTTGACCAACCCTCACACAAAGAACATTTGTTCGTACATCGGAACAGGAATCAATGTGCAAATCTGTGACAAACTGCATAAACGTATATCCCACACAATAGGAACGAATTGTTCGCCCAGTGTAGTTTCGACGGCTGGGCGAAAGCTATATATATAGAGAGAGAGAGAGAGAGAAAACAAAAACAAACAAGATAGCGAAAGCAACCATGTCCTCCTTGTAGGAGCTGTGTGAGTCCTCACTAAATGAACCTTCGTTTCTGATACGGGCCCTTCACCAACGGCAAACTTGTCAACGAACGCTTGCTGAACGAATTTGTACATTTGATTATTGACGAAAAGGGCCCCTTACCACTCAGCCCTATAAGACAGCGATCGGGATTAAGGTATGCTTACGAAAAGAAGCATTATGAAAGACCTTTTTAGTAAAGGGCGCCATTCTGATGGTCCCTTGGAGAGAAAGGCGTTGTTATTAAGAAGTGTGTATTACAAGCGTCCTTGATCAGCTCCCTTTGGTATAAAGGCACCCTTCTACAGGACCCCTTAGCGCACGGATCCTCAATCAAACAGAATCCTTAGCCGAGAGGTCTTTACCAAGGACTCTTTACTAGAGGGGTCCTGATGAATGGGTCCTTGTTAAGGAAGCCTCTCTCACGGGATCCTTTCCCACAAAGCTTCATCAAAGGAATTATATTCATGAGTGCGTATTGCAGGGAATCCGTTATCAGAGTTCCCGTATGTCAGGGGCCCGAAATAAGCATATCTGGTTGAAGGTATCTTTATTGAGGAGTCCTGGCGAAAAGGAACAATGATAGCGAAATCCATATTACACAGGCCAGAAACCAGGGAACCATTCGCACACGCATCTGGACTCAGGATTCCTCATTAAAAGGGACACTCACTAAGGATACACTCTTATTTAGGACATTCTATTATGGGTGTGTGATAAAAAGGCGCCCTTGAATAGAGAGTCTTCGCTAACAAGGTTGTGAATACAGACTCCTTGGAATTATTACGGATTCCTTGTTAAAAGGGATTCTTATTGAGGATGCCTTTTTCAGGGGGTCCATAGTCGGAATGTCCCATCGAGGGGGACCCGTATTGAATAATGGTTACCAGGGAAGTTTGCCATCAGGCTCCCATACCGCAAGTGCTTGGATTATGATTCCTTTATTAGGGGTATTCTGGCTGAGGAACTTTGACGGACAGAACCAGTACTGCGGAATCCGCACTGGAGGGGCCCTGATTGAGAACCCTTGGTCCAGGCATCCATCTGGATTGAGGATTCCTCGTTGCAGGGGCTTTGGTAAGGATGCACCCGTTATAATATCTGCACTGAAGGCAGCCTTAATGAGGACTTTCTGTTAGACGCGTCCTTACAAAGGAGTCATTTCTGACAAGGTTGTAAATCAAGACGCCTTAGCCAGCGGATCCTCACTACAAACTCCTTACTAAAGA
>CAUYUJ010015460.1:810937-823084 GCA_963575745.1 Prorocentrum cordatum
GGGTGTGCGGGACGCATGCGGACGGCAGCACTGGGGCCTTCGGTGGAGCTCCCTGTGGGGCCACGAAACGTGTGAGGGGTGTGCCGAAATGGGTGTGCGGGACGCATGCGGACGGCAGCCATGGGGCCTTCGGTGGAGCTCCCTATGGGGCCACGAAACGTGTGAGGGGTGTGCCGAAATGGGTGTGCGGGACGCATGCGGACGGCAGCCATGGGGCCTTCGGTGGAGCTCCCTATGGGGCCACGAAACGTGTGAGGGGTGTGCCGAAATGGGTGTGCGGGACGCATGCGGACGGCAGCACTGGGGCCTTCGGTGGAGCTCCCTGTGGGGCCACGAAACGTGTGAGGGGTGTGCCGAAATGGGTGTGCGGGACGCATGCGGACGGCAGCCATGGGGCCTTCGGTGGAGCTCCCTATGGGGCCACGAAACGTGTGAGGGGTGTGCCGAAATGGGTGTGCGGGACGCATGCGGACGGCAGCACTGGGGCCTTCGGTGGAGCTCCCTATGGGGCCACGAAACGTGTGAGGGGTGTGCCGAAATGGGTGTGCGGGACGCATGCGGACGGCAGCACTGGGGCCTTCGGTGGAGCTCCCTATGGGGCCACGAAACGTGTGAGGGGTGTGCCGAAATGGGTGTGCGGGACGCATGCGGACGGCAGCACTGTGGGCCTTCGGTGGAGCTCCCTGTGGGGCCACGAAACGTGTGAGGGGTGTGCCGAAATGGGTGTGCGGGACGCATGCGGACGGCAGCCATGGGGCCTTCGGTGGAGCTCCCTATGGGGCCACGAAACGTGTGAGGGGTGTGCCGAAATGGGTGTGCGGGACGCATGCGGACGGCAGCACTGGGGCATTCGGTGGAGCTCCCTGTGGGGCCACGAAACGTGTGAGGGGTGTGCCGAAATGGGGCCACGAAACGTGTGAGGGGTGTGCGGGGTGTGCGGGACGCATGCGGACGGCAGCACTGGGGCCTTCGGTGGAGCTCCCTGTGGGGCCACGAAACGTGTGAGGGGTGTGCCGAAATGGGTGTGCGGGACGCATGCGGACGGCAGCCATGGGGCCTTCGGTGGAGCTCCCTATGGGGCCACGAAACGTGTGAGGGGTGTGCCGAAATGGGTGTGCGGGACGCATGCGGACGGCATCAGAGGAGAGGAGGAGAGGAGAGAGGAGGAGAGGTGGGACGCGGGGCGCTGTCTCTTCAAAACGAGGACCCAACACCACAGGATGGTTGGGACAAATGTTGATTTTCTATTGTTTTTTACAGGTTACGATGGGACCACCCGGATGGGGGCCCTATCTGCCGGCCTGAGGGGGGAGTAGGAGTATATTCTAATAAGGAATACGGATTCGGAGTATATTCTAATAAGGAATACGGATAGGAGTAGGAGTAGTAGTAGTAGTAGTAGTAGTAGTAGTAGTAGTAGTAGTAGTAGTAGTAGTAGTAGTAGTAGTACTAGTACTAGTACTAGTACTAGTACTAGTAGTAGTAGTAGTAGTAGTAGTAGTAGTAGTAGCAGTAGCAGTAGCAGTAGCAGTAGTAGTAGTAGTAGTAGTAGTATTAGTAGTAGTAGTAGTCGTCGTCGTCGTCGTCGTCGTCGTCGTCGTCGTCGTCGTCGTCGTCGTCGTCGTCGTCGTCGTAGTAGTCGTAGTGGTCGTGGTAGTCGTCGTAGTAGTCGTCGTAGTCGGAGTCGGAGTCGTGATAGTAGTAGCAGCAGTCGTAATCTTAGTAAAATGGTAGGAGTAGGACAGGAGGAGGAGGCGGAGCAGGAGGAGGAAGAGGAGGAGGAGGACGAGGAGGTGAAGAACGAGGAGGACGAGGAGGCGGCAGAGGGGGGGGAGGAAAGAGAGTGACGGAGGAGCGATGAAGAGAGAGGTCCTCTTCCACCCCTCCCCACCCCCACACACACACCAGACCTCCGACGGCCCGATTTCTTCGGGCCGGTTGCCGCCGGCGTTTCGGTTTTCCGTCCCGAGCTGGTTTCCGCTGACCGTTTCCAGAGGTTGCGGAAGCGGGGTTTTGACGCACAAGATCTGAAAAATTCGCACGCGCGAGTCGCGTGAGCCGCCGGGGACCCGCGTGCAGGAGAATATGGGTGACCCGAAGGAGGCGGCCTTGCTAAGAGACCGAGAGGGTTCGGCAGGGGCGGGGGGCTTCTTACTAAGAAGCCCCCCGCCCCTGCAGAAGATTCTTAGGAGGCATCCCGACTTTTCAGGAGCCGTGGGATATCGGGCGGGCGGGGGGTGAAGACGAAGGCCTTCAAGGGGCCCTTTAGGAGTTCTCCTGGAGCCAGCAGGGGCCCCGAGAGAGCCCTGCGGGGCCCCCGTGGGGCCCGTGTTCCTTCACCCCCGAGCTGTCCCCAATGGCCACCCGCCCGAGAAGCCCGCACCCCCTCGAGCCCGTTTCTCTACTGCTTGGGGCATGACGGGCGTCATGGCCCCCGCCCCCCGCCCCTCTATGACGTAACGCTCCCCCCCCCCCAGTGCGTTCCGGGCGCTGCCGCCGTGCGCATCGTGATCCGCATAGGTGTCCGCGTAAGAATCCACGTAGGAGTCTGGTTCGCAGTCGTCGTCGTCGTCGTCGTCGTCGTCGTCGTCGTCGTCGTCGTCGTCGTCCTCGTCGTCGTCGTCGTCGTCGTTGCCCTCGTCGCTCGTCGTCATCGTCGTTGTCCTCGTCGCTCGTCGTCGTCGTCGTCGTTGTCCTCGTCGCTCGTCGTTCGTCGCTCGTCGCTCATCGTCGTCGTGCGCGCGGATGCAGCTGGAGCCTGTTTTTTTATTCCGGGCCGATGACGGCAATCATCTGGGGGGTGGGGGGGAGGGGGCCGATGACGTCACGTTTCGCGCCGGCGGCGTCTGGGAATGCTTAAAAATCACCGAGGACGGGTAGCAGCAGCATGTTGGTGGCGATCTGCACCACAACGCCTGTGTACAACATAGTGCCTGCGTGCACCACAGCGGCTGTGGACACCACACCGCCGATGTACACCACGGCAGCCGCGTGCATCACAGCGCCAGTGTGTGCCGCAGTGCCTGCTGGCACCACAGCGCTTGTGTGCACCGCAGCGCCTGCGTACACATAAGTCGTGTGCACCACAGCACCAGTGTACACCACAATGCCTGCGGGCACTCAGAACGGCACCAGTGAATAGACCATTCCGCGGTGCACGCTGAGACGCGCACGTGCGCTGTAGTGCCGACCCGCACGACAGGGGGGAAGGGTGAGGGAGGAGGACGAGGAGGACTCGGAGAAGGAGGACGAGGAGGAGGAGGACGAGGAGGAGGAGGCGGACGTGTAGGAGGGAGGGTGGAAAAACGTCGCGTTCTATTGTCAGCACTTCTCTGGCGTGGCGTTTAACTGTCCACAGCAGATCCTCACCGACATGTTCCTTCTTTTTTCCTGTGCACGCAGGCACTCCTGTGTACACCAGCGTTGCGTTGCACGCGGATGCTGTGGTGTAGACAGGCGCCGTGGTGTGCACAGGCGCTGCGGTGCACGTAAGCACTGTGGTGTACACAGGCGCTGTGTTGCACATGGCTGCTGCGGTGTACACATTCGCTGTGGTGTACACCGGCGCTGTGGTGCACGTAAGCACTGTGGTGTTCACAGGCGCCGCGTTGCACACGGCTGCTGCGGTGTACGCATGCGCTGTGGTGTACACAAGCGTTGTGGTTCACGCGAGCTCTGTGGTGTACACAGGCGCTGTGGGGCAGATCGCCACCTACATGCTGCTCGCGTCGTCGTCGTCGTCGCTTTTCGCTCGTCGCTCATCGTCGTCGTGTGCGTGGGCGCGGCTGTTGTGCCGGAGCCGCACGGCGGGGGGGCGGCGTTACGTCGTACCCCCCCCGCCCCCCCCCGCCCATGACGCCCGTCATCGCCGATGATAAATCAACGCGTTCTTCGCGCAACGCCCGTGAGCGCGCTGCCAAGGGTTTTCCTCCCCCCCCACTTCTCGGAACCCGTCAACGTGCCACTCCCTTCGTTTTCGCCCGAGGACCTGGTGCCTCCTGGACAGTGTGACAGTGACACTCCACGCTGCTCTGTTCCCCACGGCAGCATGCCCTCGATACTGTTACGTCGGGCATGTCCCTCTACAGCAGGAATCTGCAAAAATAGTAGGGAAATAGTATGGGGACTATTTGCTGATTATTTGTGACTATGTTTGGTTATGTTTTGAGTATATTTGATTATTCGCACAAGATCTCCCTGTAGGAGGACATGCTGGACCTGACGATACTGTCAATCACCACCCACCAAACCACCCCAACCCAACCCGAAGGCCCCAGTTTGCTCTCCAGTCCCACCCTGGTGAGGGGGCGCTGGGGAGCATCGAAAAGGACATGCGGCACCCGCTACCCCCCCGCAATCCGAAATTCGGGCCTTCGGGTTAGGTTGGGGTGGTCTGGCAACCAATCAGGAAGTCAGTCAAGACGCTGAAATAAGGGCCCATCTGGGCTCATGAGGGGCTCTGGTTTTCGGGCCGTCCTTTGGGCCTGGATGAAGGCTCGAGGTGGCCAGAAGAGGCCCTTCGTTCTTTACGTGGCGCTTCCTCTGGCAGAACGGCGGCGGCATTGCCTTTGCTCCCCCACTCCTCGGGCCGCGCCCGGAGGACCTCCTCGCCCTCCTCCTCGCCCTCCTCCTCCTCGCCCTCCTCCTCCTCCTCGCCCTCCTCCTCGCCCTCCTCCTCCTCCTCGCCCTCCTCCTCGCCCTCCTCCTCCTCCTCCTCCTCCTCGCCCGACTCCGTGTAACTTGTCCTCCTCGCTCCCTCCCCCATCGCCCTCCTCGCCCGACTCCGTAACTTGCCCTCCTCGCTCCCTCCCCCTATCGCCCTCCTCCGCCTCGCCCTCCCTCATACCCCCAGGTATAGGACCGCCGACATAGTCGCCGCCATCTCCCAGTGCGAGGGCAGCACCCCGAGGGCCGTGAAGCTGCTCTGGGCCCGCTGCCCAGAGCGCAGGCCAACGGCAGGCGCCGACGCCGGCGCACACGGCGGCGGCGACGACGGCGGTGGCGCCGACGACGGCGGCGGCGACGACGGCGGCGGCGCCGCCGCCGCCGCCGGCTCTGGTTCTTGGCGGGTGTGCTCTCCAGCAGCTCCGCCACGCCGAGAGGCGTCCAGGGCTGCCTAGATTGTCCCGAACGGCCGCCACTGGCCGGAGTTATGATCCGAAGACAACGCAGCGGCGGCGAGGACGACAGTGGTGCCAGCGGCGGAGGGAGGGGTGAGAATTTTGGGGAGGAGGGAGGGGGGAAGGGGCATTTGGAGGGGGGGCATGGGTAGGAGGGACGAGGGAGGGCGGGATCACCCCAGGGACCTTCCGAAATAGGGGAGGACATGTTTCCCCAAGCAGTGTTTGCTTGTACTTAGGTGTTCTTGCTTCTTTTTCTGCTCGAGGAATCGGATCGGTCAGCCCATGTTTCGCCTTGTGCCCTCGTGCCCTCCCGTGGTCGCTTCGTGGGCGCCTCGTGCGCTGGGTGTGTCTCAGGAGGGGAAAAGACACAGACACTATTAATCGACGACTCCCAGGAAAATAAAGAAAAACTATGGGAATTGTGGGGGAAGACGAAAACCCAGAAACTATGGGGAAATATGGGGAATCCTGTTATTTGTGTGTATTTACTTGTGTGTCCCAGGGCCCCGTTAGTGTCACCCGAGGTTCCGCCCGGTGCCCGCCCACGGGCGCCTTGTAGGCGCCTCGCGCTCTGGGCGGCCGCACGGCTTGCGCCGCGTGTTTCAGCGCACAGCTTGCACCGCACAGCTTGCACCACACAGCTTGCACAACACGACTTGCACCGCATATATTGCACCAACTAGATACATGCATACATACATACATACATACATACATACATACATACATACATACATACATACATACATACATACATACATACATACATGTATAGATATGCACGCATCGATTCATATGTGCATATAGATGCCTGCATTGCATCGCATAGCTCATATTCCTACCATACATGTGTATATATGTACATATATATATAATATATATATATATATATATATGCATATGTATACACTGGCATCGCATAGCTTACACTCAAAGGCTTCCACCACATACGTGTTGCGCACAGCTTACACCTACACGACATACCCATAGCCAACATCACACAGCGTGCACCGTGTAGCCTGCACCGCATACATTGGCTTACAGCGCTTACACCACGTAGCTGACACCGCATACATTCTAGACGCTTCGCGCAACCCCACCAGACCATCTAGAAACGATGTCCAGGCGAGCTGCCCTGATCAGGGATGTGCAGGAGCATGCCGTGGAGTAGAGGTCTGGGGAGAAGCCGCCGTACTCGTACGTCGAGACGGGGGGCGGGGATGGGGGAGGCATCGGAGGAGGAGGGCGAGGGGGAGGGGGAGGAGGTCGGAGGAAGGAGGAACAGGCCGATGAGGAGGAGCAGGAGGGCGAGCGAATCACGCCTCGGGTGCGGCCGGCCTGCCGACAAAAAAAAGGGCGAGCGAAGAGGCCAGAGACCTCCTGGATGCCTCTCGCGGTCTCTTCGGATGTCTCCCGGGAGCTGCTCGGAGTACTCTTCGGGCGTCCTGGGGGCCTCTTCGCCGGGGCGCCTCTCGGAGCGTCCTGGGTGCCTCAAGGGAGGCCTCCTGGGGCATCTTGGGGGCCTCTTGTTTGCAGCCTGCTGGGGACCTCTCGGGAGCCTCTCGGAGCCTGCGGGGCTCCTTGGGGCCCTCTTGGGGCGATCTTCGGAGCCTCGGAGCCTTCGGGGCCATCTGGGTGCCACCTTGCAGAAGTGCGATCAAAGAAGGGGAGAGCCTTGATTAGCATCGCCCCCCCCCCCTCCCGGGAGGCTGACATAGGGCTAAAACCTAAGTAACACCAGTTATGTGAGCCTCCTGGCCGATACCTTCTTGGACGCTGTGATACCTCGCGGCCCCTCCCCTCCAGATCCCGAGGAGGGGGTCGGAGGAGGGGTCAAGACTTTTTCTGCTCACAGAGCACAAGCCGTCTCACTCACTCCCAACCGCCCTCCCGAGACATCAGCAGCGTCCGAGTGTCCTTGTCAAAAACCACTGCAAAGCGGTCGCGGGGCGCCCGCGCATGCTCCAGATTTGGAAGCAGAGTGCATGTTGTATTCTAAGGAAGCACGGGGTGTTCGCCTTCGCGCAGCAAGCAATGTGAGGGCACACCCGACGTCCCCGTCAAAAACTTTGGAAAGTGGTCGCGGGTCGCCTGCGCGTGCTTCAGATTTGGAGGCAACGTGTATGTTGTATTGTCTTTTAAAGGCATGGCCGGCTTGCGCGCAGCAAGCTGTATCAGGCCCCCCCGCCGTCCCTGCCAACAAAAACACTGCGAATTGGTCACGGGGCGCCCGCGCATGCTCCAAATTCAGAGAGAGAGAGAGAGTGTATTTTGGATGTTTCTTTGAAAGGTATGGTTGGCTCCCGCGCAGCAAGCAATATGAGGCCCCCCCACCACCGCCCCTGAGAAAAAGCCAATGCGAAGTGGTCGCGGTGCGCCCGTGCATGCTCCAGATTTGGAGGCAAAGTGTATTTTGTAATGTTTTTGGCAAGGATTGTGGTGGGGGGTCGGCAATGTTTCGGGTTGGCTGGCGGTCGCCTGGGGGAGGGGTCGTTGTTCAACAGGGAACAGTGATCAAGACATCTCTCCCAGACGCAACTTGTTTGGCTCATTCCCACCCGCCTTCCCAGCACATAGTAGTACCCGAGTCTCAGCATATTCAACGTCGTCTTTGGATTGACAGCTACTGGGAACCAATGCAGACCCCAGGTGCGCGGCGCTGGGGCAAGGGCGGAGTGGCCAAAACGGTGTCTGGCGAGCATGCACACGGCATGCAATGCTGATGGTCTGGCGAAAGGCCCCGATAGCGAACCTGCACGCTCCTTTCGATAATGGCCAGGACCCCAGGTAAGGGGACCCGGTTAGTGGTAGGGCCCCGGAGCCTTCGAATTGGCCAGAGTCACTTAGCCAGGTCTGCCATAGCTGGTGTTTCTGCGGGTGACGGCAGTTCCGGTTAGTGGACATGGGACGGGGGGGGCGCCCCCGGTACAGATCGCTAAACCAGGCTCCACTAAACCCAGTTCTACCGACGCCCGATCCTCGGCGGGGTGGGCCACCGGGCCTCCCCCTCGGCGCTCCAGTGGGCGACTGCTGGGCCGAGGCGCAGCCCCCCCCCCCAGGAGCCCCTCCCCGCCCCCGCGCGTGCTCGGGCCCTGCGCGGCTCCGAGGCGGCCGCTAATGGGACGAGCCAGGGAACACACGCGCAGAGCGCGCGAGGCGCAGCCGCTGGGAGGGCCTCCCGAGGCCGGGCAAGACTGCCTCGGGATGCAGGCGGCGGCGCCCGAGAGCCCGTTCTCGGGACGTGGTTCGGGCGGGGCCGGGACGAGGAGAAGTCCATTCCAGAGCGCTCCGGGGCACGCGGAGCGTTCCAGAACGCTCCGAGGAGGCCGCTGCGCCTGCGGCGTCCTCCAGGGCCGCTGGATCTCAAGAGATTCTAAATCTATCCTCGTCCGAGTTTGCACGCCTGTTATTGAAAGTGGGCATTTTCGGATGCCAGAATTCTAATCTACTGTAGGCGCCTTTCTGCTTCAAGAGTCAAGCGGTTGTCCCTCTTCCCTCCTCTTCCGGGGTGAGGCCGAAATCCAGTCTGCTTCCAACGCTTTCTTACTTCATGATTCCAATCACTTCTGCCGACCGACGGGTAGCCTCATCCTGGCTTCGCCTTACCCATCGGTCGTGGACGTGTACCATGCTATCATCAAGCCCGGGGCTCCGATTCCAACGCAGTGGAAACACACAGTCATGAAAGTATTGTTCAAAGACGGGGGCCCCACGCAGCCATCCAACTATAGACCTATTTGTACAACACCAGCTTTATACAACCTGTTTGCTCGACTTAGATACCGAAGGTTGGACAAGTACCTGGGGCCAGAGCAATCGTGCGACAAAGCTGGATTCAGAAAAGGATTTTCAACAATCGATCATATATTCATTTTGTCACGCATTCAGGAGAAGGCCGACGAATTTCAACACATCGTATGGCATTGCGCGCTGGGCTTCAAGAAGGCGTTCGACACAGTTGAACACGGTTCTCTGTGGGAAGCGTTTCGAGGCCAGGGTGTTCTTGTTCGTATATTCAGTTGCTACGCTCTCTGTATGCGGATCAATGTGGGCGTCTGCGGACAGACGTGCTCAGCGACGAATTCAATATACAACGTGGGACAAAGCAGGGCGATCGATTATCTTCTTTGCTATTCAACGTTTTGCTTGAACACTGTCTCAGGCCATTCAAAAAAGACTGGTATAGGAAACGCGACGGTTTACGATTGGACCCGCTGAACAAAGACAGGCTCGCAAATCTGCGTTTCGCAGATGGTGTGTTCGCCGCGGCACCCACACTACATCAAATCAAGCAGATGCTGTCCGACATCCAGAGATCCACCGCCAACGTGGGCTTATCTTTACACCCTGACAAGACAAACACATTCACAAATGCGAGCAAGAAGCCTGGGAGACAAACGGCGGGTTCGGTGCATGTAGATGGCTGGGAAATCGAGATTATTCCAAGGACATAGGGCGCCTCGTATCTTGCGACAAGCCTTTCGAATGCGAGCTCAACAACAGAATCCAGACAGCATGGGCGGCATATGGCTTACATAAGCAAGAGTTGACCAGCAGATCTTATCCCTCAGGGATCGAATCCGGCTGCTAAACAGCGTAGGGGGCCACATGCGAACCCTACCCCTACCCCCCTACGAGCTGAGGGGGAGGGTGGGGTTCACTTCCTTCGGGAGCTCCCGAGCGATCTGAACCCCACCCTCCGGTCAAAAATCGTGGGGGTATGGGTAGGTTTCGCATGTGCCCCCCTCATCAGGCACATGTTGGGAGCAAAGCGAAAAGCAATACACGCGGATGACGTGGATAATGTTGAGGTTGATTGTGCCGACGTGGACAGCAGCCCAGAGCCGGAGCAGGACTATCCATCACCGGGCGCTTCGGAAAGTACGCGTCTGGAGCCTCGGGCCGAGTTTAGCCGAAGGGCGACGAGGGCAACATAATATCACCTACAAGCATCCCATGTGGAGCCATGGGTGCACCAGCAGAGGAGACGCAAGTGGCGATGGGCTTTCCGAGTGGCAAACATGGAAGCGGGCCGCTGGGCTTCGCAAGTGATGTATTGGGATCCGGCGTCGACTTCTATATCAACGCGTCGTGCGACCGGCAGACCGAGAAGACGCTGGGATGACGACGTCCGCGAGTACATATACACGCAAGGTGTTTACACTTCGTGGCAACGTTGTGCGTCATCACGCGATGTTTGGAATGAGTTAATTAGAGGATGGGAGCGCGACGAGGTAGTTTCTCAGCTGGGTAGTTTCTGAGCGACGAGGTAGTGGGTCGTTTCTTGTCCCCGCCGCGTGACCGATAGGGTCGTGCGCGCCGCTTTTTCTGGCCAGGGGGGGAGGCGATTTGTCTGCCGCCTGTTGGCGGAAATCTGGAGCTTTAGTGAATGTTATATGCGGCGAGATGCGTATTTTCCTTACGCTTTTTCCTTAACTTGTTAATGCAGCGACAACCCAGCTTCTCCAAATGCGGGGGGCCGCGTGTCCCAGACGCCTTCCCTCTTAGAGGACCGCCCCCATGGGGCTGGAGTGCGGTCCTGTCTGTATGTCTGTGTCTGTCTTAAACAAGGTAGTTCAAGAATCTCATATACCAATACACTTGAAGCGCCTTTTTACTTCCGTGATCGAGTGGCTTCACATTTGCCGTCCCCCTCCGGGGGCGGGCGGAACCCAATCCATGTTCAACGCCTTCCTGCTCGATCCATGTCTCTACCCACTCCTTCCGACCGCTGGGTGGCGTTCTTCCCCCCTCCCGGAGCCCATCCCCCCCGGACGTTGCCCCCCGACGTCGCTTTTCCGGGGCAGGGCGAGCCACCCGCCCCGGCGCGGACGCCACGGCCCCCCCCCCCCCGCCTGCCCCGACCCACCCCAGGGGGAGAGATGCAAGGAGGGCACGGTCGTCGTGGGAAGCGATAGGGGGGGATGGGCATAGGGGGGACGCATCGGCCCCCAATCGCCCTTGGATCGCCGATAGGGGCCCGATAGCCCCGACCTGCCCAGGAATGTGCGGATCCATTTTCGGGGGCCGATCGCCGACCGACCGGCGATGCATCGCCGATTCCAGGACGATGTTTCCCCCCTATGCCTATCCCCCCTATAGCCTATAGTTGCAACTCAGGTCGGAGCGAGGCATACGGTCGAGGTCGGTTCGGTGTTTTTTGTGTTTGTTGGATGTTCTCTGGCGTCCTGGGGGAGGGTCTGCCCTCGGATGTTTTCTGTCTGGCGGGCGCAGGCCCCGTGTTTTGGAAGGACGCTTTTCTGTCCCGGGTCCGACCGTACCGCACAGATGGGGAACCCCAAAAAGGGTCGGGGGGACAAACAAAAGCGTGCCTCGTCCGCCCCGACCATCCCCCAGGGGAGAAACACACACACGAAGGGTACCCAGGGAAACGAAATGGTACAGCTCCGAGGGGGGGGGAGGGGGGGGAGGTGGGGGGAAACGGGGTCGGGGGGACAACAAAACAGAGCGCGCCTTGTCCGCCCATCCTTCGTCCGCCGTTCAGCGTCCGCCACCACGCGCGTAGCGTTAAGTCGAGCATGTCCCGCTATAGAAAGAATATTCAAAAATAATCAAACATACAATGGGGATTATTGTTGTTACGTTTTTGGCCATGTTTGAGTATTTTTGATTGCTTTGCATTTTTCCTCCGAAATCCTCCTGAAGGACATGCCCGACCTCAGCGTAGCGACCGCGGCGCCCGCAGCGCCCGGCATCCGCCCGCCCGCCGCCACCGCGCCGCCGCGAGGCGTGCCAGATGCCCAGCCGCAGCCGGCGGCTGGCCGGGCCGAGCCGAGCGCCGCCGCCGCCGCGCGGCCCCCAGGGGGCGAGGAGCGCTGCGCCGACGCGGCGGCTGGGGGGGGCGAGGACGAGGACGAGGACGAAAAGGAGGAGGAGGAGGAGGAGGAGGTGGAGGAGGAGGAGGAGGACGAGGAGGCGGACGAGGAGGAGGACGAGGAGGAGGACGAGGGTGAGGGCGAGGTCGAATACGAGAAGGAGGAGGAGGACGAGGACGAGGAGGAGA
>CAUYUJ010015460.1:823184-835684 GCA_963575745.1 Prorocentrum cordatum
GATCTCGAGCAGGAGGCGTCGGTGCCTCTCCTCCAGAGGCCGTGGACACGTCTGCTGGGCCCCCTCCCAGGGGGGGAGGGTCGGGCAGCACGCGCCCCCGCCGCCACGTGGCTGCCCGAGGGCAGTCTGCCCCTCGCCGTGGCGCGGAGGGGGCCCTGGGAACAAGTGGTTCCATTCAGGCGCAGCCCGCCAGGGGGGGTTACAGTGGAGGCCCATGCCAAGAAACACCCTGCTCGCCTCCAGGGTGCTCTGGGTGTCTTGGATTTCGATGGCTTCGCTGTGGAAAGTGCGACGTGCCCACACCAAAAGTCGATGGAAGTCCTGGGGTCTCATGGTTGGGTTTCTTGTTGAAGGTTTCTTGTGGACTGGCTTCCACTGCAGGCACGGGGGGGGGGGCGGCGCATCGACCCCAAAGTCAAGCAGTGGCGGGGCGTCCTGGTGCGCCTATAGGCTTCCGAAACAGTGTTCCAAGAACCGCTTGCGGTTTCTACGAAATGTTGTTAGAACTGTTCAGGCTGAGACCGTCATGTTTTAACCTTCGGGTTTATGTTATAAGAGTAGTGCTGTTATTCTTGGAACTTATCGAGGCCGAACAACATATCTTGGTGGGTCTATAGGAATGCTGGGGCGGTATGTCCCTGCTCAAGGATAAGCCACGCGCAGGCCCTGAGATCCTGGCGTATTCGAATTGTTCGAGCCCAGCGTTTTCGCCTTTTTGTCGGGCCCCGGGACCCTCGCAGATCGATCCGGCTCGAAAAATAATAGAAAGATGGGGTTTAGAGCTCCGGGCGTTAATTAAGAGGAGGGGGAAAGGCTTCTTCGAAGGACCCCAGTTTCTTAGAAGGCGCGGGCCTTGTCTGTAGATGTAAGGGCCTGCGCCTTCTAAGAACCCTGCGCCTCTTCAGAAACTTCCACCACTCCCCCCAACCCCCTTGTGCGCGCCGCCAAGCAGCGCGCAGGACCCTGCTGCAAGGCCTGATTGACCAGGGTTTGCATGGACCCAGGTCGGTGCGTCCTCGATGGAGGCTCGATGAACAACAAGGACGCATAAGTCACCAGAGAAGAAGGAACCACCACCATCGGCTAGGGGGTGGCCGTTCCTCCCCCCGAGCTGGTGGCACCCCACAGGTGGTGCCTAGAGAAAAAGCACCACCAGCTCTGGGGGGGGCCTCTGGGAACGGAGTGTTGGCGGTGGTGGTGGCTCGGCTTCCATGACAAACAAGCTTGCGACGCTCTGCGCGGAACTCTTGGATCTGCGCTGGGGCCCCCCATGGCGCGCCCCGCGCGCCAGAGAGCGGGGTCCCGCGCCGATCCCCGGAAATCCGCGCGGACCTCCAAAAGTTGGTGCTCATGTCAGTTGTGTCGTTCCCCTGGAGGGCCTGAACGGAGGACGTGCGGCCGAGGCGCTGAAGTTCAGGGGGGGAGGGGTATACCGATGCCGCGGCTCGTCCTTGAGAGCCCTCCCGTCGCCAGGGTTGTGACGCTCCAACCTACTTTCGCCTTGGCCAGCAGAAAGAATTTCGAGCCCCAAGAAGTACCGAAACCGGCGGGCGCTCGCGTGTCGGGCCTTGGAGGCGAGACTCGTCCGACACGGTATCGGTAGTTTTCTGGGTGCTCGACATTATGTCTGAGATGTGGTCCTCGAGTGCGATGGGAGCAACGTAACGCCAGGGCTGGGTCTTCCTCGAGGTTCTCGTCGGGAGACGCACCCTGGGAGAGGTCCGCGGAGGGAGCACGACGAGCGCACAGTCTTGTATAGCCAAGACGCTGAACTATACGGACTCGCTGGTGCGCCAAGTTGGGGGGAAAGGAGGCTCTCAGAAGGCCTCTGGCCTTTGAGGAGCTTTCTGGGTTTTCTCTTCAGTCGGGCATGTCACTCAGCAGGTTGAATATCAAAAATAGTAAAACAATAGTCAGGGGACGACTTCGTTTCAGGAGTGTTTAGCATGTGTTGAGTATTCTTTGACCATTTGTCATGTGTCGTCCAAAATCCGCCTGCAGGACCTGCCCTACCTGAGGCTTCAGCCCTTTTTCGGGGAAGGGCCACAGAGTCACGGCCCCCCATGCTACCACAGGGGGCGCCGAGGAAGTGGCTCTTCTGGCCACGGCGAGCCTCGGCCGCGGACGGGTGCCCTCGCCCCGGAGGGGCGAAGGCGGCCCGGAGGCCAGAGCCCCTCCCTGAGCCCAAGCTGGTCCTCATCTCGGCGTTTCCTCGTGGCTCGTGGCGTCTCGGGAGGTCGGAGGGCTTCTGAAAACACCCGCCGTCGTCTGAGAAGGCCTGCCCCCTCTCGCTTCCCCCCTCGCTCGCGCGGCCGATCTGAACTGCACAGCCGTGGGGCCACGACGCTGAAGTACAGTGGAAACCCATGCCAGGAAACACCCCCGCTTGCCTCCAGTGTGCCCTGGGTTTCCTGGGTTTCGATGGTTTTGCTGTGGAAAGCGCGACGCTCCCACACCAAGCACCAGTGGACGTCCTGGGGTCTCAGGGTCGGGTTTCTTGTGGAAGGTTCCCTGTGGTCGAGCTCCCACCGTAAGGACCAGCTCTCGGGCCGTCCCCGAGGTCCAGGCCCGAGAGGCTTGTTCGAGGCCGAGGCCCGCCGTGGCAAGGGCAGTTGCTCTCTCTCTCTCTCTCTCTCTCTCTCTCTCTCTCTCTCTCTCCGTGCTCGGCGCCCCCGCTGGGGCGAGGACTGCACGCCGGGCACTGTGGAGTATGGAGAGAGATCGACTACACGTAAGAGTGACCTTTCGCCGGAGTGACCTTTGGTGCGGGCTCATCGGGCTCCCCCCGATCGCCGAGCGCGATGCGATTTAAGCGGCCCGCGCCCTTGGGATTGGCTCCCTCGCGCCCCCAGAAGCTGCGCACCAAAGGTCACTCTTACCCAGGGTCACTCTTACGCCTAGCCGAAAAGATGGGAACCGGGGGTCAAGACGAAAGCCCAGAAGATGTGGAAGAAGAGCGGCAATCCTGGCACGTCCCTGGGCCGTTCAGTCAGGCTGTGCCCAAGTTGCTCTCGTCTGCTTGCGAAGCTCGTGGAGGGACCGGCCACACGCAGGGGGGGGGGGGGGAGGGGCGAGGGCACCTCAGAAGCACCCCCGCTTCTCAGGAGGCGCGGGCCTTACCTCTGGATGTGAGGCTGGCGCCCTCTAAGAAGCAGCCTCCTGAGAAGCCCCTCCCCCCTCCCTTGGCACCCCCTCCCCCCTCCTTCTAAGAAGCCCCTCCCCCCTCGTGCGCGCCGCCAGAGAGGATCGGCGGGTGCGGGGCCTGGCCAGCGGGCAGTCATCGGGTTCGCGGGGCTCGGCTCCTGCGCTGCCACGCCGCGGCTCCTGGGGTCCCCGAGGGCCCTCGGGGTCCTCGGCTCCCTCTGTAGAGGTGCCCAGCTCGGTGCTGGTAGGGGGCCACGCGCGAAGCCCACCCTTACCCCCCACGATTTCTGAGGAGGAGGGTGGGGTGCACTTCGCTCGGGAGCTCCCGAGCGAAGCGAGCCCCGCCCGCCCCCTCAGAAAGCGTGGGGGGTAGGGGTGGGCTTCGCACGCGGCCCCCCAACTGGCTCCTGGGGTCCTCGAGGGTCCTCGCGTCCCCGGCTCCCTCTATAGAAGAGGTGCCCAAGCCGGTGTTGGCGCCCTGGTGCTCTGGTCTTGGTTCCTGGCCGCCTCGCCACGCGGTGCCAGGCAGGGCCGCGCAGACAGCGCCCAGCAACGCCACGCAACGCAAGGCAAGCGGCAAGCAGTGGTCCGGGCAGGATGCCGAGCAATGTGCCCACCAGTGCCACGCAGTGCGCCCGTGCAGCCCGAAGCTTTCCCCCAACTGGGGTGGCGCCCGGTGCATTAGATTTCCAAGCGGTTGCGGATTAGTTGTTCTTTGGTCTGTTGTTGTTTGCCATTGAGCGCCAAGGTTCAATGATTAGGACCAGTCGGAAGTGGATGGGGAGACGGAGGGAAGAGCGACACCGATGGACACGACGTTGCTAGTGTCGTCATTGTCCTTGCCGTCGCTCATCATAGTAATCGCCGTCGTTGTACCTGTAAGTAGTTTTTCATGTGTCGTTGTCATTGTCGTCGGTGCGGTAGCGTTTTTGTGTGGTGTCGCCCGTTGCAGAAACATGCAGAAGCAGAAACATGTGATGGCTGATTCTATTACGCATTGTCCGCATTCAACTGTTGTCCGCTGATTATAATACCAATATTCCCAGACTGTATTGTTCCCCGCATTTGGCCAATTGGGTTAAGAATGACTCGACGAGACAACATTCAATGTTTTCAGAGATTCGCTCGCCGACCCCGGCTGCCCCGCGTCTAGGACCTCCGGCTTCCGCCACTGGCACCCCCGCGCCACGTCCACAGCGGCCTCCTTTCTGCATGCTTCAGCCCCGGCCCACGTGACGGGCCAGGTGCTCGAGGCATTCCTTGAGGCGCCATTTCCTGGTCCTAAGTCATTTCTGCTCGGCTACCTCTCGGGCCATCGTACTGCAAGAACATCTTGCTAATTTTCCAGGGCAGCCCCAGACTGAAACCGATTGAACCTTGCTGTCTTCAACTATGCTAAGTTGGTGTCGATATGCGGGTTCCGTCGCTCCCACAGGCATGTGGAAGCATTTGCGTGTGTACCTGGGAGTCTTGGAAGTGCGTGGGTATCTCCAAAATTCCGAATGTCGCTTCCAGTGAACGAGGTCGATGTGATACATGTTTAGTCTCGCGACCAAATCTAAACCTCTCCGTGCGCAAGATCATGCCGGCAAGCACCAGGCGTCTTCAGCCAGAATTCGTCGCTAGCGGACGCACGCGTACCCTCGCACGCACGCAGCTGTCCTGACCACTCGTGCGGCGGCCGCGACGGCAGTCCGCGACGAAGTGACAGTCACCCCAAGCCAGTCTTACTGCCAGTGCGCAGAACTTCACCACTGACCCACCAACCCACCCCAACCCAACCCGAAGGCCCCGATTATTTCCAGTGGGGGCGGGGTCGGGGAACATCGAAAAAGCACGTATGGAGCCCATACCCCCCCCACCCCTAAATTCGGGTCTTCGGGTTGGGCTGGGGTGGTCCGGTAGGTTGTCAGAACTGAGGACCATTGGGCTCTGTCTTCAGGGCCGTGCCTCAGATCCTGGTCTGAGGAGGAGGAGGAGGAGGAGGAGGAGGAGGAGGAGGAGGAGGAGGAGGAGGTTGGGTTGGGGTGGTCTGGCAGGCAGTTAGAACTCAGGACCGCCGGGCTCCGTCTCCGGGACCGTGCCTCGGCTCCTGGCCCGGGCCCGTGTCCGTGGCCGAGGCTCGCCGTGGCCAGAAGAGCCCCTCTCGTTCCCTACAGTCAGCGCGCCTCGTAGGGTACCCTCGCGTCCTTGCCTCTGAGGCCCGTCCCTGCCATTGTCACTGGTCGCCCGCCGCCCTAAAAAAACCCAACTTCGGCCTCCAAGGGTCTTGCGTCCTTACCACCCGTCCTTAATACACTCGGGGGTGGACAGAACCCCCAACAGTGACACGTCGATTAGTGAATTGTCCGTTTTCGGTTCTCGAGAGGGCGCCGTGGCCGTTATTTTCCAGGCTTGCGCCCACCAGGTTTGGGCCTCAGGTCGTTTTTACTAAACCACGTTTTACTAAAGGGAGGTCTGTCCATCCCCGATACACTTTTTGACTGTACTCGGCGCTCCTGGAGGCCAGCAGGCCGCCAAGGCCGGGGCCACCCCAGCTGGCCGGGGGCGCAACTGCGCACCGGCGCTCTGGAGAGGGGGACCGGGCGAGCGCCGCGGCGGCCTCGGGCGCACGTCCCGTCAGGGGAGGAGGAGGAGGAGGAGGAGGAGGAGGAGGAGGAGGAGGAGGAGGAGGAGGAGGAGGAGGAGGAGGAGACGGAGGAGGAGGAGGAGACGGAGGAGAAGGAGGAGGAGGAGGCGGAGGAGGCGGAGGAGGCGGAGGAGGAGGAGGAGGAGGCAACAAGGACTCGTGGCGCCGTGGATCTCTAGACGAGGCTATGTCAATTCGAGTGTCAGGAGGTAGCCTGATGTCAGGAGGGAACAAAGCACACAGACACACTGAATCGTCGATCCCCAGGAAAATGTGGGAAAGCATCGGAAGTGTGGGGGGAGGACGAAAGCCCCGAAAGTATCGGAAAATATTGAGAATCCTGGGATTTGTGGTTATTTGTTTGTGTGTCCCTGGGCCCTTTTTTATAATGGCTGTGCACCACCTCCAGAGAAAGGTCCATCTGGAGGCTTGTTGTGTCAGCAGCCTCCTCTTCGTGTCACTACCTACGTCGTCGCTCTCATCTTCACGTCCTTGACTCAGCCCCGCGCACAAGGGGGGTTCGGGGGAGGGGGAAGGGCTTATTCGAGGCACCCCTGCTTTTTTGAAAAGAAGCCGCGGGCCTGATCTATCGATGCAGGGCGGGCGCCTTTTAAGCAGCAGCCTCCTAAGGAGCCTCCTCCCCTTCCCCTACCCCCTCGTGCGCGCGGCCAGCGCAGGGAAGGGTGCGCGTCGACCCCCAAAACTGCCCAGGAAAGAGCGGATTCACGATCGGGGGCCCATCGTCGATCTGTCGGCAAGGTGCCGCCGAATCCGGGCCGATGCGCCCGCCCTTACACTCTAGGCGGTGCTGAAGAAAACCCAAGTCTTCGGCCAGAGTCTCGATTATTCTTAATGTTTCAATGTAAATCCTAAGATTTGAATGGACATTCTGGGTTTTTATTCAAATTCTGAGACTATGAATTTCTTAACCCATGATTTCTAAAGCATTTCGCAGGGTGTATGACAGTTTCCTCCCGTATCGTTGCACCTCGAAGGTGGGAGAGGAGGCCAGATGGATGTGCACTCCAAATATCATAATAGTGGGGGGGGGTCAAAAAAGTGTTTGACGGCCAGTCTGGGACCCCCCCCCAAGACAGGCAACAAAAGGTCCAAAATCGAGACCCCCCACAAAATGTGTTTGACGAAGCCCGTGAGACCCCCCCCAGAAGCAGACTCCCCCCCCATTGTTATGAGATCCAGAGTATTTCTCTCCGGCGTGAAGTTGGCCACACTGACCCCCTGATTCGGGGAAACGTAAGACTCGAGTAAGGCAGATATCGGGTTTGCCGACGCTTTTTGACGAGCGCGTCCCGGAGTTTGACGGTCCTGTCTCCGTGGGATGTCTGCAGCGCGAATTCGCGTCAAATTTCAGATGGGCTCTCGTCATCTTCAGGATGGCTCCGTCAGGCCAACCCGAGTCCCCCCCGTACAGTCGGGGCGCTGAAGGAGGAACCTTTTTTGTTGGGGAGGGGCTCGGTGTGCCTCGATCGATCTGGTACAGCTTGCCTCTGGTTTCCCCGAGGCCTTCTCCGGGAAAGCGAAGCCCATCTTGTGGGAAAGAGGGGCCTCGCTCCTTGTGTAGGGCTCCTGAGGTCCTCGCCCCGACATCGACGCTTCACTCACGGGAAAGAGGGGGCCTCGCTCCTTGCTCAGTGCTCCTGAGGTCCACGCCCCGACTGCCCCCGCGTCTCCTGCGCCTCCCCGACCCCCCCGCGCGCGCCTGCCGAAGCCGACGCCCTCGCCACGGCGCCCCCGCCCGCCGCAGGACGCGGCCTGCGACGCCGGCCACGGCGTCGCCGGCAGGCCCCCCCGCCGCCCCCCCCTCCTCGCGCGGGCCGGCGCCGGGCCGGCCGCCGCCATCGCCGTCGGGCTCGCCATCGCCATCGCCATCGCCATCGCCTCGCTCGGGCCGGCGCCAGTGGCGAAGCGTCCTGGCTCGCCTGATTACGGCCCCACCAAAGAATGTTCTGGTAACTTGTCGTGGTTCCCACGAAGTGTTCAGAACTCTGCGCGAGCGAAATGGGCACGGGAAGAATGGGTACAATTGCCCAACTGCAGTTCCTGTTCATTTTGAACCGGACTCACTGTTCACGCCGCCGCGGCCTGTGTCCATGCGTTCGGGACAACATTTATTGTGGGGCATTGTACCCATTCTTTCCGTGCCCATTTCGGGCGTCCAAAGTCAAGCAGTGGCGAAGCGTCCTGGCTCGCCTATAGCCCCACCAAGGAATGTTCTAATAGCTTGTTGTGGTTCCCACGAACGGTTCGGAACATTTTTGGCGGAGTCTGTCTTGTTTTATCACATCGGGTGCATGTTCTAAGAACATGGTTTTTGTTCTTAGAACATTTGTGGATTCTACAAACATTTCGTGGTAGGACTATGGGAATGCCAGGACGGTCGGTCCCTTCTCAAGAGGGGTGCGGGGGGCAGCGGTGCTCCTCCTGGAGGGCCACATGCGAAGCCTACCCCCTAACGCCCCACGTTTTCTGAGGGGGAGGATGGGGTTCACTAGGTTCGGGAGCGCCCGAGCGAAGGGACCCTCACCCCGCTCAGAAATCGTGGGGGGTTCGGGGTGAGGTCCACATGTGGCCCCCATACCTCCTGCAGGAGGGAACAAGAACACAGCCACTTTTTTCTTGTCCGTCGGCGGCGGGGCAGAGCTGACTGCACCAGCGAAGGAGCTAGACGGGGGCACCGAAGAGCGAGTTGGCCAGCGGAGGAAGGGGGGAAGCGGGGGAGGCGGGCGGCCGCGGGGGGTGGGGAAGAACAGAACACACGGACGCAAGGAATCGTCGAGCTCCAGGAAAAGATGGGGAGAGATGGGAAGTGGGGGGGGGAAGGCGAGACTCCAGGAGCCATGGGGAGACCCAGGGACCCTGGGATTTTTGTGAATTTGTTCGTGTGCCCCTGGGCCCCACTCCCGCCCGCTCGCCCAGGTCGGGCGAAAGGGGAGGGGGCACAGAGCCCAGATCTCCGGCGATCCGACTCTCCTCCTCCTCCTCCTCCCCCTCCTCCTCCTCCTCCTCCCCCTCCTCCTCCTCCTCCTTCCTCCTCCTCCTCCTCCTCCTCGTCCTCCTCCTCTCCTCCTCCTCCTCCTCCTCCTCCTCCTCTCCTCCTCCCCCCCCTCCTCCTCCCCCTCCTCCTCCTCCTCCTCCTCCTCCTCCTCCTCCTCCTCCTTCCTACCCAGGCGTTCCTGTCCACGATCCGGGCAATCGGAGGCACTCCTCGATGCCCGGGACCATGGGAACTGGATCTGGGGCGAGAAGCTGGCGCGGGGACAGGGGGCGGGGCCTCCCTGGGGCCGCGCGCGGAACAAAAACATGGTGCGGCGTCTGCTGCATGCAGCCGGGTCCAGCCCCGGCGCCCCGGCGCCCGCCTGAGGCACTGGCGCCCTCTGGCGCGGGGAGGCGCCAGAGAAAGCAGCGGCACGAGTTGGTTCGCCAACCTCCCCGTTTTCGAAGAAGGAAACATTTCAGAAGCATAAGCTGCCTCGCCCTGTTGGAGAAAAAGCAGAAGCAGAAGGAAAGCATGAGCAAAAGAAGAAGCATAAGCAGATGCGTAGCATAAGAAGAACCATAAGCAGAG
Organism: Prorocentrum cordatum; assembly: GCA_963575745.1. Lineage (NCBI taxonomy): Eukaryota > Dinophyceae > Prorocentrales > Prorocentraceae > Prorocentrum > Prorocentrum cordatum. The sequence goes on from CAUYUJ010015460.1 coordinate 832,544, forward strand.
GAAAAGAGATCACCGCGGATTTCTTGGATCTGCGCTGGCCCCTCCCCCTGGCGGGGCCTTCCCGCGCCGCAGGGGGGGGCTTGGAGGAGGGGGGGGGGGCGCCCCTCAGCGCAGGAAGCGGGCCATGCCTGGCCCCTGGAGAGGTCCGGGAGCCCGTTTTGAGCGGATTTTAGACGGGGGCGGCCAAAGAAGACAAAAGCGGCATGAACAGAAAGTTCTGGCGCTCCGCGCGGATTCCTTGGATCTCCGCTGGAGCGCCCCGGCGGCGCCTCCAGCGCCGCCCCTGGCGCGCTCTGCGCGCCAGGGACGGGGGCCCAGCGCAGACGCAAGAACTCCTCGCGGACATGCAAGAGTTTTGTTTGTGCAGCGTCTTCGTCCTCCAGGGGCGGCCCTTCCAGACGGCAGGGGGCGGGGGGGGGACGGCGCCTTGGAAGGGATCGGGGGCCCCGAGAAGGGTGGAAGGCCGGAGGGCCTCTGAGGAGGCGGGGCGGGGCTTCTGGAAAGAGGTCGGGCGTCTCCCTAGGGGGCCACAGGCGAAGTGAACCCTACCCTCTGCCCCCCACTCCAGGAAGTTCTTCGAGAAGGCCGGAGGGCGCGTAAGATCGCTGGGGCTCGGTGCGCGTCGCTTCCGGAGGGGCGACGCGCGCTGGAAGGTCCTGCAGGGTCGGTCGTGGCCCGGCCGTGCCGCCTAGAAGTGGCAGCACGCTGCCGGCAGCCCTCGGTTGCTGGCCCTGGCCCGCGTCTTCAGGGGGGAGCACACCGTATCTCAGAGCCCCGAATCATCAGGGGTAACTCGGGTCAGGGCTAACTCGGGTTCCTTTTTCGGGAATTCAAACCCGAGTTACCCCGGACCCGAGTTACCCCGGATAACTCGGGCGTCCAGAGCCCCACATCATCAGGGGTAACTCGGGTCAGGGCTAACTCGGGTTCCTTTTTCGGGAATCCAAACCCGAGTTACCCCGGACCCGAGTTACCCCGGATAATTCGGGCGCCCAAGTATCGGTACGTTCAAGTCGGGCACGTCCCTCTACAGGAGCAGTGTTCAAAAACAGTGTAAAGCAGTAGTATGGGGACGATTGTTCTTGCAATGTTTGACCGTTTTTGGATACTTCTTGACTCTTTTCATCTGTCGTTCAAAATCCGCCTGTAGGAGGACATGCCCGACCTAACGGTATGTCGTTCCGCGTCGGATGAGAAGCCCCCTGCCTTCTCAGAAGCCCAGTTCCTTCTCTTGCAGGCCTAACCGCAGAAGGCCTTTCATGATGGGCGCCCCCCCCCCCCCCCCAAAGCTCATCAGCGGGCAGTAAAACTCGTCCTCCCCCTCCCCGACCTTCAACGGCAGCTGCAAGGGTCGTCTCTTTACTCGTTTCCGCTGTTCGACACTCTTGCATTCGCAATTGGTTTCTACTCCTACTCGTCCTTCTTCTCGCCCTCCTCCTCGCTCTCCCTCATCGCCCTCCTCGTGCTCCCCTCCTCGCCCTCCACCGCGTCCTCCCTCTCCTCGTCCTTCCCCTCCTCGCTCTCCCTCGTGCTTTCCTCCTCACCCTCACCCTCGTCGTCCCTTTTCCAGTCCTTCCCCCCCTCGCCCTCCTCCTCGCTCTCCCTCCTCGCTCAGCCCCCCCCTGGGCTCCCCTCCTCGCCCGCCTCCTCGCTCTCCATTCTCGCCTTCCTCTTCGTGCCCCCCTCCTCGCTCTCCTATGCTTTTGAGATTCCCAAGGAATAGTTGAAAGGGGTTCCAGGGGTCGCCTTGGGATGATCCGATAGAGGGATGAGAGAGAGAGAGACGGGTTAGGTGGAGGCGCACATATTATCTGTATACATATGCATGCGTGTATACATATATATATATGCACATACGCATCCTGCTAGCATCTAGAGCATCTATTACATGGCTACGCACGCTGCTAGCATGTGCAGCAACTGCCTCTTCTCTGAACGCGTCCGCTGGCGCCAGCGATTATTTGCTCACTCTTGCTCGCCTGTCCGTTGGTGCTGGGTGGTTGTCCACTCCAGCGGATAATGTCCCCCGGGCTACTTTGCACAAGAGAGGGTGATTAATCTCCCATGTGAAAGCATTGGTGTCAGATTCGACACATCTCCAATCGAGTCGGTGTCATCTTTGTCGTCGTTGTCGCGGTCGTCGTCGTCGCCGTCTTCGTATGGGGCGTGCGCAAGTGACGTGCGCAGTAAGATCTCGCCATAGTTGTGCTGAGTTTATTCGGTGGTTGCCGCGCGTGCAAGTATGTGCACACTAGTATTGTTTGTACTGGGTATTGCTGGGTGGATATTGCTTGCCAGGCGGCCTTGCACGACAGAGGAATGTTGAGCTTGTTTGTAGAGGGAGTGGAACTGGAATCGTTGCATTTCGAATCGAGAGTACGCGCGTCGCCTTCGTTGTTGTCGTCGTCGTGATTGTTGTCGCCTTCATGCGGGAATCGCGCATGCAATCGTGCGCAGTAAGAGCCCGCTTCAGTTGCGGTGAATTCGTTCAATTGTTGCCGCGCGTGTAATTATTCACGCATTGTTGTTCGCCTCGCGGGCATTGTTGGGTGGTTGTTGTTCCCAGCGGGTAATCTGTCGTGAGCGACCCTGCACGCTGGGCAAGCATCTTCGGACTAGGATGGTAGTACACACCCACTCGGTGTTGTTCCCAGCTGTCCCCAGGAATCCTTAAGACTCCAATGGATTCTTAGGAATGCGATCTTGGGGAATCCTACGAATCACTCTGGATTCGTCGGGATCCTCAGGGAATCCCGAGAATCCTTGGCAATCCGTAGGAACCCTGAGGAATCCTACGACTTCCCTAGGAATCCCTAGGCATCCTAATGGAATCCAAGAGGAGTCCTGAGGAATCCGAAGGGAGTTGGGGGGGAATCCTACGAATCCCTAGAAAGCCATAGGAATCCTAAGGGAGTCCCTGGACTCCTCCGAAGCTCTGTGTAGGAATTCCCGAGAATTAATTGCCCCTAGGAGTTCTATCCTGAAGAATCTCGCGAATCCTCAGGAAGCTTTGTATGCGCCCCAAGGGAGTCCTAAGATTCCTTAGGAATCCGTACGAATCCTTGGGAATCCTACAGAGCCATAGGAGTACTAAGGGATTCCTCGGACTCTCGGGCACCCATGGGAACCCCAGCAGTGGCC
>CAUYUJ010015460.1:840684-853184 GCA_963575745.1 Prorocentrum cordatum
GCCATGTCAAGCTTGGTTACGCGATCGTTGTATATGTCACAACGCATCGCGCGGGGTGATTGAGCGTCGGCCCAACGCAAGGCGAACGAGGCGCGGGCAACCGGATGGGCTCGCGGGGACAAGCGGAGCTGCGAAAGACTGACAACGCACAGCCGCCGCAGTTTGGGGCAGGAGCGCGAACGATAAGGGGAACAGCACCTACACGCACGAGTCGCAAGGGCGAATCAGACCACACAACCACGCTTTGCGTGGATGTGCTCCAACACATCTTTGGGCGAAGGAGTCAATCGGCGCGCATCCACGCAAGCGGCGCCCGCCGTGATCTCGCCGCGCATTGCAATTCAATGCGATCAACGGGGACATTGCAGAACAACTCCACTTGAAAAGAGCGCGGCCGTCGGCCCGTTATACCTCGCATGCGCGCGTTGTCGCATATGTGCCAGAGGGCGCACGCAGCTCGCAAATGACCCAGACACCAGAACTCATCCGAATATTTCTGTGTTGGGGGTGTCCGGCGGGTGCAGGGCGGTCAACGACCCGCGTCGTATAAAACCACGCGGGCCATTCTCGCGCGTCGGCCTTGCTTTTGTCGAACTCTTTCCAACGCGAGGACGCCGTCATTGTCGTCGGCGCGATCGGCATCGGCGCCCGCGCTGGCCGCGCCTTCGTCGGTGCGAACATGTCACCAGCATCGCCACTATAATCGTCGCGACTACCGTAGTCGGCGTTGCCATGATACCGCGCCCGCCCAAATCGTCGACTCGCAGTGAAGTGCCCTCTGGGATGCGCCCAGCGGTCAGCGCCACCGCGGCCGCGTCGGCGGCGCCAAACTAGCCGGCCACTGCGCGCGCGCTAGGGTCGGCGCGGCCGCAGGGACGCACCAGCCAACGCCAAGCATGCATCGCAATCGCCACCGCGTTGGTTTTGCAGACCAAGTTGCGGGTGGGCGGGTGGGATGTCTGCGCGAGCAGTGGAGGTGGTCAAGCGCGGTGCAGGGTAGTCACTTACATGAAAATAGATTATACCCCCCCCCGCCCCCCCCCCCGGGTTTGTCGGCCCACTTTTTTGCAGTGCAATTTGCATGCGATTTTGTCCCCATCGTCCGTCTTAAGTATGAATTAAGTATGAATTCGTACCATCCCAGCCGAGCCGGTGTCGACTCCCCCCTGCCATCCTCTGCAACAAACCATCTGCGCGCACTTTCGTCTATAGCAAACCATAAGTTTCCAAGAACCCTGTGCAAAGAATAGGACGAAGGGCACACGCGCGCGTCGACGCGCGCGCATGCCGAAATCCTCCAAAAAGCGTAGGCCCCAGAAGGATTTCAAAATCGAGTGCCTACTTAAACAAAAACGCATGGCATCGCAACGTTGACGTCCCAAAAAAGCGCGCGTGCTCTTGCACATTGTTGGCACAGTCATGTGTTTTCCTACCTTTTTTAGAATTATTGCCAAACGGGCTTCGCGCGCGCATGACGAAATCACTCGGACGCCTTTGCGCGCGTGCCGTCGCGAGAATCTTCGCAAACAAATTGACGAAGTGCACGCGCGCGCTTCGTCGCGCGCGCATGCCGAAATCTTTCAAAAGCTCTAGGTCCCGGAAGGATTTCAAAACCGAGCGCCCGAAGACATTCAAAACACACGTGGCTTTGCAGCGTCAGTTTTCACAAGACAGCTTGCGCGCCCGCTCTTGCGAGTTCTTACGAAAACCATTGTTTTTTGCAACAGGCTCATGGCATTCTGTCACGCGGGTTTCTGGCGCCGCATGCCGGCAGCATTCGCGCGCCCTTGCACGCGTGCGGGGGGGGGCGCGATGAGTGCCCAATAAAACCGCGCGGGCAACTCGCGCGACGGCCGCGCGCGCATGTCGAACTCTTTCCAAGACCTTCACCACCGACGCAAGGACGCCGTCATCGTTGTTGGCGCGATCAGCATCGGCGCCCGCACTGGCCGCGCCTTCGTCGGTGCGAACATCGTCACCAGCATCGCCATTATAATCGTCGTGACTACCGTAGTCGACGCGCCATGGCGCCGCGCCCGCCCAAGTTGCCGACTCGCAGTGCAGTGCCCGCTGGGATGCGCCCAGCGGTCAGCGCCGCCGCGGCGGCCTCGTCGTCGCCAAACTAGCAGGCCGCCGCGCGCGCGTGCTAGGGTTGGCGCGGCCGCAGAGATGCACCAGCCAACGCCAAGCATGCATCGCAATCGCCACCGCGTAGGTTTTGCAGATCAAGTTGCGGCTGGACGGGTGGGGCGTTTGCAACAGCGTGTGACTCGACAATTCGCTGCGAATAGAAATTAAGTCTCCTTTCTAAAAACAGAATAGGATCTCCCCCCCCAGCGTTATCGGTCCCCCTTTCGGGTATGTAAATGGTATACGATTCTGACCACATTTCCATCTTAAACATGAATTTGCACTATCCTTGGGGGGCCGGTATCCCCTCCCTGAAGGTCCCTTGTATAAAAAACACTATGCGATGGCATTGTTTGTTCTAACATAACATGTTGCGTTAATCCCTCGCAGAAAAAAAGGACGAAGTGCGCACGCGCGCGTCGTCGCGCGCGCATGCCGAAATTATTCAAAAACCCTCGGTGTCGGAAGGATTTCGCAATCGAGTTTCCAAAAAAACATACAAAAACACAACGTTTCGCGAGCTCTTGCGAAATCTTTAAAATCAAAAAAAAAACCATAGGTTTTTCAAGATTTTCACAAAATGCTACCAAACGGGCTTCGCGCGCGCGCATGTCGAAATCTGTCGAACGCCCTTGCGCGTGTGCCGTCGCGAGAATCCTCTGCAACAAATGGGACGAAGTGCAGACGCGCGCGTCGTCGTGCGCGTATGCCGAAATCCTTCAAAACCCATCGGTTTCGGAAGGATTTCAAAATCGTGTGCCCAGAAAACCTACAACACCCAAGGTTTGGCAGCACGGATTGTCAACAAAAGCGTGCGCGCGCGCTCTTGCGTCGTCGTCGTTGTCGTCGTCGTCGTCGTCGTCGTCGCCGTCCTCCCTCCTCCCGCGTCGTCGTCGTCGTCGCCTACGTCGTCCTCTGTTTTTCCTCGTGTTCGTTGTCATCGTCCTCTTTGGCGTCGTGGTCGTGTTGTCGCCGTGGTCGTCCTTCCTCCTCCTCCCTCGTCTTCGTCGTCGTCCGTCGTCGGCGTCTTGTCGTCGTGCCTCCTATTTCGTCGCCGTCGTCGTCGTCGTAGTCGTTGTCGTCGTCGTGATCCCTCCTTCCTCGTCGCTGTCGTCAGCGGCGTCGACGTCCTTCCTCCTTCTTCGTCGTTCACGTCGTCGCCGTCCTCCCTCCTCCCTCGTCGTTGTCGTCGTTGTCGTCGTTGTCGCCGTCGTCGTCCTTCCTCCTCCCTCGTCGTGGCTTTCGTTGGCGTCGTCGTCGTCGTCTTCGTCGGCGTCGGCGTCGGCGTCGTTGTCGTCGTCGAAGTCGTCAGAGACGTCGTCGGTGTCGTCGTAGTCGTTGTCGTCGGTGTCGTCGTACTTGGTCGTAAGAGGTTTTGCAAACCAAGTTGCGGGTGGGTGGGTGGGATGTTTGCGCGAGCAGTGGAGATGACGATTTCAATTTCAGCAGAGTGGATTACACTGTGTAGATTTCACAACATAGAGTGGACCACATCGGCGGCGCCACATTGATTCTTCTGTCTACAAACAGAACAGACCCCCCCACCTCCCCCCCCCGCGGGTTTATCAATCCCCCCCTTTCGCATGGCAATTTGCATGATTCTGCCCCGTCGCCCCATCGCCCATCCTAGATATGAATCCATGCCATCCCAGCTGGGCCAGCATTGACCCCCCCGCCATCCTCTGCAAGTAAAAGCATGTGCTCGCACTCGTGTATCAAGCATCATAAGTTTTCAAGAACCCCTTGCAACACATGGGACGAAGCGCACACACGCGCGTCGTCGCGCGCGCAGCATGCCGAAATTGTTCGGACGCCTTTGCGCGCGTGCCGTCGCGGGATGCCTTTGCAAAACATGGGGCGACGTACGCGCGCGCGCTTCGTCGCGCGCGCATGCCGAAATCCTTCTAACATTCTAGGTCCCGGAAGGATTCCCAAATCGAGTGTCCAAACACATATACAAGCGAATGGTTTCGCTCGCAACACGGATGTTCACAACAAGCGCGAGTTCTTGCGATTTTTGAAGAAAATTGTAGGTTGTTTTTTTCTTCAACGCTTTCAGAACGCCCGAGCGCCTTTGGGCGCGTGCCCTCGCGAGAATCCTCGGCAAAACATGGGACGAAGTGGGCGCGCGCATCGTGGCGATTTCAAAACCGAATGTCCAAAAACATGTGCAAACACATGGTTTCGCAATATCCGTTTTCCTGAAAAAAAACTTGCGCGATTTTGCGAATTCCATGGCAAACTTGTTAAGGTGTTCAACATGTTCATGGAATTCGGCCAAATGGGTTTCTGGCGCCGCATGCAGACAGCATTCGCACGCCCTTGCGCGCTTGGGGGGCACAATCCGTGTCCAGTAAAACCACGCGGGCCACTCGCGCGTCGGCCGGGCGCGCACGTCGAACTTTTTCCAAGACCTTCACCACCGACGCAAAGACGCCGTCATCGTTGTTGGCGTGATCAGCATCGGCGCCCGCACTGGCCGCGCTTTCGTCGGTGCGAACATCGTCACCAGCATCGCCACTATTGTCATCGTGTCCACCGCAGCCGGCGTTGCCATGATACCGCGCCCGCCCACGTTGCCGACTCGCAGTGAAGTGCCCGCTGGGATGCGCCCAGCGTTCAGCGCCACCGCGGCCGCGTCGGTGGCGCCAAACTAGCTGGCCGCTGCGCGCGCGCGTGCTAGGGTTGGCGCGGCCGCGGAGATGCACCAGCCAACGCCAAGCCTAGGGATGGCGCGGCCGCAGAGACGCACCAGTCAACGCCAAGCATGCATCGCAATCGCCACGGCATGGGTTTTGCAAACCAAGGTGCGGGTGGGTGGGTGGGATGTTTGCAAGAGCGTGCGAGTTGACAACTCACTGCGAACAGAAATTAACTTCACCATAAAGAACTCGCCACATCGGCTGCATAACATATATTACACCACCTATATTGCACAACGTAGATTGCCCCACGACGATTGCATAACACAGTTTGCACAACATTGTTTGCACTCCATGTGCCACTCTACCGCATAGATTGCACAACATCGGTGGTTCGAAACGCAGTGGTTAGGGTCCACGCTGGCTAACGCATGTGTGCATGCCCTAGGAACGGGAGGAGGAGGAGGAGGAGGCGGCGGATGAAGGAAATAGGGCGTGCGGGAAGGAAGGAAGGGCGATGGTAAAGATGAGTTGTTGCTCCAGCCGCCCCCGAGGCCATCCAGGAGGAGCTTTGCCGGGCCGTCGCCGAGCTGTCCCTCCGCGAGCTCGCCAGCAGCGCGCAGTGGGCGGCGGAGCTGTCGGTGGCCCTGCCCGACGAGGAGCGGGGTCAGCGCCCGACCCGATCCGACGCCCGTTCCGATGCGATCCGCTTCCCGATGTCGGCGCTGATGGATCGTGCAACTTGGAGAGTTGTGGTTTCTGGGGGACTTGTCGAGCGTCGAAGGGCTGGGCGTTTGTGCTCCTCGAGGGCCGAGGATCCCAGATCGAGGGATCCAGGTCGAGGAGGGTCGAGGATGCCAGATCGGAGGATCCCATTGGAGGATCTAGGTTCCCGGATCGAAGGATCTGTGTCCACGGTCGAAGATCGAGGGCCCCCCGGGCCATCCGGGGGGGCCATCGGCATCGGCGCCCCTGGGCGTCGGCGTTTCCTCCTCCACCTCGAGAGGCCGTGGGCACTACTGCCGGGCCCGCCCCTCCCCCCCCCCTCCTCCTCCTCCTCTTCCTCCTCCTCCTCCTCCCCCTCCTCCTCCTCCTCCTCCTGCAGGCACGGCCCCCCGCGCCGCAGCTGCTCGGGGGGGGGGGGCGGATGGAGGGGGGGCGACGATGGGAGGGGGGGGGGGGACTGGCTCGGGCGAGGTGACACCGAGCTGGCATCGGCGAGGCGTCGCCGAGAGATCGGCAACACAAGCCCCCGCTGGAAGAGAAAAAACGTGCCCTGTTGGCGGAGCGGGCAAGCAGGCCCCGCGCCGTGGTTTCTCGCCGTGCCGCGGAGTGGGCCCTGGGAGCAAGAGGTCACATTCAGGCGCAGCCCGCCAGGGGTCACCACCCACCAAACCACCCCAACCCAACCCGAAGGTCTCAATTTGCCCTCCATTTCCAGTAGGGGGGGTCGGGGAACATTGAGAAAACACGTATGGAACCCGTACTTACAGTGGAGGCCTATGCCAAGAAACACCCTGCTCGCCTCCAGGGTGCCTCGGGTTTCTTGGGTGTCGGTGGTTTTGCTGTGGAAAGCGCGACGTGCCCACACCGAAAATCGATGGAAGTCCTGGGGTCTCAGGGTTGGATTTCTTGTGGAAGGTTTCTTGTGGACTGGCCTCCGCTGTAGGCACAGGGGGGACGCAGCGACCCCCCATTCAAGCAGTGGCGAGGCGTCCTGGCCTGCCCATAGGCCCACCAGAGAATGTTCTAAGAACCACCCGTGGTTTGCACGACATGTTCTCAGAACGCTTATGGGGAGAGACAGTGTTGTTCTTTCATATGTGTGTATATATGTATATATACATGTATGTATAGATAAATATGTATGTCTATATATACATATTTATATATATATATATATATATTATATAATATATATATATATATATTTATATATTATATATGTATATATATATATATATATATGTATCGGAGGTTGGGGGGTGAGATCGAATTGGAACGGAGAGCCCCCCTACCGAGAAATCGATTTCGGTTTCGTGTTCGTGCGTGCCGTGCGGGCGAGGCGAAGCTGCGTGGGCGGGCGAGAGGAAAGTCTCCTGTGGCTGAGGCGCGGCCGGACCAAATGATTCTCCGCCGGGCGGCCGGTGGCGCGCGGTGTCCCGCCGGTGTCCCGCCGGTGTCCCGTGTGGCTGAGGCGCGGCCGGACCAAATGTCTCCCTTCCGGGCGGCCCGTGGCCCCGGTGTCCCGCCGGTCCCGCGGTGTCCCGCGGTGTCCCCGGTGTCCCGCGGTGCCGGTGTGTCCCGCGATGATGATGATGATGATGATGATGATGATGATGATGATGATGATGATGATGATGATGATGATGATGATGATGATGATGATGATGATGATGATGGATGATGCTGATGATGATGATGCGATGATGATGATGATGATGGATGATGCTGATGGTGGTGATGATGATGATGATGATGAGGACGATGATCATGATTATGATGATGATGATGATATGATGATGGTGTCCCGATGATGATGATGATGATGATGATGATGATGATGATGATGATGTCGATGATAATGATGATGATGATGGTGATGATGATGACGATGATGATGATGCTGATGGTGTCCCGATGATGAGGATGATGATGATCATGATGATTATGTTGATGATCATGATGATGACGATGATGGTGTCCCGATGATGATGCTGATGTTGATGTTGATGTTGATGATGCTGATTATGATTGTGTCCCGATGATGATGATGATGATGATGATGATGATGATGATGATGATGATGATGATGATGTTGATGATGATGAGGTTGATGATGATTATGGCGTCCTGATGATGTTTTTTTCTGATGGCGATGATGCTGATGTTGATGATGATGGCGTCCCGATGGTGATGATGATGATGATGTTGATGCTGATGTTGGTAATGATGATGATGGTGCCCCGATGATGACGATGATGATGATGATGCTGATGGTGATGTTGATGATGCTGATGATGATGATGATGATGATGTCGATGATGAGGATGAGATGATGATGATGGTGTCCCGATGATGATGATGATGATGATGATGATGATGATGATGATGACGATGATGATGATAACGATGGTGATCATGATGGTGCCCCGATGATGATACTGCTGCTGATGATGATGATGACGATGACTGTGTCCCGATGCTGCTGATGATGATGATGATGATATTGATGATGAGGCCAGCGAGTTTAAGCATACGCTCCACCAGCTGTATGCCGTCCAGTTGGACAGTCTGTGGCAAGGGCTACAGACAAGTCTGCACTCGGACAACTTCTCGCAGCCTCCGAAGTATATAGCAGAGTCTTCAGCTTTCCAACTAGATCGGGCGTCTTCTGTAGCTGGAGGCATGGAATACGCCCGATGGGTTTCCAGAATGGAAGAATTCTTCATCCTGACACACGGGATCCCGCCGCAAAAGCGAGACGCTTATCGCGGACGAGGACAGGCCAATAAGCTAGTTTTCAAGCCAGAAGCGCAGGGAGCAACCTTTGTTTCAGCGTCAGATCCAGTCGCACACTGGTGGGCCACAGTCGCGTTTCTTTTAGAAGAACTCAGAAGTTGCTTGCCCAAGAGAGGATCGCGTTTCGACACGCTCCTGACCAGAGTGCGCGAGCTCGTGAGCCAGCTCCCCTCCTCGTCCCTCATGCCTCTTCCTTCTCGGCAGTGGGGAGTCTGGAAGGAGGGGCTTGGCCACCTCGACAAAGCGTCTGACGGAGAGATCGCGGATTTCAGTCTGAGGGCAAGACAAAACGCGACCAGGGCGCACCGAGTTCTGCAGAGTGTGAACCAGCAAGGTTTTAAGGATTGGGTTCTGCAACAAGCCCTGGCGGGAGGCAAGGGTCTTTATAGGATGATCAAACCCAAGAATGTTTTCGTAGGGGAAGTGAGGTCAGGCACGACCTCAGCGCCAGACGCCATCAGCCGTATCAGTCTCAAGGAAAAGGTGTGGGGCGCCAAGTGGGGGGCGGGCACCTCATGCACTCCAGAGGCGGTTCTTTTGTGGCGACGGGCGCAGAGGCAGGCCATCTTGAACCCACTCCCGCCATTGGATCCTGAGCACGTTCAGAGAGTAATAGCACGAGTGCCATGTCGGGCGAATGGAGTTGATCAGTGCAACAAGCGAGATTTTGCCTTTCTGCCCCCAGCGGGGATCCGCCAGCTTACAGATCTTTTTAATTTCATCGAAGCGCGTGCTTGCTGGCCATGGCAGCTTATGACGGTTTTAGTCATGTTGCAGGTCAAGAACAGAGAGGCAGACAGGGCCATAGGTCTACTGCCGTGGCTACCCCGCCTTTGGGGCAGACTCCGCCACTTTGAAAGGGCGCAGTGGTGTGCGCAGAGAGCGGGGCATTGGGACACGGCCATTGCGGGCTCATCGGCGCTGCGTGTAGCTGTTTGGAGAGCGTTTCAGGACGAGCTTGCAGAGCAGTCATGCCTCCCAGACCTCGAGCACGCCAGCCTTCTTTGGGATGTTCAAGGGTTTTATGACTCCCTGCGGTGGGAGCTCGTAGCTTCGAAGGCACTCGCTTTAGGTTTCCCAGCGATCTATCTGGCGCTGGAGCTTCAGATGCATATGTCGCCGAGGTTCCTGAGGGAGGAAGGATGTTTCTCAGAAGCTATACAACCCAGTCTGTCTCTGATTCCAGGCTCAACAGGAGCTGTGGATCTAGGCAGGTGTGCCCTGTATTTTGTCTGCGAAGAAGTGGCCAGATGCCCACCCCCTTCTCCCAGCTTGCACACATGGGTCGACGACATAGTGCAGCGTTGTGAAGCACCCAGGCAGAGATTAGTGGAGACGCTGTTTCGTGCGGGCCAGCAGTTAGTGGCAGGCCTGCGCGACATCCACCTGGCTACAGCGGCCAAGTCATGCATCATCTCTTCATCGCCAGTAGCAGCTCGAGAGTTATCCCAGCGGTTTAAAGACGCCAACATCAGCATTCAGGTGAAGCCGAATGCACCAGATTTGGGACTTGATAGGGGCAGGATTTCGAAGAGTAGGCCAAAGCAAGCAGCGAGGCGCGCAGCAGCAAGTTTTAAGATTCGCAAGTTATCAAGGTTTGCACGTGGAGCGCGCAAACATCGGGAGCTGTCCAGGAGAATGATTTCGGTCTCGGCGTTCGCTCAGTCTCGTTACTCGGATCAAGTGTATGGGACAGCTCCCAGTGTAGTAACGCGGTGGAGACGGGCATTGGCAGACCTGTCGAGCAGGAAGAAGCACGGCAGATGCCTAACCACTCTCCTCGCGCTGGAGTATGGGACACAGGACCCAGCCTACACAGCGGTCTTTGATGTAGTCAAGATGTGGTTTTCTATCTTAGGAGACCGGAGGATCAACCCAGAGCGGGTTCAGAGAGGCTGGAGCAGAGTGCTCGCCAATTTGAGCTGCAGGGCCAGGAAGAATCGATGGAGGCGAGTATGCTCACCCATGGCCGCAACGATTTGCACTCTGCTCGATCTAGGCTGGAATCCTGAAGGCCCGTGGCGCTGGCACAGTGATATAGATGAGTTATTTGAAGCGCCTGTCGAGCTGATAGGAAAGGGGCCTTTGGACAAATCGCACGTCCTTTTTGCCAGTATAGCAGACAGTGTAAGTAGGAAGCTTTGGGCAGGCGCTGCAAAGAACTCCTGGATGGGAGAAGGCTTGCAGCAGGTGCCAGAGATGTCAGGCCCGAGAAAGCAATGCCGCCTGGCAGCAAAGCGCAAGGACTGTAAGTGGAAAGGTTTGCTACAGTGTGTGATGACAGGTGCGACTTGGTGTAGGCAGCGACTTTTTGAGTATGGACTAGAGGAGGACGCGCTCTGTCCCAGATGCAACCAGGCACCCGAGACTGACAAGCACAGATGCTGGGAGTGCCCAGCGAATGAGGAGTTTCAAGATATATCGCGGAGTCTAATAGCCAAGGCAAGGAACGAGGCGGACAGCCTGCCTAGCCTTTGGATCCGAGGGCTAGTGCCCTCCACGTGGACTAGTGTCCCAGAACCAACAGAAGAGGCCATCAGCTTTGTTTTCGGCAGGTCGAGCCACCAGTCTTTCGGAACGCCAGGGGTCATCTTTGGAGGAGGTGACGCGAGTGGCGGCAAAGACAGAGACCCTAGGCTGCGCAGAGTAGCATGGGCGTTTGCGACGCTCACTGGTTTTCGAGAGGATGGGAGCTACGACGCGGGTGAGTTGGGTCTGGGGCACTTGCAAGGAGGGAATCTGCCAGGAATGTTTCAAACAGTCAACCGTGGTGAAGCCACGGCTCTATTAGAGTTTGCAGCGGCCACTCTGCCATTAGCGCACGCTGTGTATATCACAGACTCTGATTATGTGATGAGAGGCGTCGAGAAGCTGCGAGTGGGCAAGAGCCCAGACACGCATGTGGACGTGTGGCGACGGCTTGGAGAGACGATAGCCAACCACCCCGACAAAGGGCTCAGAGTGCTGAAGGTGGAGAGTCACCTCAGCGCTGACGAGGCGCTCGAGCAGGGCGTGAGCCCAGCCAGCTTCCTTGTGAATTCTATCGCAGATGCGGCGGCAAGCAGACTAGCCGAGGAGTTTCGAGTCTCTTTCGCTGATAGGTGCAGGGTGGAAATGTCGACTGCGGTAGGTTTCGCAGTCAGGAAGCATCTTGCCAAAGTACTAGGTCAGGTAATCGAGACAGTGCCACGACAACAACCGAGCGATAGAGCGCTAGCAGACCGTAGAGCGAGAGAGGCACGAAGTGTACAGGTCACAGAGCACCACGGCGTTTGCATTGCAGGCTCCAGAGTTCGTTGCAAGGAGTGTGGAGGATCGGCGCCGAGGAGGGAGTTGAACAGATTCCTCGACACTCCTTGCGTGCGTGGCCTCATGAGAGGCGTCATGCTCTCACCTGCTGGAGTCCAAGTTTTTAATGGGAGAGAACTGCATGTTTCACACGCAATCGGGGTCCATCAGAGATTTGGCACCCTGATATGTCTTCGCTGCGGGTTCTATGCTCAGAAAGGCGCACGGAACCTGTTGCATCCCTGCCAGGGCAGACCCACCACGCACGGTAGGCGAGCTTTGAGCAGGCTTCAGAAAGGTGAAGTCCCAGCGGTCAGGTCGATAGAGACGGACAGGGTTACAGCACTGAATTAGAAACAGTTTGAGCCAATGGCGGGAAACAGAAAAAGAAAAAAAATGATGATTGTGATGATGGTGATGATGATGATGATGGTGGTGTCCCGATGATGTTGATGACCGTGATGATGATGATGATGATGATGATGATGATGATGATGATGTTGGTGTTGATGATGAGGACGGTGTCCCGATTATGATGATGTTGGTGATGATGATGGTGATGCTGATGTTGTTGATGATGATGATGACGTTGATTGTGATAGCGGTTGTGATATCGATAGTGAGATCGATGGTGAGACTCAATGTGATAGCGATTGTGAGATCGATTGTGAGATCGATAGTCGGATCAATTGTGAGATAGATCGAGTGAGATCGATTGTGAGATCGATCGATGGAGATCGATCGAGCGAGACCGATACTGAGATCGATAGTGAGATCGATAGTGAGACCGATCGAGTGAGACGTTGGTTCCTCCCCCCCCGAACCTCCTTATCACCCGAAGGGTGGTCGTATAGGTATTTGTATATATATATATATATATATATATCGGGCTTGTGTTCTAAGAACATTGTCTCTGTT
>CAUYUJ010015460.1:858184-870684 GCA_963575745.1 Prorocentrum cordatum
CGGAGGTGCGGAGGTGTGCATTTTTTTTCTCGGCGAGGACCGTCGAAGAGCACCCTGGATCATCTCGGAACTAGAACACGCGTGGAACTGACGAATGCACGGGGAGTGGACGTCCGGCCGATGGCAAGTCGTCGAGCCGATAGAGAAGGCACAGGGCCTTCACAGATCCAGCACTGTTCTTCACATATCCAGCATGTGTCTGCAGGTTCGACGAACATGCCAATTTTTTCGGGGCCAGCCCATGCTGGTAGTCGATCCCCTACTCGAATGTCCACCAGTTCCCTGAACCAGGCTTATGATGTTCCAGCCTACTTTACCCTTGATCACCAGAAAGAATTTCGAGCGCCAGGAAAGTACCGAAATTTCAGGGTTTTCAAGTGTCGGGCCCTGGGAGGCGATACTTGTTCGACACTGTTTCGACACTTTTCTGGGAGCTCGAGATTCTTTATGAGATCTGGTTCCTAAGTACGATGGGAGCAACACATGTGCCTAACGCGCACGCGCAACACGCATGGTGGATCCCCCCTCCGCGCAAAGATCTTCCTGTATGAAGAATCGGCCCATTCCTTCAAGACACCCCCTCGGCGGTCCAGAGTCGACATCCGAGTCATGTCGATGGCAGACCCGACTCGTCGATTCGCTTCTGGGCTCCCCTGCTGCGAATGTCCACCGGCTCCCTGGGCCGGGCTCCCTCTCCTTTGGGCGTTGCGTAATGGAGGGGTCATAAATAGGGGGGTGGCGAGGGTGGTCCGAAAAGGTACCCAAACGGTACCTAAACGAGCCCCCTGGGACTCCAGAGGGGCCCGAAAGGGGCACGAAAAGGGGCCGTTTCTGACCCCCCCATTTATGACCCCCCCATTAAGCCACGCCCAACTCCTGGGCCCCTGGGCCCGGAGCGCACGCCCCCCCCGGGGCCAAGAGAGCGCGCAGCGCCGAGGCACGGGAGGGCACCCTCGGGCACCCCCCGCGGAACCTGGGGGGGGCGCCCGAGGCCCTCTCCCAGAGGGGCGCCCGAGTCCCTCCGGTCCTGTAAGAGGAGGGAGGAGGGAGGGAGGGAGGGAGGAGGGAGGGAGGAGGAGGAGAAGAAGAGGAGGAGGGAGGGGAGGAGGGAGGAGGAGGGGAGGAGGGGGAGGAGGGAGGAGGGAGGGGGGAAGAGGAGAAGGGAGGAGGAGGAGGAGGAGGAGGAGAGGAGGAGGAGAGGGGAGGAGGAGGAGGAGAAGGAGGAGGGGGCTCGAGGAGCAGTGGAGGCCCATACCAAGAAACAGCATGCTTGCCTCCAGGGTGCCCTGGGTTTCTTGTGGACTGGCCTCCACTGTAGGGACAGGGAGGCTATAGATTTGGTCGATGGGCGGGTCGATAACTTGGAGGCGAGGCACGTCGAGGCCAGTGCAGGAGCGTTCGGCAGCAACTCGTGGGAGCCCTGTGTGTCCTCGCAGCTCCGCCTTTAGATTGTATCTATAGCGTGCGCTAGCATCTGGCAATCGATGAGAGCGCGCCGACGTGGCGCCGATCGGCGTCGACTCGGCGCCGATCGGCGTCGATTCCAGCGTCGATTCGCGAGAGAAAGCAAGACGGCATGGGAGGTCCCCAGGGTTAGGTCGGGCATGTCCCCCCCCAGGGGGATTTTGGGGCGAAACATTGAAATACGTAGTCAAAACATACCCCCGAACAAATTGCTCAAACACATCCCAAGCATCGTCCCCATACTTCGGGGGTGGACAGACCTCCTACCCTGACACGTCGATTCAGGAATTGGCCGTTTTCGGCTCGCGGGATGGCGTCGCGGCCGTCGTTTTCTGCGGGTCCGGGTCCGTCGGTTTCGGCCCCAGGCCGTTTTCACTGAAGGGGAGGTCGGTCTACTAAAGGGAGTCAGGAGGGGAAAAAACACACAGACACAATTAATCGTCGATTCCCCGGAAAATATGGGAAAATATGGGAAGTGGGCTGGAAGACAAAAACTTAGAAAATATGGGAAAATATGGGAAACAATTTTATTTGTGTGTATTTATTTGTGTGTCCCAGTTCCCCTTCAGGGAGGCTTGTCCACCGCCGAGTACTGTTCGTTTTACAGTTTGGGAGCGCCCCCGCTGCAGAGGGACGCGCCCCACGGAACCCCGGGGGGTTGCCGCCGAGTCCCGCCGAGCTCGGCGGGCGTGCAGACCTCGCCGCCCTGCAGGGTCCAGGAGGGAAAGAAACACACAGACACCACGAATCGGCGATTCCCCAGAAGATATGGGAAAATATGGGAAAATATGGGAAGGGGGGAAGACAAAAGCCCAGAAAAGATGGGAAAATATATGGGGAGCCGTCTTAGTTGTGTGTGTTTATTTGTGTGTGTCCTGGGGCCCCTTCAAGGGTGGCGCCCCCGCCCCTCGCAGGCCCCCTCCTGCCCTCCCCCCGGGAGCCTTGGTGCCTCTCGGGGAGCCCTCGAGCACGGGCCGGGCCCCCCTCGGAGGCCGCCTCTCGGGAGCCTCGAGACGGGAGCGCGAGGGAAGCGAGAACGGGGCGGGCCTTCTCATCAAACGACGCGAAGATCGGGACAAAATCAGATCGGGACAACTCGAAATCTCTGAGAATCGGCGGGCTTGGAGGATGTCTTGGGCGCCGCGGCCGCTCTCAGAGCATTCCGGAACGCTCTGAGAGCGCTCCGGAACGCTCTGGAGCGATTTATCCCGATCCTAGCCCTGTTTTATCTCTCAGAAGGTTCGGAGGACCCCCGGCCTCCTGAGCGGTTTTCTGAGCCTGCCCCGAAGACAGAAAAGGCTTCTCAGAGGGCGCGGGGGCTTCTGAGAGGTCCCGCCGCCTTCGGAGAAGGCCTTCTCCTTCTCACTTCCCCCCCTCGCTCGCCGCCGGAAAAATATGAATGCGCATGTTTCGGGAGCCTTGAGACGGGGGTCAGTGCAAACGGGGGTCGGCCAGAGGAGCGCCGGATCTGGCAGGATCCTGCAGGGCCAGGGTCGCACTGACCCTGGCTTGGGTGCAGGATCCTGCAGGACCTCGCAGGTTCCTTCGCGTTGACCCTGGGCGCAGGATCTTGCAGGATTCTGCAAGGCCTGACTGACCCGGGTCTGGATTGACCCGGGTCAGAAGGTCCCCGACGGTCGCCACGGAAGGCCCCCGGAAGGGCCCCAAGACGGCCCAAAGCTCAAGTCGGGCGTGTCCCTCTACAGGAGGAATATTCAAAAATAGTAGAAAAAAATGTCAGAGGCGATTTTATATGATTTTTGATTCATGTTTGGGTATTTTTGTTTGGCTATGTTTTATTGTTCCTCCAGATCCGCCTGTAGGAGGACATGCCCGACCTAACAGAAGGCCTGGGAAACGTAAGATCTCGGGCGCCTTGAGACGGGGGCCAATGCAAACGGGGGTCAGCCAGAGCGCCGGATCTTGCAGGCTTCTGCAGGGCCAGGGGTGCATCGACCCCGGCTTGCGTACAGGACCCTGCAGGATCGTGCAGGATCCTGCATGGCCTGACTGACCCAGGTTTGCATTGGCCCTGGTCAGTGGGTCCCTGGAAATCGGCATCGTCTAACCGATCCCCAGCCCCACCAGGTTCCCAGAAGATCAGGGGCAACGTTCGGGGGGGATAGGCAAGTGTGGGACGCATCGACCCCCAGTCGTCCAGCCATCCCCGCCCAGGAACGTGAGGTTTCGCTATCGGGAGCTTGTCGCCGATCTATCGTCGATGTGTCCCAGATTTCAAGTCGATGTTTCCCCCCTGAGCTGGCCACCCCCCTGCCCGTCACCCTCCTGTCGGAGCGCCGCCGGGCATCCCGGACCTGCACCGCTCCCAGCCCGCGCTCTTCCTGCGGTTCTACGCCTTGTACCTCGCGGGCGAGAAGCGGAGGGAGGAGGATCGTAGAAGAAAAAACAGCACATCCAGAAGGTTTTGAGGTCTGCGCGGGCTTCTTGTAGCGGCGTGGAGCGCTCCTCCCGCTTTTTCACCACCGCCTCCCAGAGGTATTCTGTGACTTGCGCACCCTACGGTTGCAGAGCCATGAGCGCAGGCTCGTCGGAAGTTGCGGATCTATGGATTGCAGTGGTGGAAAATATTGGATCGGCGTTGGGTCCCCTGCCAGCGCATCTGGCGCCGCCACTGGCGCGCTCCGCGCTGATAAGGGGGGGTCCAGCGCAGGCCTCCTGGGCGATCTTGGGGCGATCCTGGGGGCCTCTTTTCGGGCCGGACGAAAGGGGGAGATTGGGAAAGGTGGGGTTACGAAATCTGCTGCATGCAGCTGGTTTCGACCCCGCCGCCGGGCCCATTCCTCGATACATGGGCGCCTTCTGGCGCCGGGCGACGCCGGGAAAATCAGCTACGTGAGCTGATTCTCAAACCCCCCCTTTGCTATCCCCCCCTTTCGCCCGACCCGACTGGAGGACATCCAGGAAGTCTGCGCCGACCTCCGAAAGCTGCCACTGATGCGCGCGTTTCTCTGGCACGGGCAGGAGAAACGAGCGCAGCAGGAGAGGTAACCCCACGTCGCCGGTGTACACGGCACGAGCAACATCGGGAAATTGCGGCGCTTACGCTGCTGCCGTGGGGGAAAGATCGGCGGCGAGCCTGGGAGGCAAGTGAGAAGGGGCGGGCCTTCTCAGAAGGTTCGGAAGTCCCCGGGCCTTCTCAGCAGTTGTCTGAGCCTTCCCCGAAAACAGAAAAGGCTTCTCAGAGGGCGCGAGGGCTTCTGAGAGTCGGGGGTGGACAGACCTCCTACCCTGACACGTCGATTAAGGAATTGGCCGTTTTCGGTTCGCGAGAGGGCGTCGCGGCCGTCATTTCTGCGGGTCCATGTCCGTCGGTTTCGGTTCCAGGCCGATTTCACTAAGGGGAGGTCTACTAAAGGGAGGTTTGTCCAGCGCCGAGAGAGGTCCCGCCGCCTTCTGAGAAGGCCTTCTCCTTCTCACTTCCCCCCCTCGCTCGCCGCCGGAAAAATATGAATGCGCATGTTTCGGGAGCCTTGAGACGGGGGTCACTGTAAACGGGTGTCAGCCAGAGCGCCGGATCTTGCAGCATCCTGCGGGGCCAGGGTCGCACTGACCCGGGTTTGGGTGCAGGATCCTGCAGGATCTTGCAGGATTCTTCGCGCTGACTTGGGTTTGGCAGGAGTCTGCAAGGCCTGACTGACACCGGGTCTGGATTGACCCGGGTCAGAAGGTCCCCGACGGTCGCCACGGAAGGCCCCCGGGAGGGCCCCACGACGGCCCAAAGCTCAAGTCGGGCGTGTCCCTCTACAAGAGGAAGGTTCAAAGATGGCCGAACAAATTGTCTGATGGGATTGTTGTTACTATGTTTGGTGTATGTTTGGGTATTTGTGTTTGGCTATGGTTTAGT
Organism: Prorocentrum cordatum; assembly: GCA_963575745.1. Classification (NCBI taxonomy): domain Eukaryota; class Dinophyceae; order Prorocentrales; family Prorocentraceae; genus Prorocentrum; species Prorocentrum cordatum. The sequence continues at coordinate 863,514 of CAUYUJ010015460.1, forward strand.
GTTCCTCCATGTGGCTATGTTTCGGCTATGTTTGGCTGTTGGCTATGGTTGGCTATGTTTTTGTTCGGCTATGTTTGGCTATTTTTGTTTGGCTATTTTTGTTTGGCTATGCTCCTTCTGCGGGAGGAGGCCGCCGAGGTCGCCGACCACGCGGAGAAGGGCCAGGTGCGCAACCAGGAGCCCTCCGCGGAGGGCGGGCGCCCGCGGCGCGCGCGCACGGGCCCCGGCCCTGGCCCTGGCCTGTCCCTCTACAGGAGGAATCGGGGGTGGACAGACCTCCTACACGTGGGTTCCTAACGCCGCAGGGCGGCGTTCGGAACACGTGGGTTCCTAACGCCGCAGGGCGGGACAGGCCGACAACAGATAGGTTCCTAGCGTCGAAGGGCGGGACACGCGTAAACACACGCGGGGTCCTGACGCCTCAGAGCGGGACAAACGTGAAAACGCGCGGGTTCCTGACTCCAGAGCGGGACAAGCGTGAACACACGCGGGCTCTTCACGCCCCAGAGCGGGACAAGCGTAAAAACGCGTAAGTCTCTAACGCTCGGGGGGGGACAGACCTCCTACCCTGACACGTCGAGTAAGGGATTGGCCGTGTTCGGTTCGCGAGAGGGCGTTTTCGGTCCGTCGGTTTCGGTCCCAGACCGTTTGCACTAAAGGGAGGTTTACTGAAGGGAGGTTTGTCCACTGCCGAAGGAAAGTGTAAGAATTGTCAAGGAAAACAGGGCTCATTTCGGTTCCTCCGATTCGATTCGATTCGATTTCGATGGCTTCCGGTTCCGATCCGATTCGACTTCGGGTTCCGATTTGGGTTCCGATTCCTTTGCTGGCGGCATACTAGCCTGCCCATTTCCGCCGATACGACTTTTCCCGACTCGGCTGCCGATTTCCGCCGATCCGATTCATTTCGATTGCAGATCCGACTTGTCGATTCGATTCTGGGCTCTCCTGAAAAAGTCTCAGGACGGTGTCTCGACTACGTTTCGGCCATGTTTGAGCAATTGTTGACTATGTTTCATTGTCCTTCCAAAGTCCGCCTGAAGGAGGACATGCCCGACCTAACGCTGACCCCAGCCAGGCCCGGGGTTTGTGTGCGGTCGGACAGAGGTATAGAGATCGAGGTCGGTTTGGGCAGGGTGCCCTAGTGCTCTTTGTGTTTCTTGGATGCTATCGTGCATCCTGGGGGTGGGTACCCTCGAATGCTCTTCAGCTTGGCCGGCGGAGGGTCTCATGCTCTTGAGCGATGCTCTTCTGCCCCGGGTCCGACCGTACTCCGGGCCCCGCAGATGGAGCCCGAGAGAGGGCGGCGTCGGTGGATCGCACCGCATGGCCGATGCGTCGGCGATGAGGCTCGACGTGGAGCCCGATTTTACCCACGCCGATGCGTTGGCGATGCGTCGGCGATGCGTCGGCGATGCGGCGCGTTCCTCCGACCCCACCTGCTCCGGCCCCATCTGCGGAGGCCTCGGAGTGCCCCCCGGCGGAGGGCGAGGAGGGGCGTGCCCCGGCAGCGGCACCGTGGCCCTGGGGGGGCCAGCGCCCCGGCGGCATCGGCGCTCACACCGCGTCCCGCCGGGCCGCGTCGTCGAGCCATCCCTCCTCCTCCCCCTCCTCCTCCTCCTCCTCCTCCTCCTCCTCCTCCTCCTCTTCCTCCCTCCTCCCTCCTCCTCCTCCTCCCTCCTCCCTCCTCCCTCCTCCTCCTCCTCCTCCTCCTCCTCCTCCTCCTCCTTCAGTGGCAACGTTAGGGGGAGGCGGCGACAGTCCCACTGGGGAGGGGGGGGGGGCGCATCGATCCCGACGGGCCCACTCGTCGCCGACAGGGGTCCGATGGCCCCGCCCTGCCCAGGCCCGTGCGCATTCGGTAGCCTCGAGAAGTCCTCGGTCCTGCCAGGCTCTGCGTCGGGCGTGTCCCTCTACAGGAGGAAGCTCCTAGAATAGTAAATCGACAGTCTGGCGACGACGGTTCGTGCTCTTTGGACCAGTGCTGATCCTATGTTTTACATTCCGACGGCCTTACGGCCGGTGCCGCCGACCCTGAAGACGGCGACGACGAGGACGGCGAGGATGCTGAGCACCTTCTAGATCCGTCTGGGCGCTTCTTGGGGCCCTCTTGGGGCGCTCTTAGAGGCCTCAGGGGCGCTATTGGGGCCATCTTGTAGGAGGTCAACCGATGATGTGTTTATTGTTTTGGTATCTCTTCCCCAATGCGCCTGTAGGAGGACATGTCCAACCTGCTGCCAGGCCCCCCTCCCCAAACAATCATTGGATGGCAATAAACTCTGCGCGTCCCCTGGTTCGCCCTGCCCTTCTTCTTCTCCTCCTCCTCCTCCTCCTCCATCTCCCCCTCCTCCGCCCCTTCTCCTCTCCCTCCTCCTCCTCCTCCTCCTCCTCCTCCTCCTCCTCCTCCTCTTCCTCCTATCATGTTCCTCCTCTTGCTCTTGCTTTTCCTCCTCCTCCTCCTCCTCTTGATCCTCCTCTCCCCTCTCCTCTTCCCCCTGGACGTGTTTTCCCACCAGTGTGGATGTTTTTGGGTGGTTGCTTTTCCAGGTGGATAACATCCTTTGGAACACCTTGCATGAGAGAGGGAAGTACCGTGCTTGCTCCGCAGTCGTAGTAGAGCGTGCACTAGTCGCAGTCGTATTATCTGTAGGGGTAGCAGAAGTAGTAGTAGTTGTCGTCGTCGTAGTAGTAGTAGTCGTAGTCGTTGTCGTCGTCGTCGTCGTAGTCGTAGTAGTAGTAGTCGTAGTAGTAGTAGTAGTAGTCGTAGTAGTAGTAGTAGTAGTAGTAGCAGTAGTAGTAGTAGTAGTAGTAGTAGTAGTAGTGAGAGTAGTAGTGTTAGTAGTAGTCGTCATCGTAGTCATAGTCGTAGTCGTAGTCGTAGTCGTAGTAGTCGTAGTAGTAGTCGTAGTAGTCGTAGTAGTAGTAGTAGTAGTAGTAGTAGTAGTAGTAGTAGTAGTAGTAGTAGTCGTAGTCGTAGTCGTAGTCATAGTCGTAGTCGTAGTCGTAGTCGTAGTAGTCGTAGTAGTAGTCGTAGTAGTCGTAGTAGTAGTAGTAGTAGTAGTAGTAGTAGTAGTAGTAGTCGTAGTCGTAGTCGTAGTCGTAGTCGTAGTCGTAGTCGTAGTCGTAGTAGTAGTAGTAGTAGTAGTAGTAGTAGTAGTAGTAGTAGTAGTAGTAGTAGTAGTAGTAGTAGTAGTAGTAGTAGTAGTAGTAGTAGTAGTAGTAGTAGTAGTAGTAGTAGTAGTAGTAGTAGTAGTAGTAGTAGTAGTAGTAGTAGTAGTACGAGGAGGAGGAGGAGTAGGAGTAGGAGTAGGAGTAGGAGCAGTAGTAGTAGTAGTAGTAGTAGTAGCAGGAGTAGTAGTAGTAGTAGTAGTAGTAGTAGTAGTAGTAGTAGTAGTAGTAATAGGAGTAGGAGTAGGAGTAGGAGTAGGAGTAGGAGTGGGACCGCCGTCCCAGTGCGGCGCTCCCACTTCGCAAACGGAAGGCGCTGGCGCGCGGTCCCGCATCGGACGACTTGGCGAAGAGAAAACCACGCGGGCCGCGTCAGGGCGGGAGCGGCAAAACTCCCGATGGGCGCGGTGAAGACGAAGCATGGGCCGCGCTGACACAGCTTTGCCACTTCTACACACAAGCACACTTACACACTTACACGCTTACACACTTACACACAGACACACACACGCACGCACGCACGCACGCACGCACGCACACACACACACACACACACACACACACTGCGCGGCGTATGAGCGAGTTCAGCATTTCGCCCGTTGTCGCGCAGCCCCGCTGCCGTTGTCGTTTCCACGCGCCTTGGCGATCGAACCATGCGCCGCGCCCGCGCTGGAACGCCACTTCCGACCCAAATGCGCACGGAACTTGGGTAAGGCCAAGACGTCGCTCATTCTTGCGGGCCCTGCTGAGTTTGCGAGCCAGAAAAATGATGCGACGCGTCAAGGCGGCAACGCCACTTTCAGGGGACATCTGCGCGGCGCCGAGGCGAGAGCTACAGTTTCGCCCGCTCGCGCGTCGGCGAAAATATGCGCGACCAAATGTGCGCCGCGCGCAACCTTCCCTCCTCGGTCCATCCTTGGCCACTTACGTTGGCCGCACCCCGCTCGACAAACTTCGACATGGGCGTCCAAGGCCCTTCCAGCTCGTCGCGCATCCTTGTGGTACGGGCCGAGTGTACGTTGATGTCGATTTTGTTTCACAGGTAGTATGGAAGGGCACGGAGGTGGTCGCTATGGCCCAGCAGAGGAGCAGACTGGGAATCTGTAGTAAGAAGGAATATAGATAGAAGACAAGTTCGCCAGGTCGGGCGTGTCTGAGGGCCGCGCTTAACCCCACTTCCCCAGCACAACATAGGAGCCAAGTGTGACACAGTTCGACATTGGGATTGGAACGCGCTCCCGCCTCGCAAACGGAAGGCGCTGGCGCGCGTTTTCGCTTCCAGCGGCTTGACGAAGAGAAAATTGCGCGGGGCGCGCCAGGGCAGGAGGGGCACGTTTCGGATGGGCGCGGCGCAGGCGACGCATGCGCCGCGCTGACACAGCATTGCCAATTTCACTAGCAAGCCGCGCGGCGTCTGGGCGAAGACGGTTTTTCGCCCGCTCTCGCGCGCTCGCTTGCTGCTATTGCTTCCGAGAGACAGCAGGAACATAGATTGTTGGAGCGCTGCGCGGATTTCTCGGATCTGCGTTGGGCCCCCCAACGGTGCCGGAGGCGCCGCCCCTGGCGCGTTCCACGCGCCAGGGTTGGGGGTCCAGCGCAGATCCAAGAAATCCGCGCGGACCTGCGACAGTTCCTGGTTATGCCGTTTGTCTTCGGTCGCCCGAGGCCCCGTAAAGTGTGCGCAAGGCAAGGGCCACAAGACGAAGACGTCAGTCTTGGCGCTTTCGGTCTAGCAGCTCGCCCTCGCCCCCCGCCGGCGACAAAGTGGGCGCAACGCCCGAGCTTCGGGACAGAAGTATGGGCGGAAGTCACAGGAGCAAATGGTCATGGTCATGATACGCTCCTAAGTGTGCAAGGCTTCCCATGCTGTTTCCTACAGTTCTCCGCACCGGCCGCGCCGCCAGATGCTCACTGGAAATCCTGGAGCGCATCCCGAGCCAATCCTGACATGACATCGCACCTCGCTCCGAGACGAGCGCCTGCGCTCAGGGGGCGGCCGCTCGAGTCGGGCCTCCGCCTCCCCCTCCCGCGGGGCGCAGGCCACGTCTGCATCCGCGGCCTCGCGGGCCGGGCCCACGGGGCCGCGGCCCCGCTCGGTGCTCGACTGATATGGGGGGCCAGCCAGTGCCGACGGGGGTCGGCCAGGGCGCCGGCTCCCGCAGGGCCCCTGCAGGGCCGGGGGCGCAGTGACGCGGGCTGGGGCGCCGGAGCCTGCAGGACCCCCTGCAGGGCCAGGGGCGCACTGGCCCGGGCGTGGGTGCAGGGTCTTGCAGGACCCCTGCGGGGCCCGGCCGACCCGGGTCTGGGTCGGCCCGGGTCAGAAGCTCCCGGACCCGCGGATCCCCTGCGGGGCGTCTCTGTCGCGGGTGCCCCGCGCGGAACGCGTCCGTGCGACCGTGCAGTTACTAGGGGGCCACGTGCGAGCCCTACCCCTACCCCCCAGGATTTCTGAGGGGCACGGTGGGCTTCCCTTCGCTCGGGAGCTCCTGGACGAAGTGAACCCCACCCTCCCCCCCAGAAATCGTGGGGGGTATGGGGTAGGGTTCGCATGTGGCCCCCCTAGTGATCTGCGGCACGGTGCCCTGCAATCCAGACTGGATGCTGATACGTTCGCCGCCCGTGATCCTCGCTCGCTGGCCCCCCTGCTCGAGCCTTGGCCCCTCCTCGACCCTCGTCCTGGCCTCGGGGCACCAGGCCGAGCGTGCTGGGAGCGCGCGGCCTGCATCCTCGTGGGCGAACCCTCGGCTCCGTCGCTGCCGAACTCTCCCCGAGCTCTCTCTCCCCCTCGGCATGACGGAGGTGGGTCCTGGGCCCCGGGCCCCCCCCAAGGACCAGATCTCCACCCTGAGTCGCCTCGTGGGCGATCCCAAAAGGCCCGCTCTCGGGGGCCACCTTCCAGGTGGTGCCTCCCTCGGGCCGAGCTCCGCGCGGCGCGAAGCTCAAACCTGAGTGCGGCAGGTTCGCGTCGAGTCGGCCGGCGGCGACCCCGGCGCGGGCGTGGAAGGTTGAACGCCGCCTGTGGCCCAGCATCGGCCCATCCTTGAACGTTCCGGCGGCCTTTCTGAAAGGGCCGATTGCTCAAGTTTGAGCGATCCCCGCGGTGTCAGGAACCAACGCCGGGGTCGCACGACGCAAACTTGCCGTGACCTGGCCGGTCGTTTCGGGCGGGGCTCGGTATCGGACTCGGGGCGAGCGCGCTTTTCCGCTGTCGGCAGTGAGCGCCGCTTGCCCCACTGCGGTCGCTGTCATTAAGTCGGGCGTGTCCTTCTACAAGAGGAAGATTCAAAACTATATAACAAGTAATCAGGGGACGGCTTGTCTACTATTTTTGATGCTTTTTGCATATGTTTTGACTGTTCATTTCTCGTCCACAATCCGCCTGTAGGAGGACATGCCCGACCTAACGCCACCAGGTTCTGACGCAGGGTGCTCCAACACGTCATCGCCCTCTTTTCGTTCAGGAATCAAGATGTTGACACCTCCTCTTCGGCTCAGGGCTGGCGAAGTCCCGCTTCCGTCGCGCATGCTGCTCCCATGGGCCTCCCAGACGGGGTCAGAGTGCATGAATCTGTAGGTCGCGCCGCATCGCCGATGCATCGGCGACGCGGCCCGATGTGGAGCCCGCTGCTCTCCACGTTGACGGCGCCAGCGCGTCGCCAACGTCGCCGATGCATCGGCGATGCGGCGCGAGGCTCCGACCGCGTCTACTCCGACCCCATGCGGGACGCCTCTATAGCTTGGTCGGGCAGTCTGTTGCCACACTTTGTTGCCGCAGTTTTGCGCGTTACAATCATGCTTTTGCATTGCCTGCAACAGCAACGAGACGCGAGGGCGTGCGGCCAGCACTCGATCGGCAACATGTTGTCTTACTCGCCTCCCTTTTCCTCGTCGCCCGCGTTCCCTCCTCGCCCTCCTCCTCGAACGCTCGCCCGGGCAATAATTGACACGGTTGGCTCCTTTTATTGGCCGCTGTCTGTCTAGGGGGGCAGGCTTTGTCCGCCTC
>CAUYUJ010015460.1:875684-878184 GCA_963575745.1 Prorocentrum cordatum
TTGCCTGGGGCGGCCCCCCGGGGACTCAGGAGAAAATGCGCGGGAGAGGGGCCCGCTGCAGGAGGCTCCCCTCGAGCCCCGCTGCTGACAGTGCGAGGGTCGGGGCGGCACCCCTCGCCGCCTTTGGGGGCTTGGGCCCCCCCAAGCAGGGGGCGAGGGAACGACAGGAGCAGGAGGAGGAGGAGGAGTGAAGGTGCAGGAGGATGAGAGGGGAGGTTGAGGAGGGCGAGGAGGAGAAGGGGGAGGAGGAGGAGGCGGAGGAGGAGGAGGAGGAGGACAGAACGCAATCAGCTCAGCTTCATGCCTGGGACGGGGCAGGAGCACGGGGCAGTAGCACACGAGGGAGGAGGGGACCCCCGAAGGACCTGAGCCCCGCGGCGCTGAGCCAGCTCGAGCTGAGCCTGCCCGACCACTGGGCGGCTGCCTTCTTCGTGGCCGCCCTCCGCGCGGAGGTGCAGCGCAGCGAGGAGGCCCGGGAGCTCTACGAGGCGCTGAGGCATCACTTCCCCAGGTCCTCGTATCCGAGGGGCTGCGCCTACATCATGATCGGGGGTCGAGGCTGAAAGCTGCTTGACGTCCGTGGTCGAGGCCTGAGGCGTGGAGGCTGTTGAAGGCGCCCTCGCCGCCACGGCCGGGTTCCCCCCCCAGGGAGCTCTGCGAGGCGCTGGGGCCCAGGCCCTCGCACCCGAGGGGCTGCGCCCCCCCCTGGCGGAGCGGGCAGTGCGCTGGGAGCGGGGACCCAGGGTCTCCGAGAACGCGTTGTTCGTCCACCCCCTCAATGTGGGCATCGGGGGGCCGCCTTCGGGCCCCAGGACTGGCAAAGATGGGCCCGGGACGAAAGAGTATCCCCAGGTTCGGATGCAACTCTTGGGAGGTCAAATTCTGATGTTGCCCTGGTCCGAGATCCGGCTTGATCCAGCTTAATGCCGCTTAATCCCGATGTATCCCGCCGAATCCCGCTTAATCCGAGGCCCAATGAGGCTTAATTCTCCTTAATCCTTCCGACGAAGGCCTCCCAGCAGTTGCCTACTAACCCAGGGAGGGGGTGAGGACCTCTTGGGGCCGCACACTGACAAAATCATATCGTCGCAGTCGAACGACTTTTGCCCCGTGTTCGGCCTTCGGGGGCCCTCGCCGGGCCCCAGGGCGGTCCCAAAACCGAATCGGGACGACAAGCCTGTGCCGGGGAAGGCGTCCAGATCTCCGGGGTCCCACGTGGAAGAAAACACGACGTGGGAGTTTTAGGGCGGGTGCGCTGGGAGTGTTTTTCTTGTCCGTGCGCGAGGGTGCAGGCACCACTGTCGCAGGCCTAGAGGTTGACACCAACACCAATACCGAAATCTAGGATCATCTTTCCAATGTGGAGGCAACCCCCCTGTCTTGGTGTTGGTGCCAATTTCTGGGCCTCCGACAGTGCTGACTCTGAAGTGTGGGCAGGCGCTCGCGCGTAAGTGCGGCAGTCTCGGTTCCCGCCCCCCCTCCCTGGGCATGGCTAAGCTTCCCCGTGCCGGCCAGAACCGGTTGGGTTGCCTGCACCGTTCGCAGCATGGGCCACCGCGCCCTCCCCACGATCGCGCTTCGACGTCGGAGGCTGTTTGGCATGTTCGACGAAGGCAGCTATACACCACCACCGTGTCAGGCCAGGGCCATCCTGGGCCCCTGGATGGTGTATAGACCCTCCTTGCCTCGGCCAGAGTGGCGTATACACCATGCCTGGCCTGGCACAGTGGTGGTGTATAGATGCCTTCTGCGTAGTGGCATTGATGGTGGCGCCGGGGTCCGGGGCAGCGCCTCCGTTCCGACAGGGCCATATGGGCGTTCTCTTTCCAATCGGCTTCCGGGGAGCAGGCCAGAGAAGGCCAGGTGAATCGAGGTAAGCCTGGATACATCGGAGGTGGATAGACCTCCTACCCTGACACGTCGATTAGTGAATTGTCCGTTTTCGGTTCTCGAGAGGGCGCCGCGGCCGCTATTTTCCAGGCTTGCGCCCGCCAGGTTTGGGCCCGAAGTCGTTTTCACTAAACCACGTTTGACTAAAGGGTGGTCTGTCCATCCCCGAATACATCTGGGTGGCTCCAGAAATCTCCAGCAGGAAAGTCTAGAGAAAATCGTGGATGCTCCAGCGCGAGTCGAGGGACAGCAGAGGTGAGCCCCGAACGATCCCCGGGTCCTCGTGCCCGAGGCGCTGCGCCCTCCCTACTGCTCAGTCGGGCAAGTTCCTCGACAGGAGGAATATTCCGAAATAGTCCAGAAATAGTCTGGGGACGATGTCTTCACTATTTTCGACGATTTTCGAGCTTTTGTTGATTTTAATCTTACCTCCCAAATCCGCCTGTACAGGAGGACATGCCTGGCCTAAAACCGACCGGTCGAAGCTGTAGATCTCTGGGCGCTCTCTTGCTGGGCGCCTCCCGTGCCCCCCCCCCCTCCCGCCCCCCCCCCGCCTCTGGACGGCGCGCGCATCAGGGGCAACGAAAAGGGGGGGACAGACAATAGGGGG
>CAUYUJ010015460.1:880684-915684 GCA_963575745.1 Prorocentrum cordatum
CTTGGCGAAAAAAACACGCACGAAACCGAAACAAAAACACAGGGAATAGGCGTCCGAGCGATGGCCAGCTGGCGCCGCGAGAGAGTCGCCTCCGGATGTCTTCTCGCGTCTTCTCGCGGCGCCGGCCTCGAGGGGCCCATTCTTCTGGCGGGCGGCAGCGGGGGGGGGGAAGGTCAGCGGGGGGGAGAACAGCGCACCTTTCTCCAGCACTTGTTGGACGCAGGGTGGCAGCTCAGGGCCCCATTCAGGGCCACCTGCCCGAGTCCCTCGATCGGCCCAAGTCTATTGCCCCCTCCTCTGTCGGCGTCACCCCCATACACTAATACTATGTGTACGTCACCCCCCAGGGGCGACGCGCGCACCGAGAAATCTCATAGCACATGCGTCGTGGCGGGCGCTTTCTGGCCAAACCGCTCGGGAAGCGATAAACTACAAGATGGGTATACTATATTTTCGGGTCGGACGCACGCCTCCAAGGAGGACATATAGTACTAGTATGTCTCTGTGCGCCCGACTCAAGCATCCAACTGCATATACAATATGTTCCAAGGTCCGTGCGGACCTTCGAAAGTTTATGTGTATGTCGTCGTTTGCTGTTCTATATCTAGCCCCTGGACCGAATGACACACCACGAACCATATATTTCCAGGGTAGGGCTCCTACCTGCCGCCAGTTTCGAAAGTTCCTGGTGATCCAGCGGATGTCGCCACTTTTGTGCGCTCTCGGGAGGTCCAGCAGATGGCCCCAGCGATTGTGTCCGCATGGCGTCCCGCGCCAATTTCGGTACTGCTCATGCAGTTTTCATCCGGATCGCGGCGCGATGCGGCAGGGTCCCGTCAAGGCGTCCGCACAGCGGACGCCTCGCCGGCATACCCGCCGAATTGCCAGGGTTTCAATTGGGCAACTGATGCTTTTTACGGGCGCCCTTGGCATCCGGGGAGTCTAGCGTATTGTCTCCCTCCGTTTCATCTTACTTCTCTCCCGCTTCTTTGTTTCTCCTCCAAGATTATACTCCCCTCTTTACTCTCCATCTTCTGCTTCTGGTTCTTCCCTCATTCCCTCTCCCCACGTTGCAATCCTCCATCGTTTCCGCATTATTACCTCATTCAGCCAATGAGTCGTGCAACTCGCGAGCCTCCCACTTAGCTCTCACAGCAATTCTGGCCCGCTTGTATGGCCACTCGCTGTAGATGGGTTGGGTACATCGCCAGGGTAACTCGGATCAACGGCTTCCAGAACCCGCACAGTCGTGTCTTCTAGGCTCGGTCCGACGAAACAAGTCAAGACCGTCTTGGGGCCCTTCTTGAGGCTTCAGGCTTGAGAGTAGGTTTTGCCGCGCGGCACTTCAGGCTGAGCCTGTATTGGAGTAATTAGTGGTGCGTCCTCTTTGAGCCACCTGGGGGGCCTCTCGGGCCATCCTGGGGCCACACTGGCCCTCTCGTGCCCCAGAGGGTGCCGGCGGACATCCTCTCGCAGATAGCAACGTGTTATTACAACATGAGGGATTTCGACTCGTCTCAGGCGGCCTTCGATGAGCTGAGGAAGCAGGACCCCTACAGGCTTGCCTCCCTGGACACTTATTCGAACATACTGTACGTCAAGGAGGAGCCCGCAGCCCTCAGTCACCTAGCGAGGCAGGCAGTGAAGATCGACAAGTACACCCCCGAGGCGTGCTGCATCATGGGCAACTACTACAGCCTGAAGTGTGAGCACGAGAGGTCCGTGACCTACTTCCAGCGCGCCCTCTGCCTAAACCGCGATTTCACGCCAGCCTGGAGATTCCTCCTCGTGATCCTCCCTCCTCTCTTTTCACCTCCATTATCCTCATCGTCTCTCTCCTTTTCATCGGCCTCCCAGTCCTCCATCTTCTCATTTCCAGCTTCCTCCCACTCGTCCCCCCCTCGTCCCCCCCACCCTCCTCGTCTGTCCGTCCTCCTCCTCCATCCTCATTAAGCTTCTCGTCCTCCCCCTTCTCATCGGCCTCCTCGTTCTGGTCTCGATCTTCTCCTCCCCAGGATCCTCATGGGCCACGAGTTCATGGAGATGAAGAACACGCCCGCGGCAATCGACGCGTATAGGACGGCGGTGAGCATCAATCAGCGCGATTACCGGGCGTGGTACGGCCTGGGCCAGACGTACGAGTTGTTGAACCTCCATTTCTACGCGCTGTATTACTACAGGCGGGCGATGGCGCTGCGTCCGGAGGACGCGCGCATGTGGTGCGCCATGGCCCAGTGCTACGAGGTGGGGGATGAGCATGATAAGGAGAGGGACAGGATGAGCCCGAAGACGAGGGGAGACAAAAGAGGAGGCGGCGGAGGACAAGACAAGGAAGCTGAGGACCACAAGGAGGAGATTAGTCAGGACGAGGGGGGCGATGACGACGAAGTGGAGTGGAAGAGGGGTGGAGTGAGGTAGGATAGGCAACGGGAGGTGAAGCGAGAGGAAGAGGAAGAGGACGTACATCGAGGAGGGAGAGGGGGAGGAGGAAGAGGGGGGAGGAAGTGGAGGACGGGGAGGAAAGGGAGGAAGAGGAGGAGGAGGAGGAGGAGGAGGAGGAGGAGGAGAAGGAGGAGGAGGAGGAGGGGGGAAAGGAGTTGGATGAGGTTTGTAATGAGGAGGACGAGTGGGAGGACGAACGCGATATCCTGGCTCGCAGGAGCGAGTGCCCTTTCGACGAGCGTCCCTATCGCACTCGAGAATGCAGAAGCGCGGAGGAGGGGCAGGGCGGGAGCAGGGAGGAGGGAGGCGGACGGGGCGAGAGAAGAGAAGGCAGGAGGCCCCACGGCGGAGGCCATGGACAAGAAGGCGGAGGCCCTCAAGTGCTACGAGAAGGCCAGCCGTTGCGACGGCCACCGCCGCCGCCTCCCCGTCCCTCAGCCTCTCCCTCGCTCTGATCTTCTCCCCCCTCATCCCCTTCGCCTGCACTAGGCATGATCACATCGAGCTTCGAAGTCGGAGGACCGATTGGGAGTTGCGTTTGTGTCTGTGCCTCAAGGGGCAACCTGGGTGCCTCGAGGGACGTGTGGGGAGAATTTCTAAAACAAATTGGCAACATCGCCCTAAGCCCTCGTCGTCGCCGTCGGCGTCGGCTTCGGCGCCGTCGTCATCCGTCGTCCAGCGTTCGGCGCCCATCGTCCGTCGTGCGTCGCGCGTCGTCGTCGTCGCCACCGCCGCCGTCACCCAAGAGGAGCCTCGGACCTTTCCTTGGGCGCGTTCTCGCCAGGATGCCGAGGCGGACCCAATCGTGGCAGGGAGAGGCCCTCCGCAAAAAAAAAGTATCCCCCCCCTTCCTCCCACGGGAGGAGGAGGAGGAGGAGGAGGAGGGAGAAGGGAGAAGGGAGAAGGGAGGAGGAGGAGGAGGAGGAGGAGGAGGAGGATCAGGCACTTCTTCTTCTTCGTCTTCGCTCGGTGGAGCGCCCGGGGGGCAAGTGAGAGGGAGCCGGGCCTCCTCAGAAAGCTGCGGAGCCTGGTGCAGAACCCCCCTGGCCGTCCGAGAAGCCGCTGTTGTCTTCGGAGAAGGACTGAAACGAGTTCTCCTCCTCCTCCTCCCCCTCCTCCTCCTCCTCCTCCTCCTCTCCTCCTCCTCCTCCTCCTCCCTCCTCCTCCTCCTCCTCCTCCTCCTCCTCCTCCTCCTCCTCCTCCTCCCCCCCAGGAGGCCAGAGGTCTGACGGAAATCCGTTCCACAGCGCTCCGGAACGCTCTCCGAGCGGCCCGGAACGCTCTGAAACCGCCTCGGCGCCCGAGACATCCTCCAGACCCGCCGATTCTCGGAGACCTCCGACGCATCTCGGTCCGATCTTGTCTCCGTTCTGCCTTCGTCCTGGGAGGCATTCCGAGCCTTCTGAAAAGGCCCGCCCCCTCTGCATTCCCCCCTTGACCTCGTCGCCGATCCTCGTCGTCCTCGTCGTCGCTCTCGCCGCCGTCGCGCCCAGGCGGCGCACGGGTGGAGGCGGCGGCCCCGACGGCCACGGCCCAGGGCCGCGGCCACTGCGGCCGCGGCCGCGGCGGCGACAGCGCAGCCGCTGAGGCGACGGCGGCGACGGCGGCGGCGGCGGCGGCGGCAGCGACGACGGCGCCGACGGCCACGGCCGAGGGCCCGCCACTGCGGCCGCGGCGGCAGCGACGGCGGCGGCAGCGACGGCGACGACGACGATGACGACGACGACCATGACGACGACGACGACGACGACGACGACGACCACAGCGGCGGCGGCGGCGGCGGCGGCGGCGGCGGCGATCGGGCGGAGGGATAAATCGCTCCTGAGCGTTCCAGAACGCTCTGAGAAGGTCGCGGCGCTCGATGCATCTTCCAGGGCCGCCGGAAGTCAGAGATCCCCGACATGTCACGGTTAGATTTTGTCCTGGTTTTGGTTCCGTCTTTGCCGAGGGCCCGCTATTGCGGCCGCGGCGGCGCCCGCGGCGCCGGCGCCAGCACTGTCGTCGCTGTCTCGTCGTCGTCGTCGTCGTCGTCGTCGTCGTCGTCGTCGCCTCCGCCGCCGCCGCCGCCGTGGTCGTCGTCGTCGTCGTCGTCGTCGTCGTCGTCGTCGCTGTCGTCCTCGTCGTCGTCGTCGTCGCCGCCCCCGTCGTCGCCGCCGCCGCCGCCGAGGTCGTGGTCGTGGTCGTCGTCGTCGTCGTCGGCGGCGGCGGTCGGCGGCGGCGGCGGCGAAGGCCCACCGCTGCGGGGACCGCGAGCGCGTGGCGCTGCCGCGGCTGGCGCGGCTGCACGCGGAGCGGGGCGACCGGGCGCGGGCCGCGGCCTGCCACGAGCAGGTCGCGGCGCAGCACTCAGCGCCGAGCGCAGGGCTCCTGTCCTCTGGAGGCCACACGTCCCCTACTCCCTCCTCCTCCTCCGCCTCCTCCTCCTTCTCCTCCATGTCCTCCTCCTCCTCCTCCTCCTCCTTGTCCTCCTCGAGGCGCCTCCTCCCCCTCCTCCTCGAGGCCTCCTCCTCCCCCTCCTCCTCCTTCTCCTCCTCCTTGTTCTCCTTGTCCTCCTTGAGGCGTGCTCCCCCTCCTGCTCCTCCTGCTCCTCCTCCTCCTCCTCCTCCTCCTGCTCCTTCTTATCCCCATCGCGCCCGCTGATTGCAGTCGTCTGCAGCTTCTCGGCCCGATAGCTGCCCCGCTCGCCCCCCACTCCCCTCCCCGCGCGCGCGCGGCCGGGGCGCCAGGGGCCCGCGGGGCCATCGCCGTTCAGGTTTCCTCGACACCTACGCGGCGATCGTCGGCTCCGGGTTCGCCACCCCGCGCTGGCCCAAGTCGGTCGGGCCGGCGCCTGTGGCCCGTACGACGAGAGCGAGCGTCGGGGCCGACCGTCCGTTCTGAGCGGTGGTCGGTCGGGCAGGCGCGCCTTTCGGCACCCTGCCTGCCGTGGCCACTGGGCCTTGCTAGCACCGTCGCTGCTCGCTCTTCGGCGGGCGGTGCGGACAGGGCCCATGCCACGTCCTGCCGTTGGCAGGTCTCTCCAGCCTGCACCAGTCTGGTGGTCTTCGGCGCTCTCCACGCCGACTTCGGCGCAAAACTCCTCTCCCTCCTCCTTCGCCTTCTCCCCCTTGGCCTTTGGGGCGGCGGAGCAGGAGGCCCATCTGAGGAGAGGAGTAGGAGGGGGGCCTCACACGCCGCAGCGCCACGCCTTGCGCCGTGGCGCAGCGCCAGCCCTCGTCTCGGGCGTTCAAAGTGCCGCCGCGCCTGGGGTCTCAGCCGCCGCTTCTACGCAAGACTTTCAGCCGCCGCGACAGAGACGCCCGACGGAGGGCACAGTGGCCAAAGGCGCTCCGACGCGCCGCCCAAGGGCTTCAGCCGCCGCGCAAGCCATGCCCGCCATTCCTGCTGCCAGCGAACCCAATGCCAGCGTGTTCAACGCCGAAGCACCAGAGGGGTGCCCTGCGAAGATAACTGCGCTCTTGGGAAGGGAAGTGGTGGACGAGGATCTCTCTTACCTCCCCCCAACTCCTTCTCCTTGCCTCTACTCCGCCACCTGGCTCACCTGTGCCGCTAGGCATGGCGACCACTTTGTGGGCCCCGCCTGCTCCACCGTGGGCGGGGGAGCGTCACTCGCGGGGCACACGGGCTTTGCCGCCGCCTCGGTTTCCTGGCCTTCGGCTGGAGGCATCGCCGCGGCCACTTCTGCCGACGATGCTGCTCGGACCGCCGGGGGCGGATACATTCGCGCACCTCCAGGCTTGGACCCGCTGCCTCCTGGGCCTCCGGTCAGGCAGATTGGGCCGCCTCCGGGCCTTGACGTCTTGGAGGTTGGTTCCCAGAGGCTCAGTGCGGCATGCCCGCGCCGTGGCGCGGCTGCGGCTTGGAGCCCCACGGTCGTCTATCAGGTCCGACCTGGGGCCACGGCGTCAGAGGCCGCGCTTCCTCTACTGAGGACGCCGCCTCCGCCGCCACAGGGTCGCCCCTGGAGCGGTGCGTTGGCCCTGGTGGAGGCGGGGTGCTCCGTCGTCCCTCCTCGGGGTTCTTCGGCGGCCATGTCCGACTGCGGCCTTGACGGGGGTAGTCCCTCCTTTTCGAGGGCGGCGCCGCGGTGTGGCTCGAAAGGGGTTGGTATGCGCCCTGCCAGCGATGCTGATACGGCCCCGCAGGGAGGGGCTCGTACCGCCCCCCCAGCCGCCACCGCAGTCCACCAGCCTGGCACCCCGCCGCGGAGCGGCCCCAGGGCCACCTCGGCCTTACGCGCCGACCTCCACTTGTGGGACCTGCACACGGGCTCCGACACTCAGGGTGTGGATCCGCCGCCAGGCCTCTCCGGCTCCGAAGCAGGCTCACGGGTGCCGCCTTTGGTCGACCTCCGCGCGGCCCTTGCCTCGGATGGGGTGCAGCTGTTTAGCAGCGGGAGTATGCCGTGCACTGCGGCGTCGCCACTTCTGTCCGAGCGCTTCACGGTCGCCGACGGTGACCGCGCGGCCAGCGGAACACCCCTGAGCGCGGACTGGCATCGTGTCTCCGGGGATTCGCCCTCCCAGGCCAGGCATCTGAGGCCACCGTCCGGAGTTGCCGTCCCAGAAGCGGATGTTCATGCGCCGCCGCCGCTCCACCGTAGCGCGGTTGGTCCCGCCTCACTTCGGGCGGGCGCTGCCCGTGGGCGCATGTGGTATGGTGAGCGCGCAGGGCTCCTGCCTTTCACTAACCTCGAGGGCGGTGTCGGCGCGCCAGCTGCCGGAGGGCCACCTCCCCAGTCAAGCGCCCGGGGCGCTTGCACTTGTAACGCAGCGGGCACTCAAGCAGCGGAGTCAACTCCAGGCCTCGTCGGCTCCGCCGCGGGCTCCTCGGGTGAAGGCGTCGCCGCAGCCGCAGCCATTCCAGCGCGGCCCCGACGCCTCTCGTGCGATCGGATCCAGGGCCTCGCCGCGTCGATCCCTGCTCGCGCTCGCGAGCGCCTGCTGGCCGACCCTCGTGGTCTGAGCTCTTCTCCGTCACCACTGGTAGGCATGCGCCCTTCCAGCGATGCTGTTACGGCCCCGCAGGGAGGGGTTCGTGCCGCCGGTGGGAAGTCAGGAGCGGGCTCGTCCACGGCGGCCGCGACGCCCCGGGATGCGGTCCCTGCGTTCTGCTCTGTCCGAGGGGCCGCTTTCGCCACGGGCTCCTCGGGCGAATGCGCCGCCGCAGCCGTTGCCACTCCAGCGCGGCCCCGACGCCTCTCGTGCGATCGGATCCAGGGCCTCGCCGCGTCGATCCCTGCTCGCGCTCGCGAGCGCCTGCGGGCCGACCCTCGTGGTCTGAGCCCTTCTCCGTCCCCACTGGTCGGCATGCGCCCCTCCAGCGATGCTGTTACGGCCCCGCAGGGAGGGGTTCGTGCCGCCGGTGGGACGTCAGGAGCGGGCTCGTCCGCGGCGGCCGCGACTCCCCGGGATGCGGTCCCTGCGTTCCGCTCTGTCCGAGGGGCCGCTTTCGCCGCGGGCTCCTCGGATGAAGGCGTCGCCGCAGTCACTGCCACTCCAGCGCGGCCCCGACGCCGCTCGGCCTCCACCAACAGCGCTGCCGCACTCCCCGCCTTCAGGCTCCGACGAGTTCGTCGGGTCCGCACTCGGCGTGGAGGACGGCGGGGTCGTCGGGCCGTCGATGGTAGCTGCCGTGCCGCTCACGCTCCAGCCCATGCTGGTGCAGCTGCCTCGTCTTCGGACGCCCTTTCTGGTGCTTCAGAGGCCGCTTCTGGGGCCCCTGTCCAAGGGAACCGCCGCTCGCGCTTCAATCGGAGCGTGCGCGAGGATGCGGCAGCAATGTTGCGCTTCGGAAGTGCACCGCCCGTTGTCGTGCCTCCTGCGGCTGGAGCCCCGCCACGGTTTTCAGCTTCAGCCGAAGCTGCGGGGGCCCCGTCGGTAGGCATGTGCTCTGCCGGCGATGCTGGTGCGGCCCCGCAGGAAGGGGCTCGTGCCGCCGACGGGGTCACCGCGGAGGGGGGTGCACGCGCCGCCCAGGCCAGCGGCTACCAAGGCGGAGCCCCCGACGAGCCTCCTCGGCTCCAAGCTGTCGGTGGCCCTGCCCTGGACCAAGAGGGCTCCGGGCAGCCCCGAGCCGGCCCCGCCGACCAAGGTGCCTCTTACCCCCAATCTGTTGGAGCCGCCCACGTCGGGCGGGTCGAACGGGGTGCTGGATGTGCTCGGCCGCCGCCGCCGGGGAGGTCTCATCCCGCGGCCGCCGCCCGCCGCTTCTGGACCGAGCGAGGTCGCGATGGTAGGGATGCGCAGGTGCAGCGCGGCTGTTTCGGCGCCGCTGGGCCCCGTGCGTGCCGCCATGGTGATTCTCGCTCGCTCCCAGGCGCTTCCCCCGCTCCTCCTGGCCATCCTGGTCCCAGCGTGGGCGTCGGGGCGCGCCCTGCGCCCTTCGCGCCTTGCCCTTTTCCCAGCACATCCCGTACCAGCACTGGCACTGGCAGGTCTGCGCCTTTCGTGGCCGATCTGTCCGCCTTGCTGCGCCTGTTTCCAGGCGCCAGCATCGACGTCACCCACTGGGCCGCTGCTCTTGCCCAGGTCGGGATGGGGACTCGATGCTCCCTTGCCGCTTTTACCCGCACATCTTTCTGCGCGCTGGAATGGGACGACTCGTACTTGTCGGGGTCGGCTCCCCGCGATCCTTGGCCGTGCCCTCCCTCGCCGCCTCTTCCGCCGCCACCTGGTCACCTTACGGGTCGCGCGCGGGAGCGCTGGCGTGTGAGGCGCGCCGCCCGCACGTTGTCGCAGCATGCTGTCGTTGCGCTCAACTGGCTCACCTTGGGTCATCCCAGCTTCGCTCCCGCCGAAGCTCGGGTGCGGGAAACGGTCACACCCTGCCAGGAGGGAGTTCGCAGTCGCCTCGAGCGTCTGTGTCGGATCGCAGTTCGCCTTGCCCGTGGTGGCAAGAGCGACCTTGGTCGGGCTTTCGCCAAGTTCGACTCCACCGAAGTCTCGCTCCATGGCCTGGCTACCCATGTTGCAGCTCTTGAGGCTTCGTTCACCTCTTCCTCACAAGTGCCCGCCCCCATGCGGCAACTCCCCGTCAGCGCGACGCCCCTGGCAAGCTCGTTGGCGGCCGCGGCAGGCTGGGACTCCACCCAGGCTGAGCCTTTCGACCTTCGGGTCCAGGCGTCCCGCATCAAGTGGGATTACTCTCCTACGTTTGATCCCACTCCGTACTTGTCCGACGATCTGGTACGTTCCGCCTTTCATGACCCCGACGTCATGCGGCTACCAGAGGACGAGTGGCCTTCGGGCTTTTCGGGTGCTCGTGTGCACATGGACCGCGAGCAGCTGTGGGAGCTCTTGCGCAAGTGGGACTCTTGTGGCGCCCTGTATCTGACCCCCTCCGACAACCTCGCCTGGGACGAGGCTTGTGGAGCGTTCAGGGTCCCGAAGGACGAGGCTCATGACCGTCTCATCCTGAATCCGACGGTAGTAAACAGTCGTTGCAGCAGCGTGTCCTCCAGCACTCAGCGCCTCGGCCAGGGTTTCCTCCTGTGCCGCCTGGGGCTCGCGCCCGGGGAATGGCTGGTGGTTTCGTGTGACGACCTGCGCGAGTTCTACTACACGTTCAAGGTCCCGCCCGCTCGTGCACGCCGCAACGCCCTCCGCGTCAAGCTGCCCAGCTCGCGGTTCAGAGGCTTCAACGCGTGGCGGGCAGACCTTGAGGGGTTGGACGTTTCTCCCTGCCTTAATGCGCTGGCCATGGGTGACAACATGGCAGTGGAGATCGCCAACTCCGCACACGAGGGCGTGCTGCGCAGCTTCGGCGCGCTCCGGCCTTCCGAGCAGGCTGTGCATCGCCTGCCGTTCCCTCGGGGGCCGTACGTCGAGATGTTAAACATCGACGACCACACGGGCTTTCAGAAGCTCTCGTGGCGCGGGAGCGCCCCGCGCCCCGACGACCCGACACGCCGCGACAGGGAGGTCTTTGCTGCGTGCGATCGCGGCTACCCCCAGGTGGGTCTCATTCAGCACCCCGGGAAGAGAGCCAGGGGCGAGACCCACAAAGTCGTTGTCGGCGCCGAGGTGGAGGGCAGGATCGGCATCGTGTGTGCTCCCCTGGTTCGCACTGTGGCCCTTTGCCGCTTGACTCTGATTCAGGTGTTCCTCGGTCGCTCGACCCGGGCGTTGTTGAGCTCGCTCGTGGGTTGTTGGGTGCAGGTGTTTTTGTATCGTCGTCCCATCCTGTCGATATTCACTCACATCTACACCTTCATCACGACACTTCCCGACGACGGGCTTGAGTATGAGCTCCCGTCTTCGGTTCGCGACGAATTGCAAGCCTGCACCTACCTTGCCTTCGTTGCGATGACCGACCTTCGGGCGACGCCTTGCCCTGAAGTGTTCGGCACGGATGCCTCCCTCGGCTGGGGCGGTGTTGTCCGCAGCGACATCAGTTCGCACCTGTCACAAGAATTGTGGCGGCGCTCCGAGCACGGCGGCTGGCATACTCGTCTCCACGACCGCCACTTGCTCATGGTTCTGAGCCGCGGGGAACCTTTAGGCCCCGAGCTGACCCAGATACACCGCGAGGTGGGGCTTCCCTCCCTCGAGCTCCCCATCGCACCGCGCTGGGTCAGTGAGCTGTCGGAGGCGCTGCGTTTCCGTTTGGCCTACAAGTGGGAATTCCGCACGCCCCGCCACATCAATATCCTGGAGACCACCGTGTTCAAGAGTCTGTGCAAGTACTGTTGCATCCGCAACCCTGATTCACGGATCCCTGTTCTCTTGGATTCCCAAGTGGCACTAGGCGCGGCCGCCCACGGTCGGAGCAGCAGCCCTGGCCTTTCGCACGTGTTGAGCACCTGCTTGCCCTACATTTTGGGGGGCGGGCTCTACATGGGCGGGCTCTACGTCCCGACCGACGTCCACCGAGCGGACGACCCCACGCGCAATCGCCCTGTTCGCCCCCCCTCGCGTGTCGAGCCTGCTTGGTTGCTTGACATAGACGAGGGTCGCTTTGAGCGATTCGACATGATAGCGGCCGCCGACGCCGCCTCCGCGTACCCGACTTGTCTGTGGGGCCGGTTCGTGCTGCAAGTTCTGGCTCGCAGCCCCGCCGCGGGCGCAGGCCCGCTCGGGCACCCCGAGGATCGCCACGTGGGAGCGCCAGCCCGGGTCGACAGGGGCGACGCGACGGCCTCCGCCGAGGCCCGCGACGCATATGAAAGCGCCGCGCCGCGCAGGGGGGCTCCTGTCTCCGTCAAGGTGCCCTCGAGCGCGGCGGCGGTGAGCTTCTCCGCGTCGCGCTGCACTCGCGCCCGTGACAGCCTGCCGGCCGCCCCTCGGGTACCAAGCCCTTCGCCGTCCCCGCCGGTAGGCATGCGCCCTTCCAGCGATGCTGTTGCGGCCCCGCAGGGAGGGGTTCGCGCCGCCGGTGGAGGGCCAGGAGAGGGCGCGCCCGAGCGGAGGTCACGCGCCAAGAGCGACGCAATCGCCGCTGCTCGACCTGGTACGCCCAAGGGGGACGCTCACCCCGTCTCGCTTCTGTCGGAGGCGAACGGCTCGGCTCCAGCTTCGTTGGGGGGTCTTCTGGGTCGTCCGTCCGTCACGACTCAGACTCGCCACCGCCAAGATCGCGCCGCCACACTTGTTGCCGCGCTCGATTTGCTCCACCTGGAGCGCGGTGCGACCACTGATCGCGTGAACGCTCAGTTTCGACGGATGGGTTGGGCCTGCCATCCCGACCGCGATAAGTCGATCGAGGCCAGCAGGAAATGGCGTGCTCTCTGTGACGCCAAAGCCTTCCTCCTCGGGCCTGGGCGCGATGTTACCGGCCCCGATGCCCCGGCCTCTGGCGGCGCTACTCGCCGTGCTTTGGGCAGAGGGCTCTTGGCGGCGGGAAGGCGTGACGACGCGAACCGCTCGCGCGGGGTCGCCACTCGGGATTCGGCTCTCGACGCCTCCCTCGGTGCTCGCCTCCGCGGCATGCCGGGGGAGCGTCGGAGCGCCCCTGGCGCGTCTCCAGACGCAGAGCCGAGCGCGGTCGCTAGCTGCAGCGACCCAGGGTCGCGGGCTGCGCCACGTTGTACGGTGCAGACCCCCGCGATGCCTACTGCCGCCATGCGACGCACGCAAGCTCGCCCGGAGGCCGACCTGGGGGCCGCCCGTACCGCGGCCGCGGTGCTCCCGCCCTTTCGAGCCAGCACCCTGCCCCCCCTGCCAGGGTGCCGCGCCGACGCCCATAGCGTCGCGCCGCGCGCCAGCTCTGCACCTGCCCTGCTGGCCGGGCGCTCGCTGGGCGCAGCGGCTATGCTGCGTGCTACCCGCGAGCGGACTGCCAGTGCGGCCACCGCCGGGGCGGCACATCACAGGGCCGTGCTTCCGTGGGGCCACAGCGCAGAGCGCAGCGAGGTGTCGCCGGCTCCCAGCTTTGCCGACTCCTGCTGCGCCGGCCAGCGTGCCGACTCTTGCGCCGCCCAGCTCACCGCGTCCCGCGGCGACCAGCTCACTGACTTGCAGCCCTCCAAGCTCACCGACTCCCGCACCGACCAGCTCGCCGACTCCCGCGCCGACCAGATCGCCGACTCGCGTGCCGAGGGGCTCGCCGACGCCCGCACCGACCAGCTCGCTGACGCCTTCACCCGTTCCGACTCCCGTGCCGATCCTCTCACCGGATTAGCATTGCGCACCAGCCGGGTCGTTGGCCCGACGGCCACGGTTGCGAGGCGCGTGCGTGACGAACGGCGCGCTCTGGCGCGGTTCCGTGCCTCGGTCGATGTTCTCGACGCCGCTCTTACCGAAGTTGAATTCGGTCGAGGCGCGGAGGCTTGGGGTCCAAGTGCAGGAGAGCTGGCTGAGCTTTTGCAGACGACACTGGCCGAGCTCGAGCGCCAGAAGGCTGCGTTGCGCATCGCCCGCTCTCGCACTGCCGAGTGCGTCAGAGGGTCCGCTTCCGCCTCGGGCTTTTCGGGTGGAGGCGCCGCCGCAGCCGCTGCCGGCGCACCCCCGAGAGCTCCCGCCACGGCTGGTAGCGCTACTTTTGCAGCTCAAGCGAAGGAGCGTGCGGATAAGCACCCGGCTAGCTATCGCGACGTGGTCGAGGCTAGGGCTCATTCGGGCGCCCAGGCGTCGCATCCGCGCAAGCGCCGTGGCGTCGGGCGCCCGTGCTCTGCGGCGCCCGTCACGCCACGGACCGCCATTAGTTGCGATGAGCGCTCCCGCTCCGCAGCACCTGCCGCCACCCGCTCGGCCGCGTTTTCCGAGACGCTGTGCGCTGTTGACCGCAGGCGGCGCGAGCACTCCCCAGGACTCAGGCCTCTGATCCTGGACGGCACGGACCGCCAGCCGGAAGCCGCGCCGAGCACCGGCGAGGTCGTCGAGGCCCCCCGCGCCGAGCAACGCGGCCGCACCTCGCGTCGCAAGCGCAGGCGTGTTCGGGCTTCCGCCGGAGCGGCAGCTACCACTCCTGCCAATCCCTCTGGTCAAGAGCCGCCCGCGTCAGCCTTCGTGGCAGGGCGCCAGGACTGGCCTGCCTCTCTGGAGCCTGCCCTTCCCGAGGGGGCTTCCGAGGCCCTCGGGGTGAAGGTGGAGAGCCACTCTCGGCGCGTCCCCTCTTGCGGCGACCAGCGCACTCGTTCGCTTAAGGCGTTTGACGTGTGGTGCGCCGAGCACACAGGAGTGGCACTTGCCACATGGGCTCGCAGCGGCATCTTGCTCGGGAGAGCGCTCGCGACCTTCGGCGTGTGGTTGTACGATGCTGGCTTCCCCCGCCTCGTCCTCGTGAATGCGATCCGGGGAGCACAGGCCCTTCAGCCCCACTGGAGGGGCTTCCTCACCGAGGCGTGGGATGTGGCGGAGCGGTGGATCCCTTCCAAGCCTCCCTGTCCCCTCCCACCGCTACCGCGTGCTCTGCTGCGCGCCATGGTAGCGTTGTGCCTCGCATGGGACTGGCCGGATATGGCCACCCTGCTGCTTGCCGGGTTCACTATGTCCGTGAGGCCTGGTGAGTTGGCAACCGCCCGCCGGAGCGACCTCACTCTGCCCATTGACCGCCGTGAGTCCACGGGCGACGCTTTGCTGAGCATTTCTGTTCCGGAGGCCCGGGGGTCTGGCGGAGAGCGTCAACACGCTCGGTGCTCCGATCGTGCTGTGGTCAGGATGATGGAGCTGGTCTTTAGAGATTTGAGTCCCACCGATCCCCTATTGACCTTCGGTCAAAGCGGCTTCCGCACTCGGTGGCTCGATCTTCTTTCGGCGCTGGGCGTCCCGCTCGCCAGAGCGCCATCGGGGTTCGATCTGTCCCCTGCGCTGCGCTTCAGAACCGATATTTCGGACGGCATTAATCGCGTCTTCTGGCGTGATCGCTGGCGGCTAGCTTCCAGTACAGAGCGCTATCTCCACGATGCTGCCGCCTCTGCAGTCCTCCCATCATTGGCTGAAGCCGCTCGGGACCGCGTTTCTTACCTCGCCGAAGCAAGCGACCTCCTCGTCGCATCCTTTCTGAATGTTGGCCCAGCTGTGTGGCCCATTCAGCTCGCGGCCGCCCGCCGAAACCTTGTCACTTCGCAAGGGCTTTGAGCCTGGGTATGGCTGCTGCGGCCTCCCTTGGCCGCCCGGGTGCCCTCGTTGGACGAGGCCGCCTGAGAGCGTCGCACGGCCCGCCCGCGTAGGCCTGTCCCGCTTTACGGGCCGCCGCGGGCGCGCGCCGCGCGTTCGCCCTGAGACGACTGCTCACTTGCGCAGCGTGCGGGGATGCTCCTTCTTATCCCCATCGCGCCCGCTGATTGCAGTCGTCTGCAGCTTCTCGGCCCCCTCCCTCTCTCCTCCCTCCTTCTTCGAAGGCTGACCTGCGGCGCTGCTGCGGCCTCCCTTGGCCGCCCGGGTGCCCTCGTTGGACGAGGCCGCCTGAGAGCGTCGCACGGCCCGCCCGCGTAGGCCTGTCCCGCTTTACGGGCCGCCGCGGGCGCGCGCCGCGCGTTCGCCCTGAGACGACTGCTCACTTGCGCAGCGTGCGGGGATGCTCCTCCTCCTCCTCCTCCTGCTGCTCCTCCTCCCCCTCCTCCTCGAGGCGTCCTCCTCCTCCCGAGGCCTCCTTCTCGAGGCTCATCGCCCCTCCTCCCTCTTGTTCCGCGCCCCTCTTCGTCCTCTGCTTTCTCCCCCTCCCTTTCCTCCTCCCTCCTCTTTAGCTAATCCTTTGCATCGCTCCGACGTGTGCACTTTTCTCGGCGAGGACCATCGGGGAGCATACTGGACATCTTGCGAAAATAAACGCGTGCCTGACAATGCACAGGAACTGGACGTCCGAGCAATGGCAAGGATTGGGTTCAAGCCATTTGGGCTCCAGCTGCTCGGGCGCGCGAGCGGGCTCGGGCGCTTCGGCGGAATCGCGGGGGAAGGCGCGGGTAGTGCGCGCCTGCCTGGTCCGTGGCTGAAGTAATCCGCCGAATGGAATCGCCGTCGTGGCGAGCACGAGCTGAGTCATGCAGGGGGTCTACTCTCTTCTCGGAGGTCAAGAGCTGGCTGATCGGGTGCTCGCCGTCATCCCATGCTTGAGTGCGCTCTTCAACGAGTGCTCGCTCAGCCACAGAGCCCTTGCACAGCGACGCGAAGGGGGTCCGCCTGGCACCGGCGCCTTGCTCGGTTCCCACGCAGGTGCAGAAGTTCGAAGAAGAAGAAGAAGAAAACGCCACGAACATAAACTTTTGGCGCTCCGCGCGGATTTCTTCCACCCTCGCTGGGGCCCCCCGGCGGCGCCTCCGGCGCCGCCCCCGGCGCGCTCCGCGCGCCAGGCAGGGGGGCCCGGCGCAGATCCCCGAGACATCCGCGCGGAGCGCCAAGAGTCTATGTATGCTCGTGGCGCTCCTGCTCGTTCTGGACGTGCGCCGGGCTGGAGCAGCGGCCGGCGGGCGCCTCGGCCCTGCGCCGGAGCGCCGCTGCCCTCGCGCCCTGCCGCGGCCGCCGCGAAGGGCCCGCGCGTGCCCCGCGCGTGCCCCTCGGCTGCCCCGGGGGCGGGGCCGTCGGAGAGCGCTGCCGTGTCGTGCCCCGGGCCGACGCCGCGCCGGGCTCGCGGGGGTGCTCGTCGGGGGCGGAAGAGAGGGGGGTGATGACTAGGGGGGGGGGGATCTCATGGCGGGGGCCATGATAATTCCCCCGAGTTCATGCCGCCTCTTCTCATTTCACTACGTCCCTGGCCCCCCCGCTGGGCCGCGCACATGCCGCCGGTCATGATTTGCACCCCCCCCCTCTTGGACACCCCCCTCTTGGCCGCTCCCGAACTCGTGTCCGCGCGGGGAGGCGAGGAGTTCCTGGCTCTATGTTCAGGACGCCCGAGATGGGCACGGAAGTAATGGGCACAATGCCCAGCAGCAGTTCCTGTCCTTTTTGAACAGGGTTCGCTGTCCGCGCCGCCGCGGCCTGTGTCCACTCGAGGCAGAAGGCCGCCTGCCCAGCAGCGGCCGCTGTTGGTTCGGGACAACATTTGTTGTTCGGCATTGTACCCATTCTTTCCGTGCCCATTTCGGGCGTCCAACTATGATGTTCCAACCTGCTTTAGCCTTGATCACCAGAAGAAAAGTCGAGCACCAAGAAAGCGCCTAAACTTCATGGTTTTCGCGCGTCGGGCCCCGGGAGGCGGTGCTCGTTCGACACCGTTTCGATGGTTTTCTGGGTGCTCGGAATCATTGCTGGGGTGATGTTACGACGCGAGCAACTTAAACCTGGCTGAGAAAGCCGTGCTCGTGCGCACGCAGGGCGAACCCGTGGCGATTCCCAGCAGCGACTTCAAAGTCTCCGGCGACGTCATGATTGTGGCGCGGCGCGCGATGGAGGATTCCCACGTTCAGGAGGCCGTGCTCGTGCACGCGCGGAGCGAGCCCGTGACCCTTCCCGGCAGCGGCCTCACGCTCAACGACGACGGCATGCACCGTGATGTTTGTTCTTCCCCTTGGTTCCCCGGGCGATGGCGTGGCGGTGGACGCTTGCGACTTTGAGCCCACGGCTGGGGCTCCACGGTAGGTTCGTGCGGCGTTGCCGCGCCGGCGACGTTGGCGAAGGTGTTCAAGACTGAACTCTGCTCTGCGCCCGTGATGCGTTCACCGAGCGACACTGTAACGCCACAGGACCCGACGGAATTCAGCCTCGAACGATCTGGGCCGTGATCGATTCAAGGTTGAACGATGTGCGCGGTGTCGAAAAACCTTTGCGCGCGCCGACGCCGTGCGAACCTACCGTAGCGGGTGAGGCATTCTCCTCATCTGCGCCTTTGGTTTGGGCGGCTGCCCAGGAGGCAGGGGGGCCAAGCGGGGTCTGGCCAGCCTGGCAGCGAGATGCGCGACAGGATGTGCAGGATGGTGGCCAGACCGTGCACGACAGCTTCGTTACTTGCGCGCCGCTCAAAAAACGGGGTCGTCATCACAGACATTCGCGCGCAAGCTGCCCGCGCAAGGTCGCGCGTGCGCGTCCCTGTCTCCAATGCAGCGTGCCGTGCTGGCGGCCCGCGTAAGCCGCCGCGTAAGGTCGCTACGTCGTCTCGCGTAAGATCCGTTTCCTTTCGTCGCTCACCTGTCGCTCGGCTCGAGGCGCAGGTGGACACTGCGTCCTTCGAGTTGCGATTGGCGGCCGAGCTGGGCTTCTACGATCACCTGGTGGCTGTCGAGGGCACTCCCATAGAACTCCTGGAGCGGCAGCGGCCGGTGATCAAAAGGACCTCCACCAGGCGCTGGCGCGGGCCGGTGCGGCCGTGGAGGCTGCGCTGGGTGGGCCTCCCCTCCCTGGCTCGGATCGCGCGGCGTCCTGGCGTCCCTCTTCCCCCGGGCTGTGCTGGAGGTGACCCCCACGCCCGGCTGTTTGCTCGCCGTGTCGCTCGTTGGCCGCTTCTTCACCGGCCTCCAGGCGCTTGGGTGGCCTCGCCCGCCTCCCAGGTGGGTGCGTCGGGGCAGCTGCCCGCCGATGTTGAACAGTGTATATCCTCCTCCCCCGCCTCCTCGGGCCTCTTCCTCGTCAAGGCCATCCTCCAGCCTCGTTCGCCTCCTCCGTCCACCCCCTCCGCCCCCTCCACCCGCAGTGGAGACCCACGCCAAGAAACACCCTGCGTGCCTCCAGGGTGCTCCGAGTTTCTTCGGTTTCAATGGTTTTGCGATGGAAGCCGTGACGTTCCGACACCAAAAATCAAGGGGCCGTCCGGGGGTCTCAGGGTTGGGCTTCTTGCGGAAGGCTTCTTGTGGACTGGCCTCCACTGCACCTCCCTCCCTCTCCCCTCGGGAGGCGGTTTCTGTGCCCGGCCTCCCGGCTCCCCTCCCCCCCCAAAAAATTGCGGGAGGCATCCCGACGGACGTGGTCGAGGCCTTGAGGTTCCTGATGCAGTTCTACAGGGAGGAGGGCAGGCAGCGGGGGCTGCCAGCCGTCCACTCGGCGGCGAGCGAGGGGGGGGGGGGGAATGAGAAGGAGAAGGCCTTCTCATCGGTATCGTTCAACCGATCCCCATCGTCATCCCCATCCCCTTCGAGACCCCCACCAAATTACCCCCCCCAGTTGGGGATACACCCCTCGAAACCCGAAAGGAACGACCTATACCCCCATCTAAAGGGGTAAATCGGCCAGTGGGGCTCAGGCCACGCCGCTGGGGATGGGGATCGGTTAAACGCTACTCTTTCTCAGACGAAGGCAGAACTTCTCAGATTCTCAGAAGCCCTCGCGTCTTCTGAGTAGCGTTTTTTTGTCTTCGGGGAAGGCTCAGAAAAATGCTCGGAAGGCAAGGGGACTTCCGAACCTTCTGAGAAGGCCTTCTCCGTCTCACGTCCCCTCTCGCTCGCCGCCGATGCACCCACGCACACCGGGCCTGGCCAGGCTGGCCTTCCGGACCTTGGATCGTTGGGCGCGCCCTCGGGGCATGGCCGGGAGTCGAAGAAGAGGGAGTTAGTGGTACACGCACCCACACACACGCACATAGATTGTCGCAGGTTCGCGCGGCGCCTCTGGCCCCTGGTGGCGCCTCCGGAAACAGTCTGATTATACAATGGGTCGCTTATTCTAGTGAGGGGTAGGCTGAGGCCGGGCATATCCCTCTGCAGGAGGAATATTCAAAAATAGTCAAAACATATAATTTGACTGTTTCTCCTATGTTGAGTTGTTTTTGACTTTTTCTTATGTTTCGCCCAAGATCTGCCTGTAGGAGGACATGCCCGACCGAAGTGTAGGGCGAGGGCGTGTGTTGCCAAAGCGCTGGAGTGAACTCCGCTCTGGGTGCGGCAGGGGCCCGATGTTCATCGAGTCGTCCTTCCACGCTCGCAGTGCGTCCAGGCGCAGGCTGAGGTCCGCGAGGGGCTTCGCTCTTCATCGATACAGTGGAGACCCACACCAAGAAACACCCTGCGTGCCTCCAGGGTGCACTGGGTGTCTTAGGTTTCTTGCGACGGAAGGCGTGACGCTCCCACACCAGAAATCGGTAGACGTCCTGAGGTCTCAGTGTTGGGTTCCTTGCGGAAGGCTTCGTGTGGACTGGCCTCCACTGTACGTCTCCACTGCTTCTCGTGCCAGACTTGGCCGCAGTCTCGGCCGCCGCCCGCGCGAGAGCCGCTCGGCCCAGTGGCCGCCCGAGGGCGGCGGCCCGAGGGCGGCGGCCGCGTTGCCGCGCCGCTGCGGGACACCGCGCGACGAGCTCGCAGCGCGCGAGGGCTGCGGCGTGGCGCCGAGCACGCGCGCCCCGACCGCACAGCCCAGAGGAGGAGGAGGAGGAGGAGGAGGAGGAGGAGGAAGAGGAGGAGGAGAGAGGAGGATGAGGAGGAGGAGAGAGGGAGGAGGAGGACGAGGAGGAGGAGAACGAGGGAGGAGGAGGAGGAGGAGGAGGAGGAGGAGGAGGAGGGGGAGGACCCCGACCGCACGAGGGCCGCGCCGGGCTCGGCAGGGGCTCCGTGGCGCTCGGGCCGCTCCGCCAGCCTGGGCTCTCGGGGAGCCTCGCCGCGGCCGAGAGGCTCGCCGTGGCCAGGAAGTGCCCCGTGCGCCCCTCTCGCTCGGCGTGCCCGGTGGCGGCACGCCGAACTGCACACGCGCTCCCCCGTGGCCGAGGAGGCAGCAGGTCTGGGCCGGGGAGCCTCGGCGGCGGCGAGCGAGGGGGGGGGGGAGGGGAGAAGGAGGCGGCCCCTGCTCCGAAGGCGGCTGGGGCTTCTCTCAGAGGCCCTCCGGCCTGCCCGGAGGCTGTCTGCGTCTGCGGGGGGTGTTCGGAGAGCCTCTTGCAGCGAGGGCCCGTGCCAAGAAGCGCCCTGCTTGCCTCCAGGGCGCCCTGGGTTTCTTGGGCTTCGTTGGTTTTGCGATGGAAGGCGTGACGCTCCCACGCCAAAAATCAAGGGGCGTCCTGGGGTCTCGGGGTTGGGCTTCCTGCGGAAGGCTTCTTGTGGACTGGCCTCCACTGCACATCCCTCCCTCTCCCTTCGGGAGGCGGTTTCTGTGCCCGGCCTCCAGGCTCCCCTCCCCCCGTAAAAAAATATTGCGGGAGGCATCCCGACGGACGTGGTCTTGTGGGCTGGCTTCTTGTGGACTGGCCTCCACTGTAGAAGGCCCGAGGCCTTCCGAACCTTCTGAGAAGGCCTTCGCCTTCTCGCCTCCCCCCTTCGGTCGCCACACCGAGCCCCGTCGCCGCCGAGGCCCGCCGTGGCCAGAAGTGCCCCCCCCTGCGCTCCTCGCTCGGCGTTTTCCCCGTGGTGGCACGCCGACTGCGAGGACGAGGAGGAGGAGGACGAGGAGGAGGGGGAGGAGGAGGACGACGAGGAGGAGGAGGAGGATGGGGAGGAGGAGGAGGAGGAGGAGGGGGAGGAGGAGGAGGAGGGGGAGGAGGAGGAGGAGGAGGAGGAGGAGGAGGAGGAGGAGGAGCGAGGAGGACGAGGACAGGGAGGAGCTGGGGAGGAGGAGGACGAGGAGGAAGAAGAGGACGAGGAGGAGGGGGGAGGAGACGAGGAGGAGGAGGAGAGGACGGAGGAGGAGGACCACGATGAGGAGGAGGAGGAGGAGGAGGAGGAGGAGGAGGAGGAGGAGGAGGAGCAGGATCGGGAGGCGCTCCCCTGGGCCGAGGACTGGAGGGCCTGCACACCACCCCGGGGCCCAGGGCCGCCCTGGCCAGGCATGGCGGCGGCGCATGCCCGCGGGGGAGCCAAGAAGCACCGATGGTTGCCGCTGCTCCCCGGGCCCCGCCTCGGCGGCGGGCCCATCAGGGGCGACGTTAGGGGGGGGATGGGCATAGGGGGGGTCGGAGGTGGATAGACCTCCTACCCTCACACGTCGATTTAGGAATTGGCCGTTTTGGGTTCGCGAGAGGGCGTCGCGGCCGTCATTTTTGCGGGTCCGGGTCCAGCGGTTTCGGTCCCAGGCCGTGTTCGTTAAAGGGTGGTTTACTAAAGGGAGGTTTGTCCACCGCCAAGGGGGATGCATCTACCCCCAATCGCCCATGGATCGTCGATAGGGGCCCGACGGCCCCAGCCTGCCCAGGAGGGTGCGGATTCACCATCGGAGGCCTATCGCCGATCTGTCGGCGACGTATCGCCGATCCCAGGTCGATGCATCCCCCCCGTGCCAGTCCCTCCCTATCGTTGCCCCGCCTCGGCGGCGAGCCCCACGGGGGACGCGAGGGGGAGAAGGCCTCCCCGGGCCTTCTGAGAATTCTGCTGAGCTGAAGGCGGGCACGTCCGTCTGCACGGGGAATTTTCAAAGACAGTCAAAAAATAGTCTGGGGGCGATTTTTCGACTGCTTTCGATTACAGTCAAAAACCCTAATAAGGACGCGCGACTTTGCTCAAGGTACCCTTGCGTCCTTGCTCTTCCTTGCTCTTGCGTCCTTGAGGTTTTCGTTGTCCGCCGCCCCAAAAATCCCAACTTCGGCTTCCAAGGGTCTTGCGTCCTTACCGCGCATCCTTATTTGGGTTTTTGATTGTATGTTTGAGCATTTCTGGACTATGTTTCCGTTTTCGTTGAAAATCCGCGTGCAGAGGGGGACACGCCCGACCTCATTCTAAGCCCCCGAAGACGCAGAGAACCTCTCAGAAGGTCGGAGGGCTTCTGCGAAGCCCCGCCGCCTCCTGAGAGGGCCCGCTCCTCCTCGCCCTCCCCCCATCGCTCGCCGCCGACTCTCCTGGGGCGCACGCCGACGAGGACTTCGAAGAGAGAATTCCAGCCGGAGCGACGAGGGCTCTCCAGATCGAGCGAGCGGCGGCGGCGGTCCCTGTGTCCCCACCTGGCATGGGCGCCGCCTGCGGAGGCCCCAGGAGCGGTGCAGTCTTGAGTCGGGCGCGTCCCTCTACAGCAGGAAAGTTCAAACGTCGCCGAAGAATAGTCAGGGGGCGATGCTTCTGTTATTTTGTGACTGCTTCTTTTCTTTGTAACTACGCTGTGCCTACTTGTTATCTTTCGTACTACTTGGTGCCTACTTTGAATATTTGTGTACACTTTTGATCTTTCGTCCAAAATCCGCCTGCAGGAGGACATGCCCGACCTAAGTGCAGTCGTTGGACGGTGGACGGCCGGCGCCCTCGCCCCAAGAGAGGCTGGACGACTGCGAGGTCTGCGCCGCGCGGCTCCTGGACACCGCGGGCCCCGAGAAGGACGAGGCGAAGGCCGTGCTGCGCGACCTGCGCGCGGAGGACGGGGCGTTTGCCGGCCTCGGGGTCTTCCAGACCCGGCTCGGCGCGGACTAGGCCTGTCGACCTCCTCCTGCCGGGGTCCACTCGATCTAAGAAGAAGGGAAGAAGAAACGGCATAAGCATAAATTGTTGGCCCTCCGCGCCGAATTCTTGGATCCGCGCTGGGTTCCCCCCCCGGCGGCGCCTCCGGCGCCGCCCCTGGCACGCTCCGCGCGCCAGGGAGGGGGCCCAGCGCAGATTCTAGAATTCCGCGCGGAGCGTCAAAAGCTACGTTTAAGGCGTTTTTTTTGTTCTAAAGAGGGAGATGATGACCAGGGGGGGGGGAGATCATGGCGGGGGCCATGATACCTCCCCAGGTTTCAGGGCGCCTCTTCTTCTTTCAAGACGTCCCTGGTCCCCCCGTGGGCCGCGCAAATGCCGCCGGCCATGATTTGCGCCCCCCCCCTCTTCGACGCCCCCCTCTTGGACGCCTCCGATTTCGACCTCCTCCTGCCAGGGTCCACTTGAGGGCGCAGACAGGCGGGATCGTATGCGCCGACCTCCCTTCGTGCGTAAGCCGCCCGCGTAAGGTCGCGCATGCGCGCCCTCGTCTCCAATGTGGCGTGCCGCGCCGGCTGCCCGCATGGGCCACCGCGTAAGGTCGCCATGCCGTCTCGCGCAGGACCCCTGCCTGATCGTCGCTCGCTTCTCCTCTCGAAGAAGGAGAAAGCTGCACAGAACCCAAGCTCGGCCACGCGCAGAGGAAAGGGCGAAGGGCACCTCAGGAGCACGCTGCTCCTCAGAAGGTGCCCCGGCCTCGCATGTACAGAGGAGGCCGGCGCCCTCTGAGCAGCAGCCTCTCTCTGAGAGGCTTTCTCCCCTCCCCATGACTCCCTCGCGCGCGCCGCCGACAGCTCACGGAGCTCCGCGCGCGTTTCCTGGAGATCGGCACCGGGGCCCCCCCGCGGCGCCCCCGTCGCCTCCGCGCGTATTTTTACACAGGGTCTGCGCTGCGCCCCCCCTCGGGCGTTGAACCCGCGTGCCGCGGACTGGCGTCCCGTGCGTCCCTCACGAGAATCGGCCCCACGGGGCGCACGAGGGGGCCGCCCCCTCGGACGTTGAAACCCCGCGCCGTGGATGGACCCTGTAAGCTCATGTGTTGACCCCTCCCTCTCAACGTTGTCCAATCCTGGGATGCACCTGGTCCAGGTGTTTTGTTCCGGTTCGCTCTTGGCCTCCCCCGTCTGATGCCCCACTCTCGTTCGCCACACTGCTACCCTGGTGTTCTTGATCGTTCTAGCTCATCCTGCTGCCCCGCACAAGCGCCTTGGCCGACAACTCGACCTCGTCCTGCGCATCTTGATACGAACTGTTGAACCAGGTTGCGGCCACAAGGTTTGCGGAATGCGCATACCATTCCTTGGGGTTCCGACTTCTCATTTGCTGTCCCTCACTGGGACCCGCCCCTTCGTATAGGACATCACATGCGTTTACCTTCGTTCTGGGTCTATGCTCCGCCACACGCTGACCCCATCGCTGAAGCCTTGACCCATCATAAGGCCATCCCTCCTGCCGTAGCGCGGGCCCCTCATGCGTTGATCCCTGACGTGGAAACTCCGACCCTTCGTAGATTGGCCCCTTCATGGTTGGGCTTGTACCCAGCACGCGGTGACCCCGTTCTACTGGGTTTGCGACTTCGCACTCGTAGACACAGGGGCCAGCCACCCTCAAAAGCTATGCAATCCGACAGTATCCTCCTCATCCTCCTCTTTCTCCTCTCCCTCCACCTCCTCCTCCGCCCTCCTCCTTCTTCATCCTCCACCTCCTCCGCCCTCCTCCTCTCCCTCCTACTCCCACCTCCTCCTCCTCCTTTTCCGCCCTTCTCCTTCTCCCTCCACCTCCTCCTCCTCCGCCCTCGTCCTTCCTACTCCACGCAGGGGTCGAGGGTCCCCACCCCCAGCAGGGCGCCCGCGCGCGCGCGCGATCGGCCCCTGCGCTGCGGCGTCCGCCGCGCTGCCGTGCCCTGGGCTGCTCTCCGCGAGCGGCGCTGTGAGGCAGCGGACAGGACGCTCGGCAGGAGACGGCGTACGCCGTCCCCATCGTGGCATAGGAGGCTGCGCAGAGCGAGGGCCTCAGCACGACACCTGCTACGAGTTGAAGAGGCACGAACGCTCCTGGCAGGACATCACGGCTCGCAGCCGCCAGGATCGTGCATGGCATGTCGTTCGACTAAGTCCAAGGATGCGGTTCAAGTGGAGCCTCGTTGGGCTTGTGCTGCTACTCGCCAATGCGGGTACCAGAAGAACTTCGCCAGCAACAGTCGGTGCTACCAGTGCGGCAGGGACCGTGCAGGGAAACCAGACCCAGCTGGCCCTCCTGAGCGTCGACCTGGTCGCTCACCAGCTCCTCGGCGTGCAGGCAGCAGGCCGCGTGGAGGCAGCAGCACCAGAAGGGAACGCTCCTATGCAGATGCTGAGCCTGACGAGCAGACGTCTACAGATGCGGTATCACGGGCCCGAAAGGCCGTATCAGCGCTCAAGAGGCTCGGCATCGACGAGTCCTCCAGCCCCCTGGTGGCCGCCAAGCGGGAGTTACATGAGGCGGAGGAAGTGGAGCATGCCAGTCGCACGCCCGACGATCAGCTGCGCAGGGCACTTGACCGACAGCAGCAGAAGACGCGGGAGGTCGAGACCCTTACGGCGGCCGTGGCAGAGCTGGAGCAGGCATTCACCACCAAAGCTGCCGAGCTCAAGGTTCGCCAAGGATGAGCTGGGTGCCATCACTTCAGAAGTTCAGGTTGCACGAGCTGCTGTACTGGCTACCTCGGGTACGGCGACTCCTGTCAGCACTGGAGCTGCATCACATGGTGAGATGGACGAGTCAATGGAGCGTCTTGGGCGGATTGTGCAGGCCGCAAGCAGTGTCACCGCTGGCAATGAGGCCACGTACATTGAGTCGCTCTCGAAGCAGTTCCAGGAACTACGTGCAGCGTTTGCAAGACAACGGGCACCGCCATCCTCATCAGTGGCTACAGTGGCATACACAGTACCAGTACCAGGCACACCCACAGCATGGGACGCGCAGGCCCCCTCTGAAGATCGGGAGATGGACCTGGGCCAGCGTGACGGCACGTGACGCTGATAGTGACATTGCTTGCCTGGCGATCTCGGCACACAACGGCGTTGTCGAGCTCGCTAACACTATGCCGCGACAGCGCGCGGATGGAAGCATACTACATGTGGGGCCGACTGGACGCAGTCATCCTTATGACGGTTTTGGTTCACAGCGGTTCCCACAACTTGGAGCGCGAGCAGTTTTGCCTGCAGCAGGGGCGCACAACGTTTGCTATCCCCATGCAGTTGCTCAGCTACCTCAGGGATGTGACAGTACCACAGTTTTGGCGGGTATCGACCTTGCGACGTGGGAAGCACGGATGCACTTGTGATCGATTGACAATGCGATGGAGGTAAGAGAGGCAATGCAAGACACCGCAGCCTGCAGCCCGAATGGGATGCAAAGGGGATCCCCAATCCCGTCTGTGAGCGTCGGCGCCAAGTCCAAACAGAAGCCTCTGGCTTCGCCTCCTCTGCTTGCCAGTGGTCGGCCAGAGGAGGGTTCGGGCGCGGTATGTAACTCGCAGGCTAACAGGGAGGTGTTTGTTCGCCACGTTGCTGGACCAGGCAGGCTGCGGCACAGAGCGCCGAAGCGGACTGCCGACCTACGCATGGTTACATTCAACAGCTCAGGATGGCCGCAGCTTCAAGACTTCCTGCAGACCACTCGCGGCTACTCCATCGTCGCCGCCCAGGAGCTACATTTACATGGGTCTCGCCGACTGATTGCTGAAGAATGGTGCGTGAGGAACGGCTGGCAACCGTTCATCTCAGACGCTATCCCGACAGATACGGGTCACTTCACTGCAGGCGTTGGTCTCTTCGTCCGCAAGAATATACATGTGATCCCGCTGGAAGGGATGGTTCGAGGACACGCGATTATTCCAGGATATGCAGTTGGTGTGATTGTGCAGGCGGGCATGCGGGGTGGCTTCCTCGCGGCATCACTGCACTTGGAACAAGGTCAGCGGCTCGGGGGACGCAACGCGGCACGGCTCGCGCAGCTCGGCGCACTCCTCATTTACTATGCGATGTCGTTCGTGGTGGCAGGAGATTGGAGTGTCCCACCTGACGCCATGGTCAACTCCGACTATCCATTGCGAATACGGGCAGCGATTCATGCAGGGAAGCAAGGAACCTACAAGGACCCTGTCACTGGGAACTTATCTACTCTGGACTACTGGATGGTCTCCGACTTCCTCACGACGGTGCTACAGCAGCCGACTCGAGCGGGGGGGGTTCCCGCATGGCAGCATTTCCCCATGGCAGTTCCACTTGGGCCACACCCTCGTGGCCAGCAGCTTTGCCGACTGCAAGGGCCAGCTGTCCCCCCGCCGAAGCCCACCACGGCACCTGGTGAACAGGTGGATGCTGATGCTGAGCTTTATTATTCTCAGCGTGGTCATTCCAGCGCGGACTGGATCAACCTCATGCGGGGTGAATCTGAGAAAGGGCATGGAGATGCTACCACCCGTGCTCAGCGCTTGCAGGACCTCACGACCGCCCTCCATGAAGGAGTGGAACGTGAGCTCGCGCCGCTTTTCCACACAGAGCAGCCAGGTGCAGCGTTTTGTGGCCGTGCCAATGGCCCGCACTATGCGTACGCAACAGCAGGAGGTGCTCTCAGCCGTCAGCAGCCTGCAGGGACACATCAGACGCGTGCGCTGCGCATACTACAGGCACATGTGAATGATATTCACCTTCAGCATGAGAAGCACAATATGCAAGCGCGCGCGGGCATGGAATCACTTGTCTGACTTCATGGGTGGACGGGGTCGGGATGGTCGTCTTCGGAAGCACATCAACCCGCATATCGTTCACATTATCATTCACATGCTCACGTGCATTACGACGCAGCCCGAACGTATGTATCCCTGCATGCTGCGGTTCGCGAGTGACTTCCTCGGTAAGATCGCTCAGCGAGACGAGCGACGCCTCGCAGATGCGCGAGCACAGTCTTTCAAGAAGTGGGTGCGTAAGTCACTCAAGACCACCCTTGGGGCTGCACATCGGTGGACCAAACCGAAGGGCTGGCAGCTTTCTACGGTCCGCACAGCCAATGGTCTTTCCAGTTGTCCGAGGGCTGAATCGCAGTGTAGTTTCTGGTCAAAAATCTGGGAGGGCGCTGAAGGGCCATCAGACGGCTCATCTGGAGGTCTTGGAAGCGCCACGGTCGAAGTTGAGGGGCTTCTTCTTGGGGAGCTGCTGGATCAAGGACCCAGGCACCCCCCCCCCCCCCCCCTGAAGATCATGGACCTTCGGAAGGCCGCCATGGGGTTCCCATCGACTACAGCCGTAGGCGCAGACCAGTTTCGACCCTGACACTGGCATCTAGCAAGTAATGGAGCCTTATCCCTACTAGGATACATTCTCCACCTGTGCGAAACATGGGGCATCTGGCCTTGCATCACACGACACGTTCATATTGTGCTATTGGCCAAACCATCAGGAGGATACGGGCCGATCGCCTTACTCAACCCTTTGTACCGGTTATGGGGTAAGGCGCGTCTGGATTGGGCTCGAAGTTGGGCCAGTCGTCTGGGGAGGTCCTATATCGCTTTGGGCACTTGCAAGTCGACCACGGATGTTGCGGCCCGATTGTTGGTCCAAGCAGAAGCCACAGACACGGGCCCCGACGGGCTCACTGCGTCTCAGGCCATAATCGACATCGGAAAGTGTTTTGATCGAGTACCCTGGGTCATACTATTACGTGCTGGCCTCGCCCATCAATTTCCTGCCCGCCTACTGGTACTCGCGTTGGGAATGTATGCCAGTGGAAGGCGTCTTTCATGGGAATCGACCTACTCGCGACAGGTGCGAGCTACTAGAGGAGTGCTGCCAGGGTGCCCACTTGCAATGTTCTGTGTGAAGCTTGTACTGCTCTCGCCCTTCGATGAGTTCGTATCGAGCACGTCGTCAATCGGTCGCACGGTTGACCTGTACGTTGATGACATTACAGTTGCAGTTACAGCAGAGCGGGAATTCATTGTCGAGTCGTCGGTAGAGTTCCCTGCGCAGTTGGTCGACACCCTCTTGGAGATTAAGCTTACACCAGCAGCACACAAGATGACGGTCACGTCTTCGGATCCGCAGGTCGGTCGTGTCGTGCGGTTGCTCATCGGCTCCGTCGAAATGGATTTCGATATGCCACCGTCCTAGAGGTTTTGGGAGTGGAGGTGGCAGCGGGTCGCAGGCTATCGTATCGACGGCTTCGGAAACGTATCCTCGAGACTCGTCGTCGTCTCCCTCGCCTCCGAATGCTGCGTAAGGCAGGCGCCATTG
This sequence comes from Prorocentrum cordatum, assembly GCA_963575745.1. Taxonomy (NCBI): domain Eukaryota; class Dinophyceae; order Prorocentrales; family Prorocentraceae; genus Prorocentrum; species Prorocentrum cordatum. Next base: position 910,064 of record CAUYUJ010015460.1, read on the forward strand.
TGGGGCGATTTGCACGGCAAGCACTCCCACCAGCAATGCAGCACGGTGTAGGGGTGCACGGCGCCCCCCCCCCCTCTGCGCTCGTCAACCGAATGCGGAGCACATTGAGAGGCGCGTGGTATACCCCAGGATCATCCTCCTCGGCCTGGCCTTCATCCTGTCTTCAGGGTTCCATGGGTGAGGATCCTCAGGTCCAGTGTTGGACCCAACCGGTTTATCAATGGGCTCTCCTGGTTCAGGACAAAGTCACCACTCACGATGTGCTGCAAAATGCCTAACAACGGCAAGTATTTCGAGTACTTACCGATGCTAAACCTTGGCGTCAGGCTGCGGGCACAACAGGTGCTATGTTACTTGCGACTCGTGACATTGGGTGGCGCTCGATTTCAGCTTTCACTTTCATAACGGACCTAGGTGGCGTGCTCGACCTGCGCATGATCGCACCTGTAAGTGTTCGGGACCTGGCTCGGTCCGCTGCCGTTCGAAAATGTGGGGGTCTTGGGCCAGACGATCCAACCCTGCTGATGATGGAATGGCTCCCACAGAACCCCGCGGGTACTGGATGGAACCTATCCTGGCTTTTCTTCGCGCAGCCCCTGATGACCCTCCTGAAAGTGATGAGGACATGTCTGAGGGGGTGACTCTTGGTTCACGGCGCATCCTCTCCTTCAATGAAAGTGCTATGCTCCGTACCATTGTGGGCGGGGGCTTTTGGGCCCCGTCTAGGCTGTATCGCTCTGGCTATGTTGCTACGTCATGCTGTCCCCACTGCGATGCTGAATACTGCGACCAGTATCACATTGTTTGGGAATGTCCAATTAGAGAACGGCAGCGACAGGAGGCTACAGCCAGCATCGACTGGGCAGGCTTCTCGCAACCGACGAGGGGATCCTGGCTCTACACGCGTGGCATGGCCACACGATCCAGCTTTCCAGCATTGCCTCAGCGCGATGACTCCGAGCGCTGGCACGTCGAGTATGGCACCCTTGAGATGACCACAGGAGACATCTACACGGACGGGGCATGCCGAAAACTATGGTGCTGGCCTGAGTCGTCTCGTGCGGGTTGGGCCTTCGTCAAGTACACACATACTATCGAGCTCATGGTGTACGGCGCCTTGCCAGGCCCCATTCAGAGTTCCCCGAGGGCTGAGCTTCACGCGGTCTTGAAAGTTCTGGAGGTATGCGTACTCCCTGTACATATCCACACAGACTACTTCGGAGTCGTTGAAGGCCTGGCTGGGGGGGGGGCGAGTACACATGCGGCCCAAGGCGGCCTAACTCGGATATTTGGAAGGCCATCTGGCACAAAGTGCAGGACCTCGGTGGTCTCACCGAAGACCTACGTGTCTCCCACGTGAGAGGCCACCAAAGGGGGTTTTCCCAGGAGGCTAGAGCGAATCGCTGGGCTGATAAGGCTGCGTGCTGCGGTCGTGATATCCATGCCCCCAGCCAGCCACAGATCAGGGCGATGAAGCTTGCCTTGTGTCACACTAGGAGTATCCTGAGCTGGGTCACACAGGCGCATATGCATCATGCCTCCACGGGGCGGGTTGACACGCACAAGAGAGGGCGGCGACGGAGCCATCGGATGCGGGCGTCCAAGGTTGATGTCCCGCCGCCGCCCCAGCATGCGTGTCATGTTTTCGAAGATGGTGCGAAGTTTTCTCGCTGCCTGTACTGCCGTCGTGGCACGCGCAATCCCGTCACCCGTGCGAAGTTGCAGGCTATGCTATGTCATGCCAGGACCATTCAGGAGACCGCCGCAGTAGAGTTTCACGGAGTATCCTGCCCTCCGAAGGACGATGCTGGCCCAATGGGCCAGGTGGGTGGAGTGCCTCCTCGGACCTGTGGCGTGACTGTGGAGTCGCCCCCCTCGTCCTCGCAGCATCGTGAGGGCGAAGGCGGAGACGCCTGTGGTCCGACCTTCGTTGCCTCCCAGGACTTCCATGGGACTTTCAGGAACAGCCAGGAGGGCAGGAATCGACCGAATGAAGATAGCACTGCAGGTGCTGCTGTCACTCGTAGGAGGGTGGAGTTTGACCCAACCACATACACCTCCTCGGCTGACAGAGCCGAGATGGAGATGGCTGTCACCCGAGTTGATCAGGCAGGTCATTTGGGAGTTTCAGGGGTGCCCGAGCGAGAGGGTCTTGCGTTCCTCCCGCCGACTAAGAGGAGACGCAGTGGGCCAGGCAGAAACAATCGGCCCAATGAGGCTGAGTACGTGGCGCCTCTGGGGGCCATCCCGCGTCTGGGGATCGTCCCTGCGCAGGCCTCTAGGGGCCACCGCCTGTGGGTCGCGCCTGGCCACTGTGTGCTTTGTGTCTCTTGCGGGCTTTACACTACAGGAACCGCGGGACACTTACTGCTCCAGTGCAATGCCAACCCCAATTTTGTTTCAGAGCGTGCCGCCCGAAACCGTCGCTTGTTTCTCGCGGGGGCCCACCCCGCTGACGAGGGACGGATGGGAGGACATGTTTTCCCTTCGGCCCCGAGGCCATTGATGGCCTCCGATCCTGAGGTGGTTTGGGTGCGTCTCATAAGGGACGTGTCTCGTGAGGCTTAGGGCCTCGTTTTGTGCCTCGTGCGTAGCCGTGATCCTTTGGTGGGCTGGCGCACGTCTGAAGGGCAAAGGGGCGGGCCTACATGGCCTACCCATGGTTTAGTGCCGGTCTGTGCGACGCGCGGCCGCGTCCATCAGCGTCTTATCCACGCACTCACTCATGGCACTTCGGTCATGTTCTGTAGGTGCTGCCATTGGCCCCCTCCTGCGGGTACCGTCTGGTGCCGCAGGAGGGGGTCATTCCGAAAATGGGCCGGTCTCTGCTGTCGGGGCCGGCGAGGTGCTAGGGGGGAGGAACGGACGGGAGCCCGAAAGAAGAGGCCGAAGGTGGACACGAACGACGGTTCGAGCGAAGGAGGGGAGGAGACGGTGAGAAGGATCTGCGGGTCGTCTACCATGTTCCCCCCGAGCCTCCATCCCCAATGGTCTAACTCCATCCCTCACTCTAACCACGTCCCCCCACGTCCTAACCTGTAGCCCTCAGAGGTAGGAGTAGAGGGAGATGAGGTCGAAGAGGTAGCCCTTGAAGTCGAGGTAGACGAGGTCGGAAAAGTCGGGGGGAAGTTCATGTTCATGAGGTAGATGATGTCGGAGAAGTCGATGAGGTAGGTGAGGTCGGAGAAATCGGAGTGGAAGTCGGCGAAGTCGGAGAGAAAGTCGGAGTGGGTGATGGTAGCTGTAGTCGGCGTCGGGCGCGTCGGCACCGCGTGCGGCTTCGCACAGTGGCGAGGATGGCTATCGTCAATGGTTATCGACGTAGTTGGTTGACGTATTCGTTGAGCTTGTCGAGGAATTTGGAGGTGGAGTCGTCGGCCGAAGTGATTTCCCCCTGGATGTCGACGACCGTGTTGTAGCTGACCTGTGGTTCCCATACCATCGTGGTGAGGGTATCGAGCTTCTCCAGGATATCGTGGTAGTGGGAGCGGTACTCGATGATGATATCTGCGATCAGGGCTTGTTTGTTGCTTCACATGTTGTTGGTTTGAGTGATGGTACCGCGTGCCAAGAGCTCGTTTTTGCTGTTGAAGGACATGTTGGGCATTGTGAATTCATCGCCCTCGTTGACAATGACGGTGCCGCGGGCGATGGAGTCCTCAAGCTTGGTGTGGTACGAGTAGCGCATGGTGGCTCCCATAGGGAAGGTGATTGTGTCGGGGTGTACCTTCTCTTGGGTGATCGTCGTAACGGGGAAATGTCCAGTGGGCTTTTGGGGCTCCACTTAAATGGGGGGTGGTTGGTTGTCGTTTGCGATGGGAGTGTTGATGCTTGGCGTCGGGTCGCAGGTGCTGGATGCAGTAGCGTGCCTGCGTTGTTTTCCTACCGCGGGTGCCTCCAGCTGTGTGAACGTGTCGTCGTAGTCGGTCTTGTCCTTCTGGTTACGCTGCAGTGTCTTTTTTGAAGGTCGGCAGGGTGGGTGGGACCTTAAATCTCACTGGCTTGGGCTCTGGGTTTGGCACGCTTTGAGGGGAAACTTGGTGAGCTGGGTTGAATGTCGCCTGCGAGGGTGTGGTTGCTGGCATTGTGCTGGTATTTGTACTGCCACTGCTGGTAGGTATGGCAGTGCGCATGTGGGCTGTGTTGTCGGTTGCGGTCATCAGTGTAGTTGTGTGCTTTTGTGGGTGCTTTCTCCCTGTGAGGCCGGCCTGGCTCCCGCGTCGGTGGTATCTCGATGTGGATCTCGCGTTCGAAGATGTTGTGGTCGTCGTATGGTGCCAGTATTGGTTTCGGGCTGTGTATCTGCTTGATGCGATGGAGGATGTGGCATACGCGTGACGGGTGTGGGCCTACCTCGCGTATAAGTGCGACCACGGGCAAATTGTTGCCGAAGATGAGCAAGGGTTCGGTGTTTTGGGTCACCTTGAGATGGGAGAAATACATGCCAGCTGAGTGCTCTCTGTACCATAGATGTGCTCGGTCGACCCATTCGTGGACAGCTGGTTCCCGTTGGTAGTCGGTCCTCCTCCTCCGCCATCTTCCTTCTCCCTCCCCTTCCTCCCCCTCCTCCTCCCCCTCCTCCTCCCTGCTCCTCTTGCTCCTCCTCCTCCCCCCCTCCTCCTCCTCCCCTCCTCCTCCTCCTCCCCCTCCTCCTCCCCCACCTCCTCCTCCTCCTCCTCCTCCTCCTCCTCCTCCCCTCCTCCGCCTCCTCCTCCTCCTCCCCCTCCTCCTCCCTGCCCTCTTGCTCCTCCTCCTCCTCCTCCTCCTCCTCCTCCTCCTCCTCCTCCTCCTCCTCCTCCTCCTCCTCCTCCTCCCCTCCCCCCCATCCCCCTCCTCCTCCCCCTCCTCCTCCTTCCCCCTCCTCCTGCTGCTGCTGCGCTCGCGCCGCACGGAGTTCTCCCGCAGTGTCTGCGCGCGCCCCGCCGAGCTCGATGGGGCGAGACCTCCGCGGCAGAGTGCCTGTCCTCCTCCCTCCCTCCTCCCTCGCCCTCCCTCCCTCCCTCCCTCTCCCTCCCTCCCTCACTCCTCCCTCCTCCCTGCTCCTCCCTCTCCTCCCCCTCCCTCTCTCCTCCCTCCTCCTCCCTCCTTCCTCCCTCCCTCCTCCCTCCCTCCCTCCTCCCTCCTCCTCCCTCTCCTACCTGTGGTGGCGGTGGTGGAACATCGGCCCCTCAGATCGAGCCCGAGGCGCTCCGGCAGCTCCTGCCTTCATTGTTCTGCCGATCGACGCGGGTCTTCGCACTCCCCCCCCCCGCGGAGCAGATTGTGGTTGCTTTTTGGCGCCTGGTTCGAGCGGGCGGAGCCCTCCGCACAGGACGCGCGGCCCCGAACAGTCGCAGCAAGCAGAGGGCGGGAGCCAGACCCCCCCCCGTCCGCCCAATGTCGAAACGTCGAATGAAAAAGACGTCCACCAATGGAGGTTCCCCCATCTCAGCTCGAAAACAGGAGGTCAGGGCCTAGAAGGTGGCGCGTCGCCACTTGCGCCGCGCCCTCCCATTGACCTCGAAACGCCTCGGCACGGGGCAGAGCATAGCAGCGACTCTGAAATCGTCGCTGCACTCCACCACGCACATTGATGAACTAAGCTACGGGGGGCGAGCGCGGTGCCCACAGCCATTACAGTT
>CAUYUJ010015460.1:918184-968840 GCA_963575745.1 Prorocentrum cordatum
CGATTCGGTTCCGATGCTCGACCGGTCCGAGGCAGCCCGGTGCTCGACTCGATCCGATGTCGATGCCGATGCCGGCGCCGATGCCGATGTCGGCCAGCCCGATCCGATTGGATTCCGATGCTCGACCGATCCGAGGCAACCCGGTGCTCGATCCGATCCGATGTCGACGCCGATGCCGGCGCAGATGCCGATGTCGGCCAGCCCGATCCGATTCGGTGCCGATGCTCGGCCGAGCCGGTGCAGCCCGATGCTCTCGCCTGTCGCCAACTTGTGCGCCCTCGCGCAGGAGGTCCGGCGCACATGTCGAGTCGATGCGATGTGCCGATGCGGTGCTGACTGTCAGGAGGGAAAGAAACACACAGACACAATTAATCGTCGATCCCCAAGAAAATATGCGAAAATATGGGAAGTGGGGGGGAAGACAGAAACCCCCAAAATATGGGAAAATATAGGGAAACATTTTATTTGTGTGCATTTATTTGTGTGTCCCAGGGCCCCTTCAGACTGATCCTGCGTGCTTGTTGATATTCAGCCGCCCGCGGCAGAACCCGCCGGCGCAGCAGCGCTGCCGGGAGAAGGGGGTCGAGTGCAGGGCCCGTTCCAAGTCTGAGTTCGCGCGGGCCTTGAGCACCCCTCCTGGTCACGGTTCCCTGTGGCTTCTTGGGCCCCTCGGGGGGCCTGTCTGAAGCCCGCTGGGGGGGGTGGGGGGGTCCTCGGGACCGCTTTGGGCGCGGTGGTGCTACTGAGCTCTTCCGAGATTGGGCTGAACCATCCCGGGGACGCTTGGGTGGGTCTTGGGGCGGTCTTGGGCCGTCTTGACATGGCATACATGTATCAACCCATACGACCACCCTTCGGGTGATAAGGAGGTTGTGGGCGGGGGAGAGGGAGGGAACCAACATCTGACTCAGGCGATCTCATTATCGATCTCACTCAACGGAACACCACGGGACACCACGGGAGATTTGTCGATCTCATTGTCGATCTCAGTATCGATCTCATTCAACGGGACATCGAGGGACACCGCGGGACACTTGGCGATCTCACTATCAATCTCACTATCGATCTCACTATCGATCTCACTCAACGGGACACCACGGGACACCACGGGCCACCGCCGGACAGACGGAAGGAGGAGAAACATTTGTCTTGACTTCGCCCTAGCAACGGCGGGTTCATTCCTCTCGCGCGCCCACGCAGCTGCGCCTCGCCCGCACGCACGACACGAACGAAACGAAACTATTTCCCGGTTGGGGGTCTCCGTTCCACTGCGATCTCACCCCCCGACCTCCGAACTGTTTGAAATTCCGCGCTGATTTCCTGGATCGGCGTTGGGCCCCCTGGCGGCGCCTCAGGCGCCGAGACAAGGAATCTGCGCGGACCTCCAGACGTCCATGCTTATGCCGTTCGCTGTTCCTCTATGTGTGAGGGTTTCTTGGGGCTATCTGAAGGTTTCCGATTGCCTCGGAAGCAACAGATTTTTGTTCGTGTTCTTTTGATGCTTCAGTGTGCTCCGCCGCTCAGGAACTCGCTGCAGGCCTTTTTAGGCCGCTCTTGGAGGCTTCTTGGTGCATGTTGGGGAGATCTTGGCGTCTTTGGGGGCCTGTTGTGCCGCCTTTGGCTGGTCTTGTGGCGCAATGTGCCCGATGAGGGGCTGTCATGGCTGTCTCGGAGCCGTCTGTCTGGAGACCGTCGTTTGGGATAATTAACCCTGTCCTGGCGAGAATAGTCCCGCAGAGATAATAAAGTTCGGGTTCTGGGAAGGATACTAGTTTCCCCTGAGATATCGATGTCAGGATGTCTGGATCGGTCTTCAGGAGACTCCATGATGGCGCCTACATGATCGCTTCAGCTGAACTATCCTCGTACGATTACACGTTCGCGACCGCGTTTTTCTACACCAGCGAGCGTTTCTCTTGAGAAATCCTCCACAAGCCGATGGCCGCGAACTCGGCGAATCTTCGATCATGGGCGTTTCGCTCAAGACATCCTCACAAACAGGATGGTACGGATTATTCATGGTGCTACGCAGGAGATGAAGATCAGAGCTACGATGCAAATTTTTGGGGTGATAGAAAAGTTTGGCCCCCGGCGTGCCGTGGCATTCTGAACCAACTGGAGCCCAGGGATCGTAAGGAGTTTGCGATCGTTTCCTTATTCGTTGTTTCACCGATCGGCGCGGGCCCTCGCACCTTCCTCCCCCTCCCATGGAGTAGATCTTGGCTGTTTTCTGGCGCCTCTTTCGAGCAGGTGGGGTCTCCCCCGTAGGACGCACGGCCGCAAACAGCCGCACTAATAGCAGAGATCCGGATCCCGACACCCCCCTCCCCCCCCTTCCGCCCAACATGGAAACGCCGAGTAAGAAAGCGCTGACTATTGGGAGAGGATTCTCGACTGGCGTCGGCATGCGGCTGCATCTCCAGTGGGGCCTCGGGCGCTCGGCGAGAGGGGGCCTCGTCCTCGCGCCTCCGCCGCGCTCCCGCGGCCACGGCCCCCCGACCCCCGCGCCCTCGCCGCCCCCGGGCCCTCGCAGCCGTTGGCTCTCTCGGGCTCTCGCCGTTCCCCTTCCCTCGAAGAAGAAGAAGAGAAACGCCACACGCACAAACTGCTGGCGCTCCGCGCGGATTTCTCGGATCCGCGCGGGAAGCCCCTCCTGGCGGCGCCTCCGGCGCCGCCCCTGGCCAGCTCCGCGCGCCAGGGAGAGGGCTCCAGCGCGGATGCGAGCAGTCCGCGCGGAGCGCCAAACGTTTCTGTTTGTGGCATTTGTTCTTCTCCCGTTCCTCCCCGCGGCGAGCGCGGCACGGCGCCACCATGGCCGCGCAGGGGGTCGCCCCCGAGTCCTGGGCGGCCGTTGACGCGGACGTCGCCGCGAGGGAGACGGGCCTCGCTCCGCTGGACGCCCTCAACGTGTCCCTCCTCGACAGGGTCCTGTCCCAGCGTGCCTCCTTGTCCTCCTTGCCCTCCCTCCAAGCCCTCCTCGTCCTCCTCCTCCTCCTCCTCCTCCTCCTCCTCCTCCTCCTCCTCCGCCCCCCCCTCCCCCTGCTCCTCCTCCTCCTCCTCCTCCTCCTCCCCCTCCTCCTCCTCCTCCTCCTCTCTGCCCCTCCCTCTCCCCCTTCCGCTTCCTCTCCCTCCTCCTCCTTCTCCTCCTCCTCCTCCTCCTCATCATCATCATCCTCATCCTCATCCTCCTCCTCCGCCCCCTTCCCCTCCCCCTCCTCCAACTCCTCCTCCTCCTCCTCCTCCTCTCCTCCTCTCCTCTTCCTCCTCCTCCTCCTCTCCTCCTCCTCCTCCACCTCCCTCTCTTCATCCTCCTCCTTCTCCTCCTCCGCCCCTCCTCCTCATCATCTCCTCATCCTCGTCCTCCTCCTCCAACTCCTCCTCTCCTCCTCCCTCCTCCTCCTCCTCCTCCTCCTCCTCCCTCCTCATCATCATCATCATCAGCAGCATCATCAGCATCAGCATCAGCATCATCATCATCAGCAACATCGTCATCAGCATCAGCATCAGCATCAGCATCATCATCACCATCACCACCATCATCACCATCACCATCACCACCATCATCATCATCATCAGCAGCAGCAGCAGCATCATCATCCCTTCTCGTCCCGCTCATCCTGCTCGGTGAGGCTTCGGGTTGCGCACAGACAGCCCCTCGAGATGGATCCAGCTGGCCACAGCAGGTCCCCTGAGTGGCCTTGGGTGGTCTCGACACCCCAGCGCAGCCTCGGGCGGCGCCCCCGGGGCGCTCTGTGCCCCAGGGTTGAAGTGATGATGACCGCCCCGAACTACTCGGCGGGGCCTACTGAGGCCAGACGAGACTACCTGTGGGGAGGTCTGTGCGCAACCCGAAGCCTTCCCGATCCTGCACCCTCCCCGTCCCTCGCAGCTCCTGTTCTTTCCTGATTATCCTTCCTTATCCCTTCTCTTCGTTCTCCCTTATGCTCGTTATGTCACTCCTCCTCCTCCTCCTCCTCCTCCTCCTTCTCCTCCTCCTCCTCCTCCTCCTACACCTCCTTCTCCTCCTCCTCCACATCCACCTCCTCCTCCTCCTTCTCCTCCTCCTCCTCCTCATCTCCCTCCTCCTCTTCCTCCTCCTCCTCCTCCTCCTCCTCCTCCTCCTCCTCCTCCTCTGCTCCTCCTCCTCTTCTCTTCCTCCTCCTCCTCCTCCTCTTCCTCTCCTCCTCCCTCCTCCTCCTCCTCCTCCTCCTCCTCCTCCTCCTCCTCCTCCTCCTCCTCCTGCTGGCTCCCGTTGGCTCATCTACTACCGTCACCGCTAGCAACGCCTGCAATGAGATAGGAAAAACAAGGAAGATCAGTCCTGGACGATGCCAAGGAACTCCTTCAGCTCCTCGAAGCGCGGGCGCAGCCAGCCAGGCAGCCGAGAGCCGCGGGAGTCCATGGCGAGGTACTCCTACACCTGCTCTCTGCTCATAGGTCGGCCTCGCTTGTCCCGTAAGACGAGGTCCTGCACGTCCGAGTCCGAGCTGGAATCCGAGGCCATCACAAGCTCCAACTCTGCAGCATCGAGTGGCTGGAAGGCGCCCGTCCCACCAGTGACCGACTCCTCCGTGCCGTCGACGCACGCGGCAGTGACCACCCCACCACCGATTGGCTCCGCTTCGAGCGTGTCAGAGCTGTCCCGCGGCTCGCAGACATCCGCAGCAAGCTCAGGGGCAGGAGGGGCCACACGATCTGTATCATCCGCTGCCCCCGAACCAGACCGCTCTGATGGCGGCTCATCTTGCACATCTACAGTAGGTATATCTCATATCTCTGGTAAGGTCTCCCTCCGAATCGCACTCTTTGTTTACGCCCATAACACCAGTGGCCGCCGCGGGCTGCTCGCCGCCACCAGCCATGGGAACGAAGCACTCGACCTGGGGGTTAAGCACGAATGGGCGGGGAGGTTCCCGAGCCGCGCATCCCAGCCGCCTGCACTCCAGTCCAGGCCCTTTTTCGAAGCCTTTCACCCGCTTGTCTGACGCTGGCGCCACGCTGGCGCCGCCTGCGTCTGCGTGGAGGGCCACGTTGCGCCTCCGCACGTCGGGCAGCAGCGGGACCTCTTCCGCGAAGGAGAGACAGGAGATGGGTAACACGGGCGAGGACGCGATCCGCCAGTTCTCGGAGGTGGACGGACCTCCTATTTTGACACGTCGATTAAGGAATTCGCCGTTTTACTAAAGGGAGGTTTACTAAAGGGAGGTTTGTCCACCGCCGAAGTTCTGGATTGTCGAAGACGACTCCGACACAGTGCACCAGCTGCCCGTGGGCCTTGCGCACCCTCGCCAGCTCCTCTGAGAGTTCGATGATTGCTCTGTCGGCTGGATGGCGAGCCCGCTGCTCAGCCGCACGCCGTGCGGCAGGAGTCCGCCGATCTGAGCGCTCGACACCATCGCCCTCCCGCGCCATTTGCCCGTGAGCCGAGAGCCCTACTCCCCCAAGTCCCCCACGCCCGCCGCGTTGCCCCGTCAAGCTGGGGTCGCAGGGTACGCCGGGGGACGAGGTCCAGGAGCAAAGGGGCCTGCGGACAGGCTAGAGCCAAAATGGCTACGGACCCCTCCTCCTGCTCCTCCTCCTTCTCCTCTTCCTCCTTCTCCTTTTCCTCCTCCTCCTCCTCCTCCTCGTTCTCTTCCTTCTTGGCGAGGTCTTCCCGAGAGGCTACGTCAATTCTCAGTGCGGCCAGAGCCATGAGATTTGCCCATCCTGCCCCTCCACGCCACCCAGGGGGGAAGGACGAAGGGTTGCGAGAGGAGGAGGGGGATATGGCGGGAGGGAGGAGGAGGAGGACGAGGAGGAGGACGCGGACGAGGACGAGGACAACGACGCCGACGCCGACGCCGACCACGACCACCACCACCACCACCACCACCACGACCACGACCACGACCACGACCACGACCACGGCCACGACCACGACGACGACGGCGACGCCGACGCCGACGCCGACGCCGACGCCGACGCCGACGCCCACGCCGATGCCGACGCCGACGCCGACACCGACGCCGACGCCGACGCCGACGCCGACGCCGACGCCGATGCCAACGCCGACGACGACGACGACGACCACGACGACGACGACGACGACGACGACGCCGACGCCGACGGCGAAGCCGACGCCGATGCCGACGCCGACGCCGACGCCGACGCCGACGCCGATGCCGACGCCGACGCCCACGCCCACGCCCACGCCCACGCCCACGCCCACGCCCACGCCGGTGCAGACGGCGACACCGACCCGATGCCGACACCGACGCCGACGCCGAGACGCCGACGCCGACGCCGACGCCGACGCCGACGCCGACGCCGACGCCGACGCCGACGACGACGACGACGACGACGACGACGACGACGACGACGACGACGACGACGACCACGACCACGACAACGACCACGACCACGACCACGACGACGACGACGACGACGACGACGACGACGACGACGACGACGACGACCACGACCACGACCACGAGCACGGCCACGTCCACGTCCACGGCCACGCCGACGACGACGACCACGACGCCGACGCCCACGCCCACGCCCACGCCCACGCCCACGCCCACGCCGACGCCCACGCCCACGCCCACGCCTTCGCCCACTCGGACGACGACGACGACGACCACGACCACGACCACGACCACGACCACGACCACGACGCCCACGACGCCCACGACCACGACGACGACGCCGACGCCGACCACGACCACGACCACGACCACGACCACGACTACGACCACGACCACGACCACGACCACGACCACGACGACGACGACGACGACGACGATGCCGACGACGCTATGGCGAGAGCGCGGATCCCGAGTGCTGGCTCGGCCGCACCCGACGATGCCGACGACGCCGACGACCACGACGACGACGACGACGACGACGACGACGACGACGACGACGACGACGACGACGACGACGACGACGACGACGATTACGACGACGACGACGACGACGACGACGACGACGACGACGATTGGCCGCGCTGGCCACTCGACGCCGCGCGCCCGACCCGATCCATGGGCTTCGCCTGCGGTGTGGGCATGTTGGCGTTGGAGAGTGAGGGGGAGGGGAGGAGGGAGCAGGGAGCAGGGAGGAGAGGGGGAGCAGGGGGAGGAGGGAGGGGGAGTAGGGGGAGGGGGAGGAGAGGAGGGAGAGAAGGAGGGAGTGAGGGAGGAGAGGAGGGGGAGCAGGAGCAGGAGCAGGGAGGAGGGGGAAGGAGGGCAGAGGGAGCAGGAAGGGGGGAGGGGGAGAGGGAGAGGGAGAAGGGAGGAGGGGAGCAGAGGGAGGGGAGGGGGACAGGGAGGGGGAGGAGGGAGGGGGAGCAGGAGGAGGAGAGGAGGGAGGAGCACGGGGGATAAGCAGGATGACTAAACAGATGTCCTCGAGTCCGACCTCTGCGGTGCAGAAGGGACCTGCCAAGTCCTTCCCGGGCCCTTACCCGTAGGCCCACAGTGGTCGGGTGCTGACCTTTCCATAGGCATTCTTGCGAGGAAGAGGCCGAACCACGCTCTTCTCCGTGGCTCCTGGCCGCCCTGGGACATCCCTCGAAGCCAAGCGACTTCGTGTACGACCTCGTGGCCGTAGGGGCCGGGGCTGCGGGCCTGGTCGCAGCCAAGCAGACCGCTCGGCGCGGGGGGGCGAGCGCCCTTGTGGAAGAGCACCTGGCAGGCGGGGGTGTCGTTTTAATGATCCCCCTCCCGCCTCCCTCCTCCCTCCTTGCTCCTTCCTCCTTTCTCCTCCCGCATCCCTTCCTTTATGCCTTCCTTCCTCCTTCCTCCTTCCTCCTTCCTCCCTCCCTCCTCCTTCCTCCTTCCCCGTCCCTTCCTCATTCCTCCTCCTCCTCCTCCTCCTCCTCCTTCTCCTCCTCCTTCTCCTCCCCATCCTCCTCCTTCTCCTTCTCCTCCTCCTCCTCCGCCTTCCTCCTCCTCCTCCTCCTCCTCCTCGTCCTTCATCATCCTCCTCATCCATATCTCCTTCTCGTCTCTCCTCATTTCTCCACTTAGGGAGCTGTGGTCAGGGGCGACTTTCAGGGGGCACAGGCTCATCGGCCCCAGTCGACCAACGATCGCCAACAGGGGCCCGATGGCCCCCGCCCCGACCAGGGGCGTGCTGATTCGCGATTGTGGACCTATCGCCGACCTGTCGGCGACGTGTCGCCGATTCCGCGTGGGTGCTTCCCCCCTTGAACCAGTCCCCCCTAACGTTAAGTCGGGCCTGTCCCTCTACAGGAGGAATCGTTTAAAACATGGTAAGAGAATAGTATGGGGATGATGCTTTGACTATGTTTGCATGAATGTTTGTTGACTACTTGTTTTATGTTTCGTCCAAAAACCGCCTATAGTAGGACATGCCCGACCTAAACCTAACGTTCCCCTGCACATGTTGACAGACCAGCCACACTGGGGGGAGCTGTGGCCCGTGCCCCCACCTCCTCCTCGAGGGCTCGTCGACGCGGTTGGGTTCCCCCTGGGAGGGGTCAGCAACACAGCTCCCCACTTGCGGTTGGTCGGGCAGATTGTTCTTTCTTAGCGGGCGAAGACAGATACAAAATAACTTCTTCGCCGTCGAGGGAGCCTGTCCCAGGGCGACTGTAAAGTTTATATGCTTTCACGTGACACCGTAAGGGTATACATTTTCCAGCCGCCCTGGGACAGGCGCCCCCGACAGCGAAACAGTTGTTTGTTCTTCGCCCGTTAACTTGCTGTTTTTGCCTTCGGCGACGATTTTGGTCAGTGCCGCTCTCCCACCCCACGACTCGCCGCCCGCTCTTCCCAGCGGGAGGACGCGAGGCCCCCGAACTTGCTGGGGCACGGGCCTGGCGGCGTTCTCGTGGCGAGGGTCCGCCAGGAGTCGCGACGGCCAAGTTTTCGCGAAGTGTTTTTGCTGCAGGGGGGGAGGCGGGCGCGTCCAGTTTCAGAGACCGGGTCGCGTCTTTCAGAAGCCAGGCGAAGGTTGGCAGACCCGTAGCTGCTAAAACGGAGGTCCAGGAAAATGTATTTTTTCCAGGATGCAGCCTGTTTCTTAGTTAGTGCGCCGAGTTGGGGTCCAGGAGTTTGTTTTTCTCTTCCGAGAAAACAGTTTTAGCAGCCACGGATTTGCCAGCCCTCGCCCAGCTTCCGAGTCTTCTTTCCGACGGCCCTGTCGGGCGAATTCGAGTCTTCCAGGCTCGAGACTCACGTCTCCCCGATCTTGTGCACACGGCGCGAGGGTGAAGCACACCCCCGGCTTTGGAGGGGTGCTCTCGTGTCTTTCGTGCACGGGTTCTCCGCTTGGACTATGCTTGGTTTTGGGGGTAGCCCCATGAGGCCCTGGAATTTCGGCGAAGGAGCGAGGGTAAGTGAGGAGAGGGGCACGGCAGAAGGCAGGAGTGAGGAGGCGGATGCGTCACACGCACAACAAGAGCCCCATGTTTAAGACACTGGGAAAATACAGTCCTCCCCATCCCCCCTCCTCTTGCTCCTCGTCCTCCTCCTCCTCCTCCTCCTACTTCTCCTCCTCCTCCTCCTCCTCCTACTCCGCTTCTTCGCCCATCCTCGCCCTCCCTTCCCAAGAACCCCCCCCTCCCTCCACAAAAAAACTAACTCCCCTCCCCCCCTCCCCCCCTTCCCGCCCTTCCCCCCCTCCCTCCCCCCGCCTGCCCCCTCCCTCCTCACCCTCCTCCATCTCACCCCCCTTCAGACATCCGAGGATATGTTTTTTCACTGCGCGGCCCTAGAGGTCCTGAGCCTTTCCCAAGGGGTCAATTCTTCGCCCCAGATCCATGTTTGATGTCCCTGGGTCCCGGTACAACGGGCCCCAGAGGTCCAAAGCGAGGAAACATTGACAGCTGAAAAAACAGATCGTCGGAGCTTTGGGCTTCCCTCCCCCCCTCCCCCCATCCACCCCCCAGGACCAACTTCGATCCGATCGAAACGATTTAAGTTCGGCTCCAGTCAGCCCGACTCGATTCGATTCCGAGTTTCGGTCGATCCGATGCGGCCCGATGCTTGCATGGCGCTGCTGTGCATCCTGGCGCCGCCGATTCTTTTCAATTCCGACTCCGTGCCGATGCGGTCTGGCTCGATACACGCTCCGATCCTGTCTGGTTTCCCGATTCGATGCTGAGTGTCCTTGCCTCCCCCAGACTTCCATTGAGGAAGCCAGAAGGTACCATTCTGCTATTTACTCCCCGGACCTCTCCCGGGGTGCGCCCTGGCGAGAATTCCGAGGCGAATCCGGCGGTGGCGACGAGGACCCCACAGGAGGACCAGAAAGGCAGACATTTGCGAAGCGCAGCGGTGTGGGCACCTGCTCCCCCTCTGCTCTTTCCGCCCCCGGCCCCGAGGCGGGGACTGCCTGAACGTCGGGTGCGTCCCGTCCAAGGCGCTGCTGCGGGCAGCCCGCTCTGTCGCGGAGCGGCGCCGGTCCGACCTCGGGATGGCCCCCGACCAGGCCGGGGGCGGCGGGTGCCACGGCGAACTTCGGGATTCTGTGCGTCCTTCTCCGTCCTCCTCATCCTCCCTCCGCCCCCCCTCCCCCCCCTCCCCCCCCCCTCCTTCCCCCCCCTCCTCCTTCCTCTCCCCTCTCCATCTATTCTCGCCCCTCGTTCTTCTCGTCCTCCTCCTCCTCCTCCTCCTCCTCCTCCTCCTCCTCCTACATTCCTTTTCCTTATAACTAGCTCTCCTTGTCGCACCCCGAGGCCAGTTTTTAGGGCGGGCCGGGCGTTTCGCCTGAGACTTCCTTACCACTTATGACCCTGACGCTTAAGAATAAAAAGTGACTCACCTAAGCGCCGCGCACATTCTTTCCAACATTTTGCAGGAGTTC
Organism: Prorocentrum cordatum; assembly: GCA_963575745.1. Lineage (NCBI taxonomy): Eukaryota > Dinophyceae > Prorocentrales > Prorocentraceae > Prorocentrum > Prorocentrum cordatum. The sequence continues at coordinate 928,997 of CAUYUJ010015460.1, forward strand.
GACGGATTTATGGCGACCCGTTTTCAAAATGTGGCTCTCGCTTGAGCGCCGCGCACATTCGTTTGAACAGTTTGCAAGGATTTCACGGATTGAGGACAACCCGTTTTCAAAATGCGGTTCTCGCCTTAGCGCCGCGCGCGTTCGTCTAAACAAATTGCAAGGGTTTCACATATTAAGGGCGGCTCATTTTCAAAATGTGGCTCTCGGCTTAGCGCCGCGCACATTCGTTTGTAACATTTGCAAGAGTTTCACGGGTCCGCATGATCAATACAATAAATGGTGTTTCGGAAGGATTCACGATTTTGCGGGTGCAACAGTTACGTTGGTTCGTGGTGTTGAAATTCCAAGGATGGGATTGTCAAGACGCAAGAGTCAGGTTGATACGTGGCGCTGGAATCCCGAGAACATTGTTTTGGCATGTTTCAGGGTCTTCAAACGGTTGTCTTCCAACGAGGCAGTTCCTTCAATGGAAATGGACCGTTGTAGGGGCCTATGAAGAGGGAGGTTTGAGGGATGGTGTATTCCAACATCGTTGATGACTCTTGGGATTACACTGGTGCTCCTTCTACTTCTACTCCCACTCTTACTCCTACTCCTACTCCTACTCCTAATCATCAGCAGCATCTCATAGTCATCATCATCATCATCATCATCATCATCATCAGCATCATCATCATCATCATCATCATCATCATCATCATCATCATCATCATCATCATCATCATCATCTGCATCATCATTAGTAGCATCATCAGCATCATCATCTACAGCACCATCATCATCGTCATCTGCATCTTCATCATCGTCATCGTAATCGTCATTATGATCATCGCCATCATCATCATCATCATCATCATCATCATCATCATCATCATCACAATCAGCATCATCAGCATCATCATCGTCATCATCATCATCATCATCATGGTCGTCATCGTCATCCTCGTCATCGTCATGGTAATCGTCCTCGGCATCGGCATTGGCGTCGTGATCGTCGTCATCATCATCGTCATCATCAACATCATCATCGTCGTCATCGCCGTCATCGTCACCATCATCATCATCATCATCAGCATCATCATCATCATCCGAATCATCATCAGCAGCATCAGCATCATCACGTACATACTCTTCGTTCTCTTTTCCTCGTCCTCCTTGTCCACCTCCCTCCCCCTCCTCTTTCTCCTCCTCCTTATCCCCCGCCCCCATCCTCATCTTCCCGCTGCTGCTCCTCCTTCGCCCTCCACGATTTCCTCGGTCTGCAAAGACCGCTCCCCCCCCTCCCCCTCCAAACCTGGGAGGAGGCAGGAGGGAGGCGGCACAGAGGCAGGTGAGGAAGACGGAGAAGAGAAAGAGGGAGCATGAGGAGGTGGGTGGCACGAGGGAGAGGAGCACCGGAAAAGGAAGAGGGTAAGAGGAGGGAGAGACCTTTTTGGATATCTTACAAACAGCCAGCCGAAGAGGAGAGAGGGAGGAGGGAGAGAGAGAGAGAGAGAGAGAGACAAAGAGAGAGAGAGAGAGATGAGCAACAGGAAAAGGGTGAGGGGAGGAGGACCGCGGAAGGAGGAGGACCGCGGAAGGAGGAGGAAAAAGAGGAGCAGGAGGAGGAGAGAGGAGGAGGAGGTAAGAGGGACGGGGGTTAGGGACGAGGGAGGAAAGAGAGAATCCCGCCCTCCCTGCGGCTCGCGCTGCCCCGGCGGACCGCGGTCGACTTCGGCGCGGTCATGGAGCGCATGCGGCGGCTCCGGACCAAGATCTCGGACGTCGATTCCGTCGAGACGACCATTCGGGGGCGGCAAAGAGGGGGGTGATGACCAGGGGGTGGGGGGATATCATGGCGGGGGCCATGAAATCTCCCCTGATTTCATGGCGCCTCTTCTTATTTCAAGACGTCCCTGCCCCCCCCCCAGGCCGCGCACATGCCGCCGGCCATGACTTGCGCCCCTCCCCACTTGGACACCCCCCTCTTGGCCGCCCCCGAACAATGAAAGTGGGCACGGATGCCTACGTGGGCAGAGGTCGGCATGGCGCGCTACTCGTTTGTCGTCCTTCGGACACTCCCTTGTCGCCACGGCTGCACTCTAGGCCTCCTAGATGGGGTCGGAGCAGATGGGACCAGAGGATCGCGCCGCATCGCCGATGCATCGCCGATGCGGCTCGATGTGGAGCCCGATTTCCTTTCCGTCGACGTCGCCGATGTATTGGCGGTGCCGCGCGATCCTCCGACCCCAGCTACTCCGACCCCATCCAGGAGGCCTTCTTATGCAGGCAGCTCAGGAATAGCTGGCCAGGAGGGGCTCCAGGAGTGGTCTGGGGGGGCGCTTCTGAGCGGGTGCTGATGCTTCGATATGATGAGAAATGGTCCGTGGGGTCCCAGAGGTATTCCTTCAAGAGCCAGGCGAAGGATGGCAAACCCGTGGCTGCTAAAACGGAGCTCTGGGAAATTGTTGTTCTCTTCCGGGAAGCAGCCCGTTCATTATTTAGCCCGCTGAGTTTAATCCCAGGAATTCGTCTGCTCTTTCCGGGAAGACCGTTTTAGCAGCCACGGATTTGCCAGCCCTCGCCCAGCTTCCGATTCTTCGCTCCCAGACTCCCTGGTCCCTCGCCAGGCCTCAGGACTTCCAGAGGTCGGCTCGGGATGCGACCTGTATCCTGCCAAGCCCCAGGGCCCTGGACCCGGTTCCCGTTTCCACAGGTTCGGCTGCACGCAAGAGTGACTCTCGCCAGAGAGTGGCCTTCGTTGCGCGGCGCTTGCTCGAGGCGCCAGGGGGGGGGGGGGCGGGAGCACACCCAGGCGCGCAGGCCGTTACGTGCTGCTGCATCGCGTGCAACAATCGGCAAAGCCGCGCACCAAAGGTCACTCCTGCCCAGAGTCACTCCTCCTCCTCCTCCTCCTCCTCCTCCTCCTCCTCCTCCTCCTCCTCCTCCTCCCTTCATGCCAAGAAGGTCTCTTCACTGGCCCGAACGAGCTCCAGGTGGGAGACAGGAAGCTCCGGTTCAGGAAGGCGGTGATCTGCACCGGAGGCCGTGCCACGGTGCCCCCTATCCCCGGCCTGAGGGAGTCCAGCTACATGACGCACGTGCAGCTCTTCAATCTGACAGAGCTTCCCAGGCGCTTCGTGGTCATCGGTGGAGGGCCCATCGGCCTGGAGATGGCCCAGTCTTTCAGGCGCTTCGGATCCGATGTGACCCTGCTGGAGGCGGCGCCACGGATCCTGGGACCCGAAGACCCGGAGGCGTCTGCGATCCTCCAGCGATCGCTGGAAGCGGACGGGGTGCGGGTCGTGGTGGATGCCGGCATCGAGAGGGTGGAGGACGTGGACGGTGGGGCCTCGATCAAGATCCACCTCCAGCCCAAGGGCGGGCCCAGGGAGGAGGTCGTGTGCGACAAGCTGCTGGTCGCCGCCGGGCGGGCGGCGAACGTGGAGAACCTCGGCCTGGAGGCCGCCGGCGTGCAGTACACGCCGAGCCAGGGCATCCAGGTGAGGCGCTCCAGAAAGAGCCTTGCCTTCGAGGAGTGGGAGTTGCCATCTCTTCCGCGGCGGAAGGCGGCGGAAGTAAAACGAGGCCGCCTCCGCCGGCGGAAAAACTGCCGACAGAAGGTTGCGGAAGTAAACATGCGCCCCAAGAGATAGCAACATGTTTGGGTTCAGGGTCTCCGAAATTCGCCAGGTGTCGAGGAAGAGAAACGCCATAAGCATAAACCTTTGCCGCTCCGTGCGGATTTCTTGGACCCTGGCGGCGCCTCCGGCGCCGCCCCTGGCGCGCTCCGCGGATCCAAGCAATCCGCGCGGAACGCCCAAAGTTTAGGGCGCTGTCCTTCGTCGAAGGTGAACGACGACCTGTCCACCAGCAACCCCGACATCTTCGCGGCCGGCGACTGCACGAACCTGCCTGCCTGCAGGTTCCTCAGGAGGGGAAACAACACACAGACACAATTAATCGTCCACTCCCAGAAAATATGGGAAAACATGGGCAGTGGGGGGGAAGACAAAAACCCAGAAGATATAGGAAAATATGAGCGGACACTTTTATTTGTGTGTCTTTATTTGCGTGTCCTGGGGCCCCTTCACAGACGGGGTCCGGGCACTCGGGGTCGGAGCCTCGCGCCCCACCTCGCCGACGCAGCCGCGGTGCGGCGCGGTGTGGAGCCCGGCTTCCGCCCACGCCTTCGTCGACGAGGCATCGGCGATGCGGCGCGATCCCTCGGCTCCGGCTGCTGCGACCCCACCCGGGAGGCCTCTCCAGTCGAGGCTGATTAGTAGAGGTCGGCCCTGCCAAAGCAAGAGTACCAGTGCCTGCGGGCCCTGCGCTTCGCGACCCGCGCCTCCGACATTCCCGTGGCAACGTGGCCCTCGGGAGGGTCTTGTGTCCTCGCGCGTGTCCTCGCTAACCAGCCCCGCCTGTACAGATTCACCCACACCGCGGGGTGCATGGGGAGCATCGTCGTGACGAACGCCCTCTTCGGCGGGCGGGGCCCGCCCGTGCTCGCGCCGTCCACCAGGGTCTCCGGGATCGTCGTGCCCCGCGTCACCTTCACGGAGCCGGAGGTGGCCTCCTGCGGCGTCGCCAACCTGGCTCAGGCCGTAAGTCGGGCGTGTTCTTCTACAGGAGGAAATTTGAGAATTATCAAAATAGTCTGGGGGCGATGCTTTTTTAACACTATTGTTTTACTATGTTCGAGCATGTGTTGACTATTTGTTATTTTGCTCCAAAATCCGCCTGTAGGATGACATGCCCGACCTAAGCTCAGGCCGAGCGGGCCGGCTTGGAGGTGGACGTCTTCCGAGCAGACCTGGAGCACAACGACAGGTGAGCGACGGAAGAAATTCAGCGGAACGGCCCGTCGAGGCAGCAGCGGTTGGCTTTTGGTGGGGGGGGCCCTCGTCGCTACGACGCTGGGCGCAGCTCGGAAAGCTAGTGCGTTGTGGACTCCGGGAGGGTCGGGGACCGACATTGAGATGCCGTTGTCTCAACTCGCCCTGCTCCGCAAAATGGGGCTGACTGCGGGGACTTCTGCGCGTACGCTTCCCGCGAAAGGTCGCGCGAAGGCGCCCCCTTCCCCACGCGGTGTGCGACGCTGGTGGCACGCGTAAGCCACGGCGCAAGGTCGCTGTGCCATCATGTGGAAGGCCCGCTTCTTTTTCGTCGTTCAGGTGCATCCTTGAGGGCGATCACCACGGCGGCTTCGTGAAGATCCTGTGTAAGAAGGGGACCCAGCAGGTGGTCGGTGGCGTCATCGTGGCCGAGCGCGCTGGCGAGATGCTCGCAGAGATCACCCTCGCCGCGCAGCACGGCATTCCTGTGTCCGCACTGGGGCACACCGTGCACCCTTATCCAACAGCCGGGGAGGGCGTCCAGCAGTGCGCCCTGGGATACGTCCGCCAGCATTGGGAGAAGCTCCCACCCAAGGCCTGAGCACTGGGGGAACAGGGGATCGGTGCATCTCCAGACTCTGGAGCGCACGTGCCATCCAAGCGCAACGCGCGCACCAGCGAGATTTTCTACTCCGTGATTGAAGGGGCTTACGCCGTTCCACCGACACCCATAACTCAGGAGGTGAAACAACACACAGACACAATAAATCGTCGACCCCCAGGAAAATAGAGGAAAATATGGGAAGTGGGGGGGGAAGACAGAAACCCAGAAAATATAGGAAAATACAGGGAATCTGTTGATTTGTGTGTATTTATTTGTGTGTTCTGGGGCCCCCTTAATAACCGTGAGGTGACGTCAAGAGTCGAGCCACCGTGCCTGGCCTGTGGGTCGGGAGCCTCGGGGGTGCATATATGAGGGTGTTCTGGAGTGCCTCTCAGGGGCCTCGTGGAGAGCTCTTTAGGGGCATACAGTCGGGGCCCTGAAGAAGGAACCCTTTTCGTTGGGGAGGGGTCCCGTGTTCCTTAAGTGTTTCGCAGGTTGCCTCAGGTTCTCCTGGCTTTCGACGGGAAATCGAAGTTTGACCCATGGAAAAAAGGGACCTCGTTCCTTATTTAGGGTTCCTTAGGTCAACGCCCCGACTGTATGGTTGGCTTGGGGGGGGCCTCTCGGGGGTCTCTTTGGTGCGTCCTGGGTGCCTCTGGAAAGTCTCTTGGGGGCGCCCCCGGGGGTCACTGGGGGTCTCTCGGAGGCCATTACGTCACCGCGGCGGGAAAGGCTTGAGTTCTTGGTTTGCATTGGCCCTCTTGGGGCCCTCCTGGGCCCGTTTAGGGGCCCCTGGGGCCGTCTTGGGGCTCTCTTGGGCCGTCTTGGTACCCTCTTGGGGGGGCGTCTTGGGACAATCTTGGGGGCTCCTTGGGCCGCGTCGAGACGAAACAGGCGTGCATGTACGAAATGTACGTTTTCCCGTGGGAATGGGGCGGTTTTTACTTCTTGGCGCCTTCTGGGAGCAATATGGGACCGTCTTGGAGACCTCGTCGGCCGTCTGGAAGCCAACTTGGACCGTCGCGGGGTTACCCCGGGCCGCCGTCTCGACGCTCTCTTGGATTGTCTCGGCGCTCATTGGACCGTCCTGGGGCTCTTCGGAGGCTCCCGAGAGCCCCCGGGGTGGGTTGGCGAGCTCGTACCCCCCCGGGCCCCTTCCCCCCCCCAGCCCGCCCTTCTCTAGTCTCCTCCTTCTCCTCCTCCTCCTCCTCCTCCTCCTCCTCCTCCTCCTCCTCCTCCTCCTCCTTGGGCCCCAGAGGAGGGGCAAGGGGGGCGGCCAGGACAGCCAGTCACCTCACGCGCCATTTCCTCCCCTGCACGCGGGGGCCCGCGGAATTTTTCGTTGCCACAGTAGGGATACGGCCCCCGCGACAGGCCCGTGCGAGCGAGCGCAGTGGGGCCCCGCGAAGGCGCGGCCCCTGAGCTGAGGATGCTGCCTCGCCCCAGAACATTCAAGCATCCTCCTCGTCATCGCCGCACTCCCCCACCCAGACTCGAAGAGGAACAAAAGTCAGACGCATAAATTTTTGGCGCTCCGCGCGGATTTCTTGGATCCACGCTGGGCCCCCCCCTTCGGCGGCGCCCCGGGCGCGCTCCGCGCGCCAGGGAGGGGGGTCCAGCGCAGATCCAAGAAATCTGCGCGGGGAGCCAAAAGTTTATGTCTGTGCCGTTTTTTCCTTCGACTGGCCTCCGACGACGTGCTCTTGTTCTGTCGCAGCGCTGCGCCGTCACACCGGCCTCCGGAGGCCCTCGTCTCTAGGCCTCTTGGATGGGGTCGGAGTAGATGGGGTCGGAGGATCGCGCCGCATCGCCGATGCATCGACGATGCGGCTCGATGCGGAGCCCGACGCCGACGTCGCCGATACATCGCCGACGTCGACGCCTGATCGCCAGTGCATTGCCGGAGCATCGCCGATGCATCGCCGATGTATCGTCGATGTATCGGCGATGCGGCGCGGTCCTCCGACCCCATCTACTCCGACCCCATCTAGGAGGCCTCTATCGTCGGCCCCTGGAGGCCATCAAGAACGGAGTCGGGACGCAAAATTGTCCCACGAGAAGTGGTCGGGAGTTCTGGGGCCGCGGATCGGCAAGAAAGCGAGATGCCTGGGCCCCCCAGCGCATCAGGTGGATTCTGAATCCTGCGGCCGCACAGCACAGTCGCTCTTCCTCTTCCCTCCGCCTGCCCGCCCGTGCGTTCCCTCCCTCCTTCCTCCTCCGGCGTCTTTGTGCTCGCCTTATGTCGGGCGTGTCCCCCTACAGGGGGACCTTCGACGAAAAATAAAAAAATACCCCAAAATACCCCCAAAACGGTCAAACAATACCCACAAAATAGTCCCCAAACTATTTTTAGATTATGTTTGGACTATGTTTGGGGTAGTTCTTTCGTCGAAAATCCCCCTGTAGGGGGACAGGCCCGACTTAAGGTTCGCCCTTCCCGCCTGAGCCGACTCCACCTGAGTGATGGAAGAAAGCGGGGTCAACTGCACCGACATTGGCGCGCAAGCTACCCGTACGAGGTAGCGCACGAGCGCTTTGGTCTTCAATGTAGCGTCCGCGCTGGCCGCCCGCATAAGCCATGCCATCTCTCGCGCAGGACCCGCTTGGTCTCGTCGCTCACGTGGCGCTGCCTTTCCAGGCGTGGGGGGGCCACTCTGCACGCGAAGAGCAGGGCTGGACCTAAACGCCGTTTTGCTGGGCTTCGGCTGCGTTTCGTGTCTCGTTTTGGCAGGGAGGTACAGGACAACAGGCAGAGCAAAACGAAAACAAAACGAAAAGCAACGTTTAGGTCCAGCCCTGCTCTGCAACCGAAGAGGTGCAGGCGACGGGACGCCGCGCCGCTCAAGTTGGCCCCCTTCGTCACGGCTGCTCGCGGTCTGGATCCGATGCGATCCCTTGCGGTGGGCGCTGGGAACATAGGTTGGGAGGGAGGACGGGGCGGGAGGAGGGAGGAACGGCTTCCTCCTCCTCCCCCTCATCCTCCTTCTCCACGTCCTCCTCCTAAATGCCTGAATGCCTGATGGCAGAAATGTCGTACTTACCTCCTGCTCCTCCTCCTCCTCCTCATCATCTTCATCATCATCAGCATCAGCATCAGCAGCATCAGCATCATCATCATCATCATCATCATCATCATCATCATCATCATCATCATCATCATCAGTATCATCATCATCATCAGCATCATCATCATCATCATCATCATCATCATCATCAGCATTATCATCGTCATCATCATCATCAGCATCATCATCAGCAGCAGCATCCACCTCGCCTCCTCCTCCTCCTCCTCCTCCTTCTGCTCCTCCTCATCCTCCTCCTCCTCTTCCTCCTCCTCCTCCCAGGCCCTGGCCCAGGACAGGCTTGCAGCGGCCTCCTGTTTCTCGTCCCCCCGCAGGACACACTCTCGCCTGCGTGCTGCTCCCACCCACCGATGTGGGCCTCTCTTCTCCAGACAGTGTTGTACAACCCTCTTTCCATGACCGACTCATGGCGGGCGTTTGCCATCTCCTCGCGCCTCAGTTTCGCTGACATCGTGATGCTTCCAGGTACACAAAGAGGCGGCGACCAGAAGATGGCGCGACCATCCGCAAGTGCGGCAAGCACTGGGAGATCGAGTACGGGTGGCAGAAGGGCCGCCTGACGAACAAAAGTGCAGGATGTTCTCTCATGCTACGATGCCGTGCCTTCAGGCGTTCACACATTCATCGGATCTATGAACCCCCGACCGCCCTCGCTGGAAGGGCAGGGGGTGTCAGATTGCGTTCTTCTACTTTCGACATTGCCGCCTTTTGTTCTATACTATCCACCGCAACAACGACACCAGATCGACCACTGGAAGACTACAGTGACTCGCCTCACGGAGTGGTTGCATGCCACAATCCAGCAGCTCCCGCGTCGCTGTCTGGTGATCGTCGGGACGGACGCCAACTGCGAATTCGGCAAGACCTCCAGTGGCAATGGATCATACCAGTACACGGCCGACGGTATCCATGTGGGATCACACAACACGGCGGCCGAGAATTTCACATCAGCGGAATGGTGGCGCCTACTTCAGATGGAAGGATTGACAGTGGTCGACTCACACTTTCCAACAGGGCCAACCTATTTTGGGCAAGAGGCTGGCCATCGATCCCACCCCGACCACTTCTTCGCCCCACGGGATACCATAGATGCGACACTCTCCTGCTGCTCACTCATGGGGGCTACGCGCGACCCCCAGCTCATCCCGCACGCCGACCCGAAGGATCACGCTCCCATGCTCTGGCGCCTGAAGTACCGCCTCCACTACCAGGACGACCGCCGCACCGAGGGGGGACCGCGACCTCATCGGGGAACTGGAACGCCTCTGCGAGAACACAGCGGCCGTGTGGCGCGGCACTTCTAGACAGGACGACCCCTCCGAGGCGTGGCAGTCTCTAGTCTCTGACGTTCGGGAGGCCGCCTTGTCCCTTTTCCAGCGTGGTGCACTACCTGGCCCGACCACCGAGTACGTCCAACAACGACATGTGCCCCTCGAGCGCCGACGCGATCTCAGCAGGCAACGCAGGACGAAGACCGACAGGCTCGCCATCAGAGCCTGCGACCGTGAGATCAAGCGCATCAAACGCAGACTAGACACTCAGCACGTCGAGCAGTTACTTCGGGACGCCACCGCAGCTGCGGAGCGCGGGCGCACTACGGCAGTCTGGAAGCTTGCGTACCAGATTGGCGGCAGATGCCACGGCGTGGGGAATCGTTTCGATACGAATCCGCACTACCTCCCCTCTCTGGACGAGTGGGCGACGACACTACTGGCGGGGGCGGCGGAAGGAGGCTTTTCGGCAGTGCAGGTTCCTGAGCCTGAATTTCCAGCGGAGATCGCCCTGGCGCTGCGAGAGCAGAACGACCCAGACGGCACGTGGAAGGACCTACGTGGCCATCCCGCCGCGACTGCCCACGACGACTGGACTGACACGCCGAGGTGCCTTCGACATGCGGCCCGCAGGCGCTACGCCCCGCCCCATTCCGCGCCCACAGAGCTCTGGTGCGCCATCCTCAGGGCGGCCAGCATCGAGGCGCGAGGGGACCCGACAGGTGTCCCCGATGTCAGAGATCGACCAGACCGACCAAGTCGAGTACCGCACGTACACTGCCCGCGCCGGGCGGAGCGCCTGGGCGCTCTCTTTCGTCAGATCCGCACCGCCTGCCGCACGCCGTCCTGGTGGCACTGGTCGCGGACTATTCAACTTCCCACAGGCATTGATAAGGTGGGGACGCGGGCGATGCGTCTCATCCACTGCTACTGCCCTTTCGGCAAGGCTTGGTACCGTGGGATTTTCATCGGGCGCCGCCGTCCGCCGCTTCCTCATCGCTCTCATGGGCGCGCCCGTCATCGATCGAGGCAGGGCGCGCAGTTGGTCTCTATGCTTCATACTTGGAGGCTACGCCGTCTTCGGGTCAACCACCTCCAGCTCAAGAAGGACACGACCAACGCCTTTGTCCCCACGTCCCACGACGTCTTGGAAGAGGTGGTGGGCCAGATCATTCCAGGTATGCAGGACCAGCTGTTCCTCAAGCAGCGCCACACCGAGGCGGTCATGGAGGTGCGAGCGGGTGACGCTCGAGGCTTCTATGTGCCCAGGCATGGCGCAGGCATGGGCGATGGCGACGCCTGCGAACTTTTTGTCTTATGATTTGTGCGACTTTTGGAGGATTGGAACCGTGAGCTCCCCATCACCAGCGCGGACTCCTTTCACCTCCAGGACGGCTCCACAGTCCCGCTGATGGAGGCCGCCACCCTCATTTCCTGCCCGTGCTCGGGGCAGCTAGTGGATTTGTCATTACGCGATTATGCAGATGATGTTTCGCAGACGCTACCAGTGCCAGATAACAATCCTTTTCGCGCCGCGGAGGTGGCCAAGCAGTCCTCCAACCTTTTGGCGGCCAAGCTCAGAGCCCATGGCGGCTTCACACAGAATGCATCCAAGGAGCTCATTCTGCCTGTATTCGCGGGCCCTGGAGGGTACACGGCCACCCGTGCCGTCCTTTCGGGATTCGTTTCTTCCCATGGGCAGCCCAAGGCCCAGGCGGCCTACCTCGGAGGTCTGGAGCAGCTCACTGGAGGCGCGGGGGCGGAGGTTCGAGCCAGGATTGATGCGGCAAGGTCGCTCTTCAGGGAGTTGCTAGACGTATAGACGTCGAGGGGGTAGAGCAGATTCGAGTTCCACGCGCCTGGCAGGTCCACAAGCGCCTGCGCATCGCCGACGCTCGCACCGAGCTCCTCGCACGCAGGCTCAGGTACTGGCAACAACTCGCCAAGTACCCCGCGTCTTCTGTGCAAGCGGTCGCCGCGCTGCTTTGGGAACTCTGAGGCGTTGCAGGAGGCGCATGTATTCACCGAGTCGGGATGGATAGACAAAAAAACGCGAACCTGTGGGCCCTCCAAATGCAGAAAGACATCCTCACGCTCAGGCTCCTCCCCAAGGGCAAGCTCTTCTTGGACCAGGGTCACTCGACCAGGGACATCTTTACTCAGTATAGGGTTGCGGCTTTCTTCGCTAGTCTGGACCCCGCTGGGCTCCGCAAGGCGCACTGGGACCAGGCCTCCCCTCGCGGTGCCTCCGCAGGACCTCTCGGCCCCAGAGGCCCCGCCAGTTCCCGAACCACATCAGGAATATGGGTGTGAATTACCTCTTGAAAACGGGGAACCCTGCAATTGCGTGTTTGTCCCCAAGGCGGCTCTCAAGGCCCATCAATGTCATCATCCTGCTCATAGGTGCCGTGTGCCTATCCATCAGTTGGTCGTCACTAACCAGTGTTTCTACTGCTCCTCGACCTTCTCCTCGGACGCCCTTGCGAAGCGACGCATCGTGCAGTCGCAGAAAATGAAACGGTGCATCGCCGACTACAGCCCCTACTCGCCCGCCCTGAGAGCCCCCGAGGTTTTGTTCTGCCCAGTCTGCTTAGATCCCGAAGTCGCGCATCCAGCCCATCGCACGAGGCTCCTCCGTGCCGACGCCGCCAGGGCTCAAGGCGAGTTCCCGAGTTTGGAGGCCCTCCAGCGCCACATCAGAGAGGTCCACGCCCCCCCCCCCGCCCCCCCCCCCCGCCCCTGAGATCCACTTCGACGTCGAACCTCGCGGGGCGTGCGCTGAGCATTGGGACCGAAGAACGACAGCGAGAGCTCAGAGGACGCCAGCGCGGAGAGGGAGATCGCACCCGCAGCAACGAGCGAGGAGCGCCCCGTCGCTCACGGAGAGGAGGAGGCCAAGGGGCGGAGCCAACACAGGCACCAGCAGCCGCCGCAGCAGCCGCGGCTGGGTCAGCCCCCATGGTCTGGGACGCCACCGACACACACTTCGGGTTGGCCCGTCAGGATGTCGCCAGCTTGCAGCGCATGCCGATCGAGTGGGTCCAGGCCGTCGTGCCCGTCCTGATGCGGATGTCCCTCAGACACGAGCAGGGCTTGAACCAGCTCGAGGCCGCCAGCTACCGACGCGCGCAGATGCCCACCAAGCACGACGTGGTCCAATCGATGCAGCTGACCGCGAAGAACTACGGCACAGAGGCCGCCAGGATCAGGAAGGAGAAACGCGAGCAGCTGGAGTCGGGCCAGACGGTCGACGAGCTTGTAGCCCTGGGCATCCCCCACCCGCACGCGTGGATGGCGCTGGTGGGCGCCCTCGTCGCGCAGGGCGAAAAGATCGGTCAGCTGAACCTGGCGGCACTCACGCAGTATCAGCAGAAGGTCAGGCAGGAGCGCCCGACCAACAGCATCCTCGCAGACGACATGCGCCACTGTCGTATGCAAAGCACACACAATGGAGAGATGACGAAGATCTGGATCGCAGTGGACCCTCCGACGCTCGAGAACACGGCGGTCAGTTCTATGGTGCAGCTGGGGGGGGGGGTGCACAAGCATGGCACGCCCCCGAGGAGTCACAATGCCCGCCTGTTACAGCTGCACCTCGACCGGATGTGATTGTACCCAGGACGGACAGGGATGCTACCACCCCCTCGAGGCCGACGCGGGCTCACAGGATCCAGAGGACCTCGGCGAGTTTGCGACCTCGGGGATCCCAGAGAGTACCTCCTTCCCCGATCCAGACTACGACTCCGTCACTTTCCGCGCCCCCGACTCAGAGGAGGCCTGAGCCCCCAGTGAGCCCAGAGAGTCAAGAGTAGGTCAGAACAACCCCACCCCTTCGCCTGCGACTCCCCTCCCTCTTTCGACGATCCTGAGCCTCCTGGGCCTTCAGCGCTGAGCCCTCCGCGAAACTTTTTGGCGTCCCGTTTTGTGGGGCGCGGGGCCTCGGCGCCCAAGTTTTGTTCCCTTGGCGTCCTGGTTTTCCTCGCGGCTCCAGCGAGCCTGCCCGCTCGGACGTCCTTGGGGCCTGGGAGGTGTCTTTAACTTGTTTCTCTTTCCCGTTTTTACAGCGCCGCCCCTTCGGCCTGCCTGTCTTTAAAACGTGGCAACCCAGCCGTTGAGAGGGGGGGGGTGGGAGCTTTGGTGCCTTCGAGGCCACGCGCGGCCTTGTTACGAGCCGCGGCGCACTCTAGAGAGGAGTCCAGCGAAGGCCAGCGCTTCGAACTGTTGCTAGATGCTGGCACCTCTCTGTAGAGCTTCACACACACACACACACACACTCCTCCTCCCGTGCGACGGGGCGCCACCAACCAGCTTATTGCTTGGCCCAGGCCAGTAGATCCCCGATGCGACGCTCGAAACATCCTCCAGAGCCGCCAGAACTCACATATTCCTGAGTGGCCCCCGTCCGATCTTGCCCCAGTCCTGACTTCATCTTCGCTCGGGCGCGATCTGACCCGTTTGCCCCCCGTTTTGTCGCTAGTGTCGCACGAGGGGCCCTGGAGAGGTCACCGGCTGGGCCGTCAGAAGGCGCATCTTCGGCAGAGGTGTTGAGGGCGCCTGGCTGGGCTTCAGTCGGGCACGTCCTTCTAAAGGGGGAATGTTCAACAATAGCCAGAAATAGTCTGGAGACTGTTTTTCCATTATTTTTGGCTATTTTTGAGCATCTTTGGTTTTACATGTTCCGCTCAATGTCCGCCTGTAGGGGGACGTGCCCGACCGAAGATTGGGCGTGGGCCCTCCTCGCCCTTCCGCGGGCGTCCACGGCCCGCAGTCGCTCGGGCTGGAGGGTCAGGGCCCCCGCCCCCCGGGAGCCGTGAGACGATCGTGGCAGGAGGTCCGTCGCTGCTTGTCAGTCGGAGGTGGATAGACCTCCTACCCCGAAGGTGCGTCACCCCCGTGGTCGGAGGGCACCAACTATACACCTACACCGATCCAGCCCAGGCCGATCCTAGGCCCAGGATCGGTGTATATGCATTCTGCCCATGGCAGGAGGGCGTATACACCGATCCTGGGCCCAGGTTGATCCTGGCCAGGATCGGTGTTGGTGTATAGTTGGTGCCTTCCTACGTGGGCTTGGAGACCCCCCCACCCGGCGAAGACGCCCCGCGTGAAAGAGCGGCAGCGCCCAGGGCTCGAGGTCGTCGGGGGCCCGAGGGCCCTCCTGCCTCGGGCGTCCGAGGTCCGGACTCCTCCTCCTCTCCTCCTCCTCCTCCTCCTCCTCCTCCTCCTCCTCCTCCTCCTCCTCATCCTCCTCCTCCTCCTCCTCCTCCTCCTCCCTCCTCCTCCTCCTCCTCCTCCTCCCCTCCTCCTCCTCCCTCCTCCCTCCTCCCTCCTCCTCCTCCCTCCTCCTCCTCCCTCCTCCTCCTCCCTGCTCCCAGGGGGCGGCCACGATCGGGGGTGGATAGACCTCCTGCCCTGACACGTCGACGGAGGAATTGGCCGTTTTCGGTTCGCGAGAGGGCGTCGCGGCCGTCCTTTTTGCGAGTCCAGGTCCGTCGGTTTCGGTCCCAGGCCGTTTTCGCTGAGGGGGGAAAGAAAGAGAGGTTTGTCCGCCGCCGAGGTAAGTCGGGCGTGTCCCTCTACAGGAGTCAAAAATATCCAAAAGATATTCAGGGGACGATTTTCTGCGTATTGTTGATGATTTGTTTGATTATTGTTTTGCCTTTTTTATTCTTCGTCCAAAATCCGCCTGTAGGCAGACATGCCCGACCAAACGCTATTTCCGGCCTCTGGGAGCCCTCAGCGGGCCTCTGGCCCGTCAAGCAGCGCCTCGGGTCGAAAAGCAGGTCCCGGAGGAAGGGTCGAGACCTTTGGGCATGGACGCTATGACAAAATCATGGCGTCGCGGGCCTGTCAGGCAGGCCTCGAATCGAGATAAATCGGTCCAGAGCGTTGCGGAACGCTCTCAGAGCGTTCCGGAACGCTCTGAAACGGCCGCGGCGCCCGATAGATACATCCTCCAAACCCGCCGATCCCCAGGGATCTCCGCTTTGCATCGGTCCGATGTTGCTTCGATGCTGCCTTCGTCTGAGCCTGGGGAGCCCTCAGTCCCTCCCGGCAGCAGGAAGGGGTCGTGTCAAACGACGCGAAGAACGGGACAAAATCGGATCGGGATAACTCGAAATCTCTGAGAATCGGCGGGTTTGGAGGATGTATTGGGCGCCGCGGCCGCTCTCAGAGCGTTCCGGAACGCTCTGAGAGCGCTCCAGAACGCTCTGGAGCGATTTATCCCGATGCTAGCCCTGTTTTATCGTGGGCTCCTGTCCCCCCTCCCTGCCCCTTCCCCTGCCGCCCCCGCCCTCGCTCGTCCCTCGCTCCTCGGAGTTGGCTGGGGGCCGGAGGTGGCCCAGCACCTGGTGCCGGCGAGCAGGGAGGGCGTGAGCGAGGCTCGAGGTGCTGAGTTCGATCAGATTTTGTACTGTTGTCGGCCTCTGAACACCTTTGTCGGGCCCTGGGACCGTGGAAAAGGGATCCCTCCTATAAGAAACTGCACCATCTGGACCCCGGAATTGGTCCAGGGACGGAGTTTGCGCGAGCAGGGAGGGCGTGGTCGAGGTTCGAGGTTCTGAGTTCGATCCGATGTTGTGTACTTTTGTCGGCCTTTGGAAACATGTTTCGGGCCCTGGGACCGTGAAAAAGGGATCCCTCCTATAAAAAACTGCTCCATCTGGACCCCGGGAGTGGTCCAGGGACAGGTTTTGAGCGGATTTGCTCCCCTCCCCCCGCCTAGACAGAGACTGTCAGGGCCTATCCAGCTCAGACCCCTTGGCCGCCGCCAGCTCCCTCTCCTCCCTCCTCCCACCGCATTGTTCCGAAGTGCAGATGGCTTCGAGAGTGGGGCCCCCGCCCCACGTTTCCTCACCCGAGGCAAGCCAAAATGCTGCAGCACAGACTCAACACGCGCAGATCACAGACAGGCCCAGAGCTGGGCCTCCATTACTTCAGAGGTCATCCAGAGGGGGCCCGCAAGGGCCGCAAGCAACTACTCAACCACTACGATCAGCACGAAGTCTGGTGGTGCCTGACAATCTCAGGTTGGCTCCTGGGCCGCCTGGGAGGCCGGGGCGTGCCCGGCGGCTGACGACTCGGAGCGGCGGGGGTGACGATCTGGGCCTGCTGCGGGGCCCCCTCTAGCATTAAGTCGGGCCTGTCCCCCTACAGGGAGATTTTCGACGAAACATAAGAAATACCCCACAAATATTAAGAAAATAGGCCAAAAATAGTCTGGGGACTGTTTTTGGGGTATTGTTTGACCTTTTGGGTGCATTTTTGGTGTACTTTTTTATTGTTCGTCGAAAATCCCCCTGTAAGGGGACAGGCCCGACATAACCCTAGCTAGCGTTATGATGTTCCAACCTACCTTAGCCTTGACTACCAGAAAGAACTTCGAGCACCAACAAAGCACCGAAGCTTGAGGGTTTTCACGTGTCGGGCCCCGCCGGGAGGCGATACGCGTTCCGCACTGCTTCGATACGTTTCTGGGTGCTTGGAGGGATTTCTGGGATGTGGCTCTCAAGTACGATGGGAACAGCATAACCCTATCGAACCCTGGCTCCCCCAAGGCTCTCCCATGCGCTCCTCGGCGGGGGGACGTCGCGGGCTGACGAGTTAGCATGGTGATCGCCGTGGGCCGAAGGCCGACAGTCCCGCCTCATTTTTCCTGCCTCCTCCGCGCCTCTTCCAGAGGCGCCCAGGGTGCCAAGAGGGTGGCGGCGTCCCGTGGCGGCGATGCCCTCGTCGTCGTCGGCGGCGGCGGCGTCGTCATCGTCGCCAGCTTCTCCCCCGCACCTGCTCCTCCTCCTCCTCCCCCTCCTCCTCCTCCTCCTCCTCCTCCTCCTCCTCCTCCTGCTCCTCCTCTTCCTCCTGCTCCTGCTCCTACTCCTACTCCTACTCTTCCACCGCCCGATTGATATGTGAAAACAGATGTTGTCTTGGAAATCCAGTCAGGGGCCGCTAAGGGTTCTTCCAGTTTACAGGCCAGCATGGCGATGTTTCGAACATTTAACGCGACAGAACTCGCAACCCGCCCGCCCGGGTTTTGCGTTGCATCACTTTTGCGGACAAACCGTATGTCAAATGGGAAATGCTAGTTGTGGTCGCTATGGAGTCACATTTGTTCGCTTCCAGGCCAACATGGCGACCCTCCCCAACGAAGGGACGCAGTTTTTTCCCCAGGCCGGCATGTCCACTTTTATTAGTGACGACAACCCAGAAAACCCAATGCGTGCGCGCGGGAAGTTTTACATTGCAACAAAGGTAAACATACACTTGAACAAATGGTAAGTCAATAAACAACAATAAAAGGAAATAGACACCATACTCATAACCGCTAAGAGCTTTGTTTAGTCTGGCCAGCATGGCGACTCTTCTGTTGTCCAAAATAGAAACACGCACCAGCAATTCGGAAATACAATCGTTCACCGCAAAGGATCCATTGAATATTCCAGACCAGCATGGCGACTCCTCTGTTGTCCAGAAGGAGAGCATGCACCAGACCCCGGGTTAACTTGGAAATCCATTTGTTCACCGCTAGGAATTCATTTTATGCTCCAGGCCAGCACGCTGGCTCCCTCATTGCCCATTCGAGAGAATATATACAGCATCGCATGTTCAATTGGAAATCAAGTCGGCCACCGCTAAAGGTTCACTTCAGTCCCCTGGTTGGCAAATTAACAGAACCCCCCAGCGCGCGCGGCTGCGCGCCGCGGCGCGAGCGCGCGCGGAGCGATGCATTCATTCTCCATTGTGGAAAACGTGCACCAGTGCCCATGTTAACTTGGAAATCGATTCGGTCACCGCTGCCGGTTCACAATGGTTTCCAGGCCACCACGATGGGGGGCGCGGCGCATCCCCCCGCAATGTTGACTCACCTATGCTCGGGCGCGGCGGGGCAAAAGCGGGGGCGCGGCGCGCGCCCCGCCCCCCCCCCCCCCCTGCAACGAGGGCTCATTGACGACAGGCCCGACGACGCAGGCGAACGGGAGCGCGGCGCGCGCCCCCGACTTGCTGGCCTACTGATGCTAGGGCGCGACGACGCAGCAGAGGGGGCGCGGCGCGCCCTGCGCCAGAGCTGGCTTCTTGATGATGGGGCGCGACGAAGCATGCGCAGGGGGGAGCGGCGCCCCCCCCCCCCCCTCCACCCTGCAATGCTGGCGCGTCAGTGGTAGGGTTCGACGACGTAGTCGGATGAGGGCGCGACGCGCCCTCCTGCATGGTGGCCTACTCCTGCTGGGGCGCGGCGATGCAACGCGGCGCGCCACCATGCAATGCTGGCCCCCGAGTGTAGGGCGCGACAAGGCAGGCGGAAGTGCGGGGGCCGCGCGCCTCCACAGCAACGCTGGCCTTCTCCTGCTCAGACGCGGCGAGGACAGAAGGGCGGCGCGGCGCGCGCCCTTGCGGCCCCAGCGAATTCATGGTTGGGCGCGACGAAGCATGCGGAGGGGGGCGCGGCGCGCCCCCCTGCGATGTTGGTCGATGGCGCAGCATTGCAAAGAGGGCGCGCAGCGCGCCCCGTCTGCGACGCTCGCTTATCCATAGTCGGACGCGACGAAGCAGGTTGGGAGGGGCGCGACGCGCCCCCGTGCAATGTTGGCTTACCCCTGCCAGGACGCGGCGAGGCAAAGCAAGGTGCGCAGCGCGCCCCTCCTTGAAATGTTGGCCCACTAATGACAGGGGGGCGTCGGAGCAGGCCCAGGAGGGCGGGGCGCGCACCCTTGCCGCGCCCCCGCTAGGACGCGGCGAGGCAAACGAGGCGGCGCGGCGCGCCCCCCACGGCAATGCCTGCTTGTCAACGGCTGGGCGCGATGAGGCAGGCGGAGGGGGGCGCGGCGCGCCGCCTTGCAATGCTGGCCTCTTCTGCTCGGGCGCGGCGAGGGCGCGGGGGCGGCGCGGCGCGCGCCGTTCCAGCGCCGGCTTATTTGCGGCAGGGAGCGACGAAGCAGGCGGGGGGGCGAGGCGCGCCCCCCGCGGCAATACCGGCGCATGATTAGCGGAGTGCGACGACATCGGCGGACGGGCAGCGCGCCCGTTTGTAATGCTGGCGCAGTCCTGATGGGGCGCGGCGAGGCAGAAGGCGGGCCGCGGCGCGCCCCTCCTCCCTTTCGCAATGCTGACGCATTGCAGGTAGGACGCGGCGAAGCAGCCCGGCGCGGGCGCGGCGCGCTTCCCCGCAATGCTGGCATACATTTGCTGGGGCGCAGCGGGGCCAAAGGGCGGCGCAGCGACCCCCCGCCCCTCCCCCGCCTTGCAGCGCTGGGAGCGCGGCGCGGCCCCCTGAAACGCCGGCATGGCCCGCGAATGCCAAGGCGCGACGACGCAAGCGGATGGGAGCGCGGCGCGCCCCCCTTGCAATGCGAGCCTGCCGCTCGCTGGGACGCAGGGACGCAGGCGGGGAGGGCGCCCTGCAAAACAGCTCATTAGGGATTGGGCGCGACGAAGCAAGCGGAAAGGGGGCCTGGCGAGCCCCCCCTGCAATGCTGGCCTGCTCTTGATAGGACTAGGCTAGGAAAATGAGCGGGCGCGGCGCGCCGCGCGCCCCCTCCCCCCCCCTGCAACGCCGGCTCATTGACGGCCGGGCGCGACGAAGCAGGCGACGGGGGGGTGCGCACGCAGGCGGAGGGGCGCGCCCCCCCTCTGCAACGTTGGCTTGTTGATGATAGGGCGCGACGAAGCGGGCAGAGGGGCGGCGCGGCGCGCCCCCCTTGCAGCGTTGGCCCATTCATTCTGGAACGCAGCGGGGTAAGGCACGGCGCGCGCCCCCCCCCCCCCCCTTCCCGCAATGCTGGCGCTTTAACGGAAGGCCGCGACGAAGCAGGTGGAAGGGGGGCACGGCGCGCGCGGCGCGCCCCCCTGCAATTTTGGCCCATCCTGCTAGGACGCTGCGATGCGAAAGGAGTGGCGCGGCGCGCCCCCCTGCAACGCTGGCCCGCCAAGTGCAGGGCGCGAAGAAGCAGGCGGGAACGGGCGCGGCGCGCCCCTTTGCAACCCTGGCCTGGCCCTGCTGGGGCGCGGCGACGCAAGGGAGGGGGCGCGCCGAGCCCCCCTGCACGGCGCGGGCACGGCATGCGAAACTGATCCTTTCTGGCGCCTCGCTCCAACAGGTGCCTACATTGCATCTAGGTATTCGCTGGCAGGACATTAGCAGCCGGGCGTCTATCTGGGTCTAGGGGCCGCGGGTATAGTCTGAAGGGAAGATATCATGCGTTGTCGGCGTCGGGGCCATTGCCAGATTTGCGCCTTCGACGGGGGCTCGGAATTCGGGGGGCCCCAGCGCGTCCGAAGCTAGTTCCCTCAAGAGGTGGGAGCTTGGGACAGTGGAGCTCACAAGTCCATCCCCCATGCCAGAAACGACGGCGACGCCCGCTCGGCGGGCAGGGAGGCGGCGGCGGCGGCGCCGGAGGAACCTGCGCGCAAGAGGGCGGCCGCGGCCTCTCAGGCGGCGGCGGGAGGAGGAGACTGAGGCAACAACGGAGGCGGGCGCCAGCCTCGGCGAGGAAGCCAGCGCCGGCAGGACCTCGACAGTCTCATGGAGGCGGTGGGCAAACTAGTGTTGGCGAATCCGGCGGACTCGCGTATGCTCCCAGGCGCGCCACCCGCCCCTTTTTTGGTGCCGCTCGAGGTCGATGTCGCCCAGGTGCTGCTAGAGCCGGGCCAACGGTGCAACGCAGAGGAGAGGCTCAGGCGCGGGCCAAACAGAGGAAGGAGGCTCAGAGACGTCCACTCCGCCACCACCACCAAATCCTCAAGGACTACCTCACCTCGTGCTCTTCGGGGTGGCCCTTCACGCCATGATGTCCGGACATCGAGGAGGGCCGGGACGGGGGGGGCCAACATCAAGATACTCGAGGAGCTCTGGGGGCAGCAGATGTCCAAGGAGCTGGGGGACCAGACTGCAGCAGAAGAGCGCGAAGCGATGAAAGTCAAGCGTGCGAAAAAGATCGGTGATCGCCAGAGGCAGTGCAAGTGCAGTCCATGGCAGAGAATACCCCAGTTGCGTCGGCGTTCGACACCCTCTTTCGGAAGCATCAGGGGGAGAACGGCGGCAAAAATGTGATGCGGGGTGCGCCGATGGGGGCCCCTGGAGCGCGAGGTGCAGACACTCTCCTGTCGTAAGAAGCGGCGGCCTTCGTGACGAGTGAGAGGTTCAGCGAGCTCTGGGGGGACCCCTAGTAGAGCACCGTCGCGATCCTCGGTCGAAGGGTCGGGGGCGCCAAGGTCGGGGGAGGTCGTGCTTTCTGGGCGGCGGCCTCTGGCTGCGTGCCTCATAGAGGCACGCTGGAGTCCCAACTCTTGCACCGTACAAGTTTGTTGTTGGGCAGCTGCGCAGGAGCGTTGTGTAGTCTTTCTGGCAGTTTAGATCGCGCTGTTGGATTTATCCTGTTAAGGCTGAGGTTGCACAGCTTCTGTTGGTAATCATTCGCTCCCAATGGCTCTACGGTCTCACCGACCCTCGACCTCCGAGGCCTGCGGCATATCATCCTCCTCGTGCTGCTGCTGCTGCTGCTGCTGCTGCTGCTGCTCCTCCTCCTCCTCCTCCTCCTCCTCCTCCTCCTCCTCCTCCTCCTCCTCCTCCTCCTCCTCCTCCTCCTCCTCCTCCTCCTCCCCCCCTCCCCCTCCTCTTGAACTGTCCTCCCGCGCCCTCCTCGTCGCCGCAGGTCCGGGTCCGCTGGGGCGCGGCAGAAACCCAAGCTCTTCGGCGCCGGCTCCTGGCTGCAAAGGAGGAGCAGCAGGGAGGCCGCCCCAGACGGCGAAGGCGACCAGGAGCTGCAGGGGGCGAGAGGGAAAAGGAGGAGGAGGAGGAGGAGGAGGAGGAGGAGGAGGAGGAGGAGGAGGAGGAGGAGGAGGAGGAGGAGGAGGAGGAGGAGGAGGAGGAGGAGGAGGAGGGAGGGGGGAGAGGGGGAGGGGGAGGAGGACAAGCTAGGTGCGCTCGCGTCATATCTGACGTCCTACCCCTCCCTCCCATCCCTTACCATGGCGCTGATTTTCTCTATCCGCGGACGCGTGTCGTAGCGGACCTGTGGCTCCGCGCGCGCGTGCGTAGTGGGTGGTGGTGCGCGTGCGTGCGTGAGTGCGTGTGTGCGTGGGTGGTGCTGGTGCTGGTGTGGTGCTGTGGTGCTGGTGCTGGTGCTGGTGCTGGTGCTGGTGCTGGTGCTGGTGCTGGTGCTGGTGCTGTGCTGGTGCTGGTGCTGGTGCTGGTGCTGTGTGTGTGGTGGTGTGGTGCTGGTGCTGGTTGGTGGTGGTGGTGTGTGTGTGCGTGTGTGCGCGTGTGCTGTGGCATGGCACGGGAAATGACGCCAGCGCTGCAGCGGGAGCACGAGTCGAAACGGGCGGAAGCGCGGAAATGAGGCCAGCGCTGCAGCGGGAGCACGATTCGGAACGAGCGGAAGCACGGAAATGAGGCCAGCGCTGCAGCGGGAGCACGATTCGGAACGAGCGGGGCCCGAAAATGAGGCCGGCGCCTCAGCGAGAGCAGCATTTTGAAAAAAAGCAGGCGAAAACCCAACTCCCGGGAATCTTGTGTGTAAAAAAGCAGGACGCGGGGGGGGTCGAATACTTTCAGGCCGCCTTCGGAGGAAGAGGGAGAGTAGTATTCATATTGAGTAATTGTGGAGGGAGGAGGGGGCGAGAGGGAGAAGGAAGAAGGTGAGTGGGAGGGGGGGAACCCGTGTAAACTCAGAGCGTGAGTTGCCTACCCCGCTTTCGCTTCCAGGCAAGACCAAGTCATACCACGCGCCTCCTCGTCAAGCGGCCTGACCAGTACAGGCCGTAGTTTGGCATCGCTTGGTATCTCTTGGCAGCGAGGGTGGTCAAAAGCGAGGTAGGCTTGTCTGCCCCCTATAAACCCAAAACGCATCAACGATGTCGAAACAGACCCTCTCTCCGAGCTCCCTTTTTGCCGGGCCCCTAGAAGCAAAACCTGTCATGGCGGCAGGTGGGCCCGTACAGGAAAGCCGTCTTAGCATTCCCGCCCGTGCCGAACCCACATTCCTGGGACTTCAACGCCGCGGACCAAAGCGACGGTTGTGTTCTGTCAGTCCTAAACCGTCCCAGAACATCATTCCCGGGGACTTCTTAGCACCGCGAGTCAACGTTCGAGTTGCGTCGTCCTCACAGTCCGAAACCGCATCAGAGCAACACTACTCCTGGGCTCCAACCATACGAACACTTGAAACGGCTGCAACGTTGTAGAACGAATGCGCGCGGCGCTAAAGCGAGAACCTTGAACAGGACCCGCCCTCCATGCTTGAGGTTGTTGCAAACTTTTAAACGAATGCGCGCTGCGTTACGGCGAGAGCCGCATTTTGAAAGGGGCCCGCCCTCCATCCGTGAACTCGATGCAGACTTTGAAGACGAGCGCGCGCGACGCTCAGGCGAGAGCCGCATTGTGACAAGGACGTGCCCTCCATCCGTGAAGGTGTTGCAGATTCCGAATTCCACTGCCGTAGTGAAGAAGTCGCAGGCGTCCCGCCAACACCTCTGGGCGCGCGACAGGGAGGAGTTATTTCTAAGGCGAGTGGATGGAGGAGGAGGACGACGAGGGCGAGGAGGAGGATGGAGAGGAGGCCATGTTGAAGCTCACCTAAGCTTCCCCCAGGCCTCAAAGATTGGCCTCAGGGGGACTCGTGAGCCCCAGTAGTCCCTTAGCGTGTAGGGATTGAGACTGTCCTGTGGGGCGCGCGCGGGGAGGAAGAGGAGGAAGAAGAGGAGAAGGAGGAGGAGGAGAGCTTGGAGGAGGAGGAGGAGGAGGAGGAAGTGGAGGAGGAGGAGGAGGACTAGTGTGAACCCAAGAGTCATCAACGATATTGAAATACACCATCCCTCCAAGATCCCTTTTCGTAGCCCCCATGCACGGGGTATTTTCGACTGAGGGAAGTGCCCCGTTGAGGGAGAACCGTATGAACATGTTGAAGCGTACCAGAACACCATTATCAGGATTTCCACGCCACGAGTAAGCTTGACTGTTACGTCGTGGCGATCTTGCTTAAACAGGAAAGGCAATGAAATGCTGACAAATGTTTAAGCACGACTGTGCTCGGCGCTAAGGCCAGAGCCACAGTTTGAAACGAACCGCCTTCAATCCGTAAAACTCGTGCATATGGTTCAACCGAAATTGCGCGGCGCTAAGTCGATAGCCACCTTGTTAAAATGAGCCGCCCCCAATATGTGAAACGATAGCAAAGGTTTTAAGATAATGTGCGCGGCGCTGGGGCGAGAGCCACAGCTTGAAACCACACGCCCTCAACCCGCGAGACTCTTGCAATGTGTGTTGAAGAATGCGCGGAGCTAAGGCGAGAGTGACATGTTGAAAACCACCTGCCCTCAATCCGTGAATAAGACGAATCTGCGCAGCGCTAAGGCGAGAGCCACACTTTGAAAATGGCCCGCCCTCAATCCGTGAAACGTCTGTCAACTTTTATGCATCAGGGTCATCAATTGCGAGGAAGTCTCAGGCGAAACGCCCGGCCCGCCCTTTCGTTCTGCTTTTGGGTGCGACAGGGAGGAGTCGGTCATACGGAAAAGGGATCAAAGACGAGGAGGAGGAAGAAGAAGAGGAGGGGGAGGACAAGGAATAGGAGGAGGGGGAGGAGGAGGGGAGGCGGAGGAGGAGGAGGGAGGAGGAGGAGGAGGAGGAGGAGAGGAGGAGGAGGAGGAGGAGGAGGGGGAGAAGCGGAAGGGGGGGGAGGGGAGGACGGGGGGGGGGGAAGAGGAGGGAGGAGGGGAGGGCGGGAGTAGTGGGAGGGGTCGGCAGGCAAGTGCGGAGCAGGCAGCAGCTCGTATGATCCTTGTGCGCTCATTCGGTCCCCTGGTCCGCGCGGCTCTGGTGGGGGAGGGGCACGGCAGTAGGTGCCGTGACCGCCCCATACGCGAAAAGGATGGAAGGGGGAGGGAGGAGGAGGAAGAGGAGGAGGAGGAGGAGGAGGAGGAGGAGGAGGAGGAGGAGGAAGGGTCATGGAGAACGAGGAGGTTGGGGAAGGCGGGAGGAAAGGAGGAGGAGGAGGAGGAGCACCTGGGTAGTAGTGTTTGTAGAAAGCTCTCAGCGGATCTGAAACATTCAGCCCAGGTGCCCCTTAGCGTCCAAACTCCTCCTCTTGCCTCTTGCCTGCCTGCGGAGGAAGGATCCAATGAGGGCCTGCGAAAAAGGGAGGAAGCGATGCCTTGCCGCCTCCATCAGGGGAGGTCTCTGCCACCACCGACGATGGTTCCATCCCACCGCCGAGGGCCTCAGCCGCAGGCGGCCTAGCCTTTCCCCATCAATCCTCCTGCTCCTTTTCCTCCTCCTCTTTTTCTTCTCCCTCTTCCTCGTCATCTCCCTCAGGCCAAGCCCTGAGACCTGGGGCGATGCCTTGATCTGTTCAACACGCGGTTCCCAGAAGTCCCGTCCCTGTCCCCAGTGCCTTTTTTTCCCAGCCGTTGTTTGACGGTCCCGGGGCTTGGCGAGGGCCCTGGGACGGAGGCCGACAACGGCCATAACCCAACCGTCGTGTTTTTTTTTTATTCTGACGAGAGCATGTTTGGGTGTCCTCCCTCCTTTTTTTACTTGCTTATTATCATGTGTCTGTTCCTTCACCTTGTGTTTGTCCTTCTCCTCCTCCTCATCCTCCTCCGTCCTCTTCGGCTCCCTCTCAGTGGGAGGTCGCTTTCGATGCACATGTTTGTTCCGTCTCGTAGCTCGGAGAAATGTGGGGTCCGATAGTTCTTGGCTTTTTTGCTTGCCCCTTCCTCCCCGTGCGCTGATGCCTGCTCCTCCTCCTCCTTCTCCTCCTGCTCCTCCTCCTGCTCATCCTCCTCCTCCTTCCTCCTCCTCCTCCTCCTCCTCCTCCTCCTCCTCCTCCTCCTCCTCCTCCTCCTCCTCCTCCTCCTCCTCCTCCTCCTCCTCCTCCTCCTCCTCCTCCCCCTGCGCTGCTGCTGCGCGATTCCGAGGACTTCGGCAGAACCGGGACGGAGTCCTCCGCCCCCTCGTTCGACGGGTTTCGCTCCCAGGAGCGCCGCCAGCGCTCCGCGCCGCCCCCCCGCACCCGGCGCAAGCAGTGGGCGGGCCGGCCGGAGGGACTCTCCGAGATCCGGGCGTGTTTTTTTTCTCACTCGGCCACGCGCAGAGAGTAGAGGAGGAGGAGGAGGAGGAGGAGGAGGAGGTAAGGACGACGAGGAGGAAGGAGGAGTAGGAGGAGGAGGAGGAGAGGGAGGAGGAGGGAGGAGGGAGGAGGGAGGAGGGGGCCCTTAACGCCCCCCCCAATTCCCAATCCCTTAACGCCCCCATTCTCTTGCCAGTCCTCCTCCTCTCTCCTGCTCCCTCCTCCCACCTCCTCCTCCTTCTCCTCCTCCCTTCTCCTCCTCCTTCCTCCTCCTCCTCCTCCTTCTCCCTCCTCCTCCTCCTCCTCCTCCTCCTCCTCCTCCTCCCTCCTCCTCCTCGTCTGTCTGTCTGCTTGTTCTTCGTCCCTCCACATCCCTTCTCCTCCCCCTCCCTCCTCCTCCCTCCCATCCCTTCTCCTCGGCGCTCATCTTTGCCTCGTCCTCCTCCGGAGGGACGAGGGAGGAGGAGGAGGAGGAGGAGGAGGAGGAGGAGGAGGAGGAGGAGGAGGAGGAGAGGAGGAGGAGGAGGAGGGAGGAGGGAGGAGGAGGAGGGGGGGAAGGAGGAGGGAGGAGGAGGAGGAGGGGAGGAGGACAGGACGAGGACGAGGACGAGGACGAGGACGAGGATAAGGACGAGGAGGAGGACGAGGAGGAGGAGGAGGAGGAGGAGGAGGAGGGAGGAGGGAGGAGGGAGGAGGGAGGAGGGAGGGGGAAGGGGGAGAAGGGACGAGGAGGAGGAGGAGGAGGAGGAGAAGGAGGAGGGGGCTCGAGGAGCAGTGGAGGCCCATGCCAAGAAACAGCCTGCTTGCCTCCAGGGTGCCCTGGGTTCCTCGGGCTTCGACGTTTCTGCTACGGAAAGCGTGACGCTCCGACGACAAACATCGATGGACATCCTGGGGTCTCGGGGTGGGGCTTCTCGTGGAGGCTTCCTTGTGGTCGGGCCCCCACGGTGCGGTATCGGTGCCTTCTCGCTCATTCCAATACATGGACCAGGGCGCGCGGAGCAGCGACGGGCCTCGCCTCCGTGTGCAGGGTCGGCCCGCTCCGTCGCCAGAGGAGGCGGCAGCGGCCGCAAGTCTCCGGGGGGCAGCCTTCGGGAGGCGCGGAGCCGGCGCCCGCGCGCCAGGGCTCGGCCACGCGCAGAGGAGGTACAGTCGGGGCCCTGAAGAAGGAACGCTTTTCGTTGGGGAGGGGCTCGGTGCTCCTTGATTGTTCTACAGTTTGCCTTCTGTTTTCCTGAGGTTTTCCGTGGGAAATCGAAAATCAACTTCTGGAGAAAAGGGGCCTCGTTCCTTATTTAGGGTTCCTTTGGTCAGCGCCCCGACTGTACGGGGATCGGGCCGGACGAAAGGGGGGGATTGGGACAGGGGGGGGTACGGAATTTGCTGCATGCAGTTGGTTTCGGCCCCGCCGCCGGTCCCATTCCTCGATGCGTGGGCGCCTCCCGGCGCCGGGAGGCGCCGGGAAAGTCAGATACCTGAGCTGATCCTCAAACCCCCCCTTTTGCTATCCCCCCCGTTCGCCCGGCCCGAAGGATGTACAGGGAGGGGGGAAGGCTTCTTGGGAGCACCTCGGAGCACCCCTGCTTCTTGTGACCTTTTTGTTTCATTCACTGTCTTGCCGATCGGCGCGGGCCCCCAGACCCCCCCCCCTCCCCCCCCCATAGATCTTGGCTGTTCTTTGGCGCCTGCTTCGGGCGGGTGGAGTCTCCCCCAGGGGCAGCACTCTTGCAAACAGCCGCACTCAGCAGAGGTCTGGAGCCAGACCGCCCCCCCCCCCTCCCCCTCCCCCTCCCCCCTTCCGCCCAATGCCGAAGCGCCGAAGAAAAAAAAAAACACGCTCACCTCGGAAGGCGCGGGCCACGTCTGTGGACGCAGGGCCCGCGCCTTCGAGAAGCAGCCTCCTCCTGAGAAGCCTTCCCCCCGCCCCGGTTCCCCTGCCCGCCCGAGTGCGCCGCCGATCTCACAGCGGGCGTGCTCGTCCAGCGCCGCGGGCCCTGGGGTCATCACGGGCCGGTCTGGCTCAGCAGACGCAGCAGAAAGATAGGGTGTCTAGGGTTAAGTCGGGCCTGTCCCTCTTAGTACGGGAGGCACATTCAGACATGGCCAAGGCAAACAGTCAGGGGACGATGTTTTCGACTACGCTTGCATCTGTTTTTTTAATATTGTTTGACTATGTTTTATTTCTTCGTCCAAAATCCGCCTGTAGGGGGACATGCCCGACCTCAGTCTAGGGCTCTTGGTCCTGATCCGTCACGATGGTGCAATTTTGTTTCGCAACGTCAGATATCAGGGCTTGCTGAAAGGATCCCAGCGCCATTCCGCAGAAGCCAACTGTTGTGACCGAAGCCTGGTCCGCCTCACGGCGCTTGTCGTATCTTATATTCCCCCTTTCCCCTCCCAACCGCGTTCATCCTCCTCCCCTCCCACTCACCCTCCTCCTCCTCCATCCACCCCGCCTCCCCTCATCCGTTCTTCTCTTTATCCTCCTCCCTCTTCCTCATCCTCCCTCGTCCATCCTGCTCGCTTGCCAGTCCACCAGCCCTCCTCCTTGCCCCGCGCACCCTCTTCATCGAGCCCAAAACCCCGCCCAACACCCAGCCCTACGCCCAGCCTCATTCTCCCTCCTCCCCCCGCCCGCTGGATCTTCCGGGGTCCTCCCGTCGTCATCGTCGCCCGGCCCGTCCCGAGCTCTTGGTCGGAGCACGATCAAGGAAAATATGTTTTGGGGGTGATTCGTTGAGCACTCGCCCCAGTGCGCTCTTTCTCTCTCTCTCTCTCTCTACATCTACTCTCGCTCTCCTTCTCTGTTTATATATATATATATATATATATACACATATCTAAAGATCTATGTACATACAGATGCTATGTATATATAGTGGGAAGGCCTTACGGCCAGTGCCGCCGACCTTGCAGGAGGACGACGACGACGACGTCGACGACGACGCTGACGCTCTGGAGCCTTTCACGAGACTCCCTTGGGAGCTTGTTGGGTTCTGTTGGGGGGCCTCTTAGGGGACGTCTTGGGAAGCTCGGTGGCCACGTGAGGCCGCCTCGAAGCGGATCTGAGGCCTCTTGGAGGCACGTGGGGAAGCACGCATCACCCCGCATGTGGGCACGTGAGGAGTGTGCCTCCGGGGGGGGGGGGGTCCAGGACCCTGACCTTCCAGGAGGGCTAACAAATAGCACCAGGACGTCGACGTCCTAATTCCTGTCGAGGTTTGAGGCAGTCCAGATAGATCTATAGGTCTGGAGTGCTATTTTCTAGCACTCTGGAAGGTCAGGGGAGGAGGGGGGGGGGGGGGCACTGGTTCGCCAGGGGGGAGGCCGGGGGGAGAGGTCCTGAGCCCCCTCCTTTGCCCTCGAGGGGACCACCCCCTGCTTGTCCCCCCCTTGTCCACAGAGGGGGCCCCCCGCAGGGCTCATGTCGATTCCCCCCGACTCGATTCGAATCGATTTCGACGGATTCCGATTCCGCCTTGATTCGACTTTGGGATTCCGATGCACTGCCACGTTGTTTGGTCTGCGTCTGGCTGGATCGCTCGAGCAGGAGGGCCCAGGGAAAGGGGTGGAGCGGCGACGGCGACGACGACTGAAACGGAAGAACGTCTCACACACGCCGACAGGGTCGGCGGATTTCCCATCCCGCCGTCGAGCCATTCACGTGATCAAATTAATTCGTCTCGATGTTCCTGCTCTTGCTTCGTGGCTTGTCTTTGCTCGAGTCTGTCCCGGGACCTGGCACACCCTCGTGACGTTCATAGTGTGCTCGGTGGTCACTCTCGCCCCACTCGGAGGTGCGCGCAGACGCGCGCGCAGACGCAGGCAGACTCTCTCCCTCTCTCTCTCTCTCTCTTTCTCTCTCTCTCTCTCTCTCTCTCTCTCTCTCTCTCTCTCTCTATAGATATATATATATATATATATATATATATATATAGATCTCTCTCTCTCTATCGTTCTCTCTCTCTATCTCTCTCTCTCTCTCTTTCTCTCTCTCTCTCTCTCGCACCCCGAGGAGCGGCCACGGGCGGTCGGAGCCGACCGCGGACGCCCAGGTCGCTCGCGCGAGGCCGCGCAGCCCTCACGGCTGCAGGCTTGGCTTCAGGGCGGCGAGACCGAGCTCACCGCACGGCACGGCCAGCCCGCAAGCTGAGCCGCGCCGCCCTCCATCCTCGCCTCCGTGGCAGGGGGACGCCACGGGGGCCCCAGGAGAGGGCGGAAGAGCGCCTCAGGCAGCGCCCGAGGCACGCGGGGGCCGCCCCGCGCCGCGGCCAGCAGCGCCCCGCCCGCCGCGAGGCGGCCTGCTCCCGAGAGCACTCGCCTCACGGCGGTGCGCCATCGGCGCTCAGCATCCCAGGCGCACACGGCGCGTGGCCCAGCGCCGCGAGCTCGTCTTGGAGCCAAGTGGTCAGCTGCTCGAGCTCCTCCGCCTTGCGGCTCTCCCAGGTCGCCGCCAAGGCTGGGTCGATGGAGAAGATCGGCGAGACCGCCAAGGCCGCCAGGATGGCGTCGCGGCGGCTAGCAGGGCCCGCGGGTGGCGGCTGGGCGAGCCGCACGGGGGCCGTGTCGGCCCACTCGTCGTTCAGCTCGGCCATCACCTCGTCCTCGTTCTTAGCGGTGGGCTCCGCCGCTGAAGGCACGCGCACGAGCACAAGGCCCATGGGCGCACCGCCAGTCCCCGCGCCGCCGCTGCCCGCCGCGGCAGCTCCGCCAGCTCCAGCCTCCGCACGTGCAGACGCCTCCGCCCGCTCCGCCGCCGCCTCGGCCGCCACCCCGTCACTCTCCTCCTCCGCCTCCGCCTCGGAAGGTCCCTCGGCGGCACGGCCGCCGACAGCACCTGCACGTCTGGCCCTCCGCGCGCGGCGGCGGCGGCGTCTCGCGGCGCCGGGCGGCGCCGCCGCTGCGGGGCCAGCAGCTGATGCTGGTGGGCCCTCCCCGGGAGGCGGGGTCTCCTCGGCCGCGGGGGGAGCACGAAGCTCGGCCTCGAGCTTCGCCACCGCGGCCCTGCAGATGCCTTCCGCGGTGCGCAGCAGCCTCACGGCCCCTGTGCCCCGCGCCAGGCCTGCAGCCGCGTGCACCGCCTGCGTGGCCCCGCGGGCCGCCGCCAGCGCAGCACAACGGTCTGGCGCCGCCGACATCGGAGGCCCGCGGCGGGCCCGAGCGGCCCGAGCGACGCAGGCTCGACGCGACACGGCTCTCTCTCTCTCTCT
This sequence comes from Prorocentrum cordatum, assembly GCA_963575745.1. Lineage (NCBI taxonomy): Eukaryota > Dinophyceae > Prorocentrales > Prorocentraceae > Prorocentrum > Prorocentrum cordatum. The sequence goes on from CAUYUJ010015460.1 coordinate 961,051, forward strand.
CTCTCTTTCTTTTTTTTTTTCTCTCTCTCTCTCTCTCGATCCCAGGTGCGAGGCTGGGGCCCAGGAGTCGATGCCCTGGACCCTGTGTTTGGAAGGATTGCGGTCCTGCTAGCGTCGATGACGGTCGCACGTGCTCGGCAGCGTCTCGGCGATGCCTCCGCCGACGTCTTGGCAACCTCTGCCGATCCGCCGACTGCCCTGCCGCGCCCCCATCCAACGCTTCCGGGTGATTACTGCGCGGCGCAGGCGCGAGAAAAGAGCCAGTCGGTGAATCGTGAGAAGGGTGCGGGAGACAGGGCAGGCGTTGCCTGGGGATTGGCAGGACTGCCGAGGGATAGGAAGAGCTTGCCCAAGTGTGGTGACACGAAAACCAAGGGTGAGAATTACAACGGAGACCTCCAGTGTGACAGAAAGAGAATGGAATACCTTGCTCGGCTCGAGTGTGGTGCAAACTGAAGCTTCGGCATCACACTTGAATTCAGTTGTTGAGAGCACTCTCGAGCCGAGCCTCGCCTTGGCATCGCTCGGACGCGGGCGTTTATTCCTCGGCGAGGACCATCGAGGAGCATCCTTGATCATTCGGCGGAAAAAAACCACGCAGGGAACCGAAAAAAGCACGGGGCATGGACGTCCGAGCGATGGCCAGTCGCTGTCACTGCAGGCCGCGGCCGGGGCAGGGTCGGCCACCGGGCTCGGGCGTGGCGCCGTGGTCGCGTTTCTATCGGGCGAAGAGAATTATGCACATGCACCGATCCTGGCAAGGCCCATCCTTGACCCAGGATCGGTGCATATGCCATCCTGGCCAAGGCAGGAGGGCGTATGCACCGATCATGGGCTCAGGATGGGTCTGGCCAGATTCGGTGCATGTGCATAGTTCTCTTTCCTCTATACTAGGGGAACAAAAAGTGGCATAAACACAAAAGCTCGGAGGTCCGCGCGGAGTTCTCGGCTCGGCGCCCCGGCGCGCTCCGCGCGCCGGGGAGGGGGAGTCCAGCGCCGATCCGAGAGATCCGCGCGGACCTCCGAGTTTTTACGCTTATGTCACTTTTTCTGTTCCCCTAGTTTCGGGGACACGTCACGCTCGAGTAGAAGCCGGAGCTCGGCTTCGCCGACGCCTCTCGACGGGGGCGTCCCGGGTTCTGGCGGTCCCGGGTGCCGTGGGGTGTCCGCAGCGGGCGCTCGGGCGAAACGTCAGATCGGGCCTCGTCATTTCTATGGGGGCCCCGTCGAGTCCCCCGTACCCGAGTCCTGCGTCTCCGCGGTTATTCATTGTTTTGCCGATCGGCGCGGGCCCTCGCACCCCCCCCTTCCCCCCCCCACTGGAGTAGATCTTGGCTGTTTCCGGCGCCTGTTGCAAGCAGAAGATGAGTCTCTTCGAAAGGACTAAGTGTTGCAAACAGTCGCATCAAGCAGAGGTCCGGAGCCAGACCCACCCCCTTCCCCTCCCTCCCCCCTTCCGCCCAACGTCGAAACGCCGAAGAAGAAAACGTTCACCGTGTCGGCCGACCGTCCTCACCGCACAACCAGTGGGGGGGGGTCATCGGGAGGTCTCTTTCAGCATTTCAGAGAGAAGGAAAAGGCACCCATACATCTACCCTTCCTTCGTTATCTTTTTTTGGGGCCCTCCCTGGGGAGGCCCCCGTCGCCACCGCTGGATTCGCCTCGAGATCCTGGTCAGAACGCACCCCGTGAGAGGTCCAGGGAGTAGCGTTGAATCGGGCATGTCCCTCTACAGGAGGAATATTCAAAATTTACTCCGACGGTAGGACCCCACATGAGAATTAGTTTAACTTGCCTGGGGATCTCCTCCTGCCCCCTCCCTTCTCCCACATACTCCTGCCTCCTCCTTCTCCTGCCTGCTCCTCCTACTGCCTCAACCCCTGCCTCCTCCTCTTGCCTCCTCCACCACCACCTCCTCCTCCTCCTTTTCGTCCTCTTCGTTTTCTCTCTCCCCATCCTCCGCCTCCTACTCCTCCTGCTCCTCATCCTCCTCCTCCTCCTCCTCCTCCGCCTCCTCCTCCTCCTCCTCATCATCATCATCCTCCTCCTCCCCTCTCCCTCCTCCTTCTCTCCCTCTCCCTCCTCCGCCTCCTGCTCCTCCTCATCTCCATCTTCCTCCCCATCCTCCTCCTCCTCCTGCTCCTCCTCCTCCTCCTCTTGTCTCCTCCTTAGGCCTCCTGCCTCCTGCCTCCTCCTGGGGCCTCCTGGGGCCTCTTGGGGCCTCCCGGAGCCCTCTGGGCCTCCCGGGACCTCCTGGGGCCTCCCAGGGCATTTTTTCTCCTCATCCTCCTCCTCTTCCTCCTCCTCCTCCTCCTCATCCTCCTCATCGTCGTCATCATCATCATCATCATCATCATCATCATCATCATCATCATCATCGTCCTGTTCCTCCTCTGACTCCTCCTTCTCTTCCTCCTCTTTCTCGTCCTGCCTCCTCCTCCTCCTCCTGTTCCTCCTCCTCTTCCTCGTGCGGAACACAACCTAGAGGAAACGCACGACGTGCGTCCCAGCGGCTACACGCCGGAGGACGACCTTGAGGAAGCGCGCGCCGGAGGACGGCCCGGAGAAAGCACGTGAAGTGCGGACCCCATAGGGAAGGGGCTCCCGCCTCAGACGTCCTCGCAATTCACTCAAAAACGAGGCTCCCGCCTTATACTTCCTGCATATTCATGCCTCAGGAGCCCAAAAGTGACGACAGTTACAGGAGGCCGATGACCCGCCTCGGATTCGAACATGAAGTGCGGGCCCCATAAGGAGGGGGCTCCCGCCTGAAACTTCCTCGCAATTCACTCACACAGGAAGCTCCCGCATTATACTTCCTCCACATCTAGGCCTCAGGAGCCCAACAGTGACGACGGTTACAGGAGGCCGATGACCCGCTTCGGATTCGAACGTGAAGTGCGGGCCCCATCGGGCGGGGGGTCCCCTTCCGCCTGAGACTTCCTCGCAATTCACTTACAGAGGAGACTCCCGCTGTATACTTCCTCCATATTCAGGCCTCAGGAGCCAAAGGAACTGACGACAGTTACAGAAGGCCGATGAGCCGCCCAAGATGCGAACATGAAGTGTGGCGCTCATAGCCGCCCAGGCCAGACCTGCATGTGCGATGTCGGCGCGTCTGTTTAATTACACATGTATTGATAGATGTATCTAGAATGCATAATAATAGGAATAAGATTATAACGAACAATGACAATACGGTTAATAATAGTAATAATAGCATCAATAATAATAATAATGCTGACGATAAGAACAACAATATTGATAACCATACTACTAATACGCCTATTTACATACATACATATATATATATGTATGTGTGTGCATGTGCATGTATGTATGTATATGTATACGTATATACAGTCCGTGTGTAAACATACATATATATATATATACATATACATCTATAAATGTGTCTCTCGCTCTCTCTTTCTCTATGTTTCCCTGTCTGTCTCTGTCTCTGTGCCCAGGAGGGGCCGAAGCTTGCTGCGTCCGACGTCGGCGGCGAAGAACGATCTCCGGCGTCGAGGTGGGGCAGAGCCAGGGCGCTCGTCTTCCGGAGGCGCGCCCGTCGAGGGGGAGGGGAGCATCGGAGGTCCTCAAGACTGTTTGGCATGTTTAGAAAGCCTTGGCTCGCTAGGGATTGGCATCCTTCCCAAACAACGAAAAGCCTTCCAAAACCGACCCGAAACCCTCCGAAACCCTCCGAAAAAGCTCCCAAAACCTTCAGGAGGGTCTTCGGAGGGTTTCGGGAAGGTTCAGGTCCCAAAACTCGGCGGCGCGCCGAAAGGGAAAGTTCTGGCTTCGAGGTCCGAGGTTTTCTGGTGTTTCCGTAGGTTCTCTGCGGTTTTCTGGTCTCGGGACGCGTTGCAGCGGCTGCGCCTCGCCGAGGGCGTCCCGGGGGCGCCCGACCCGAACGACCGCCAGAGACTCGAGATGTGTCTCGGGCAAATCGGACGACGATGATCACTGAGGGGGGAGACCTCTCAAAAGGCGGTGGGGCTTCTCAGAACCCCTGTCTGGCCTTCTGAGAAGCCGTCTGTGGCTTCAGGTAATGCTAAGAAGGTTTTTCGGAAGGTCGGAGGCTTCCGAGCCCTCCGAGAAAGCCCGCCCCCTCTCACTTCTCCCACGGGCGCGCCGCAGATTCACCCGCCATGGGACAAGCATGTCATCAGTGAGGCGGCGAGCGAGGGGGGGAAGTGAGAAGCAGAAGGCCTTCCCAGAAAGTTCGGAAGGCCACCGGCCTTCCAAGAAGTCTTCCCAGCCTTCCCCGAGGATCAAGCAAAAACTTCTCCGAAGGCGCGAGGGCTTCCGAGAAGTCCGGCCGCCTTCTGAGAAGGCCTTTTCCTTCTCACTTCTCCCCCTCACTCGCCGCCGAAACGGGTCCTGGAGGCCTGTCGCCGGTGTCGGGTTCCTGGTGCTCCCTGGGCCCAGGGGCCGCCAAGAAAGTGGCTAGGACTTGGTTTTGGAGGAAGGCCCCAGTGCAAAGGACCGATTTCCCTCGGGACCCGCGCGTTGCGTCTACACAAAGAAAACCGACCAGTTGATTGCACCGGACGCCCGAAATGGGTACGGAAAAAATTGGTACAACGCCCAACAACCAATGTTGTCCCAAACCAACAGCGGCCGCTGTTGGGAAGGCGGCCTCCTGTCTCCACTGGACACAGGCCGCGGCGATACCGGCAGCGAGTCCTGTTCAAAATAAACAGGAACTGCTGTTGGGCATTGTACCCATTTTTCCGTACCCATTTCTGGCAGCCATTTTGGGGGTATGTTTGAGACATCCGTGGCGTCCTCGGGGGGCTGTCTCGGGGCCCTCTTGGGGCTCTCGCGGGGACTCTTGGGGCCCTCCTGGAGCCGTCTTGGGAGCCCTGGAGGGCCTCTTGGGGCCATCTTGGAGACCATCTTGGAGGGCCTCCTGGGAGCCCTGGAGGGCCTCTTGGGAGCCCCCGATGTCCGTTTCTCCCCCCCCGGGGGCCCTCAACGTCGCCGCCCCTCGAGGCGCCCGTAAGACCGAGTTTTGGGCGCTCTTCGGGCCGTCTTGGGGGCTTCTTGGGCCTCTCTTGAGGCCTGGCTTGGGCAAACTTGGGGCCATCTTGAGGCTCCAACCGCGTATTGGGAGCGAAAAGGCGAGAAAAAAAAAAACAAAAAAAAAAAAAAAAAAAAAAAAAATCATAAGCTGTTTGAAGGATGTTGGCCTCGTGGGGAAGGTCCTGCTGGGGGCTCTGAACGCAATTGGAGCCGTCTTGCGATTCTCTTCTGGACTCTTGGAGGCATTTCGGAAGCTGTTTTCAAGCATCTTGGGCTATCATGAGTCATCTTGGAGGCCATATTGGAGCATCGGACGCCCACTTGGAGCCATCCATCTTGGGCCATCTTGGGCGATCTAGCCCCTCGCGAGATCTTGGTCAAAACCTCGGGGAGGGGAGTGGGAGGGTACTCCTCCCCGAATGGACCGGGGTCTTGGAAGATAGGAGGCCACATGCGAACCCTACCCCTACCCCCCACGATTTCTGAGGGGGAGGGGGGGGGTCACTCCGTTCGGGAGCTCCCGAGCGGAGTGAACCCCACCCTCCCCTTCAGAAATCGTGGGGGGCGGGGGTAGGGTTCGCATGTGGCCCCCTACTCTTGAAGAGGAGAGAGACAGAGCTCGTCAGACCACCCACGCCCAGGGGGCTGGCGGGAAATTTCTTGTCGGGCACGGCGCGCACGAGCGGTGAGAGCCGACCTCGGCGGAGGCCCCCGCGCGAAATGGCACCCGCCGTGGCCGCAGGCGGGGCCCCGCGCGTGGGGCGCGGCCCCTTCGCGAGGGGCGCCGCACCCCCGAAGGGATAGCGCGGCCGCGCGCGCGGAGGCCCTCGCGGGTGGCGGCAGGCGGAGCGGTCCGTGGGCGTGCGATCCGCGCGTGGGCCGTGTCCAGAGGAGAGGGTTGAGTCGGGCGCGTGTCCCTCTACAGTCGGCTAGACGTAAGAGTGACCTTTCGCCGGAGTGACATTTGGTGCGGGCACAGATGGGTCCCCAGGTGGCTGAAAACGAGGCAGGAGCAGCGGCTTGCGCGCCCAGGTTTGGTCCCCCCGCGGCGCCCCCAAAGCCGCGCACCAAAGGTCACTCTTACCCAGGGTCACTTTTGCGTGTAGCCGATACAGGAGGAATGCTCAGCGGTAGACTGCAGTGGGCCTCATGGCTCAGGGGTGGACAGACCTCCTACCCTGACACGTTGATCAGCGAGTTGGCCGCTTTCGGTTCGCGAGAGGGCGTCGCGGCCGTCATTTTTTTCGGGTCCAGGTGCGTCGGTTTCGGTCCCAGGCCGTTTTCACTAAGGGGAGGTTTTTTTAAAGGGAGGTTTGTCCACCGCCGAGATCCGCGCGTGGGCCGTGTCCAAAGAAGAGGGTTAAGTCGGGCGCAGGTCCCTCTACAGGAGGAATGTTCAGCGATGGCCACAAATGGTCTGGGGGCGATGTTTCGATCATTTTTTGCATATTGTTGATTGTTTGGGTCGGAGGTTGGGGGGTGAGATCGCAGTGAAGCGGAGACCCCCCACCAGGAAATCGGTTTCGGTTTCGTGTTCGTGTCGCGCGTGCGGGCGAGGCGAAGCTACGCGTGATCCTCTTGTAGCTAGGCCGAAGTAGGAGCGAAAGTCAGTTCCCGTCCGCCGGTGGCTGGGATGTGTCCCAGTTGGGCCGGGCGGTGTCCCGGGTGTCCCGGGTGTCAGTAGGAGCGAAAGTCCGTTTCCCGTCCGCCGGTGTACGGGAGGTGTCCCAGTTGAGTCGGGCGGTGTACGTGTGTCCCGGGTGTCCCGGGCGTCCTGGCGCTAACGCATGCTTTTAATTTTATAATTCATTTGTTTCGGCGCCTGCGGCGGGCTTTCTTATCCAATCCAGCTTATCTTATTCAATCCAAATTGCCCAATCCAATTCATTTTATTTTATCCAACCCATACTGTCCCATCTTATCTTATCCCACCCAATCCACTCCACCCAACCCAATCCATCAATTCATTTGTTTCTGCGCCTGCGGCGGGCCAACCCAATCCATCTTATTTTATCCAATCCAACTTGTCCAATCCAACCCATTTTAGCTTATCCAGTCCATCTTATCCCATCCAATCAAATCCACCCAACCCAATCCATGAAATCATTTTTGCCGGCGCGTGCGGCAGGCTTTCTTATCCAACCCAGCATATATTATCCAATCCGAATTGTCCTACCAATCCACCTGATCTAATCAAACCCCATATTGACTTATTTTATCTTATCCCACCCAATCCAATCCATCCAACCCAATCCATCAATTAATGTGTTTCTGCGCCTGCGGCGGGCCAATCCAATCCATCTTAACATATCTTATCCAACTCTTCCAATCCAACCCATCTTAGCTTATTTTATCCATCTTATCCCATCCAATCAAATCCACCCAACCCAATCCATGAATTCATTTTTGTCGGCGCCTGGGCGTGATCGCGGCAGACTGCGAGGCTCGAGCGTTCGGCGCCCATGCCTTTCGAGAGGACGAGAGAGAGAGAGAGACAGAGAGAAAGAGAGCGATGAGATCAAGACGACAGGCTGGAGGTCAGTTTGGGTGGGCATTTGATTTCAATCCCCCCCAAACCTCTTTATCGCCCGCAGGGCGGTCGTATAGGTATGTTTGATTTTTCTGCTGCCAAAATCCGCCTGTAGGAGGACATGCCCGACCTAAGAAACGGCGGGGGGAGGAGGGGCGCCCGGCGGCCGTGCCCACCGGGGCCGCAGTGAGGCCTTAGCTCCCTGCGGAGGGCACGATCCGCCTGGGGG